>CM028931.1:1403745-1543745 GCA_016801845.1 Polydactylus sextarius | reverse complement strand
TTGAACGTAGCCCACTCAGATTCAACATCCTCGACTGCCCCTGACATCTGTGTAAGACCTTAGCTAATGATTACTGCTATTATCTAGGCTCAGCTGTACAGAAGACCAAGAACATCTAACACCACGGCTGTGGTTCCTTCCTGGTTCTAGGCTTATATACTGGGCCCAGGACCTGGCAACTATCGTGTTACTTCGGTAGCACATATACTAAAATTGGAACGATACAGAGAAGATTAGCATGGCCCCTGCGCAAGGATGACACGCAAATTCGTGAAGCGTTCCTCATTTTGACTTGGTTGTACATGTTTAATTTTCACAAAAGTACAATAAAATGCTGGTTGCAGTACCGCATCCGCCCACTAAAGGCTGTGTCCTTCAGCAAGCAGCAATATGTATAGATTTACGCATCTCAATGTACTTTTTGATCATTATTGTAGACCTTGAAACAATGTCTCAGGGTGACTATCATCAACTCTTGGCCTTGAACGTAGCCCACTCAGATTCAACATCCTCGACTGCCTCTGACATCTGTGTAAGACCTTAGCTAATGATTACTAACTGCTATTATCTAGGCTCAGCTGTACAGAAGACCAAGAACATCTAACACCACGGCTTGTGGTTCCTTCCTGGTTCTAGGCTTATATACTGGGCCCAGGACACTGCAACTATCGTGTTACTTCGGTAGCACATATACTAAAATTGGAACGATACAGAGAAGATTAGCATGGCCCCTGCGCAAGGATGACACGCAAATTCGTGAAGCGTTCCTCATTTTGACTTGGTTGTACATGTTTAATTTTCACAAAAGTACAAAATGCTGGTTGCAGTACAGCATCCGCCCACTAAAGGCTGTGTCCTTCAGCAAGCAGCAATATATATAGATTTACGCATCTCAATTTACTTTTTGATCATTATTGTAGACCTTGAAACAATGTCTCAGGGTGACTATCATCAACTCTTGGCCTTGAACGTAGCCCACTCAGATTCAACATCCTCACCAGCCCCTGACATCTGTGTAAGACCTTAGCTAATGATTACTAACTGCTATTATCTAGGCTCAGCTGTACAGAAGACCAAGAACATCTAACACCACGGCTGTGGTTCCTTCCTGGTTCTAGGCTTATATACTGGGCCCAGGACCTGGCAACTATCGTGTTACTTTCGGTAGCACATATACTAAAATTGGAACGATACAGAGAAGATTAGCATGGCCCCTGCGCAAGGATGACACGCAAATTCGTGAAGCGTTCCTCATTTTGACTTGGTTGTACATGTTTAATTTTCACAAAACTACAACATGTAATGGTTGCAGTACTGTCTCCGCCCACCAGGGGCTGTGTCCTTCAGCAACATGCGCAGCTTTCAGCATTTCAGTTCACTTTGCTATCATTATTGTAGACCTTGAAACAATATCTCAGAGTGACTATCATCAACTCTTGGCCTTGAACGTAGCCCACTCAGATTCAACATCCTCACCAGCCCCTGACATCTGTGTAAGACCTTAGCTAATGATTACTAACTGCTATTATCTAGGCTCAGCTGTACAGAAGACCAAGAACATCTAACACCACAGCTGTGGTTCCTTCCTGGTTCTAGGCTTATATACTGGGCCCAGGACCTGGCACGTCAATTGTGTTACTTGGTAGCACATATACTAAAATTGGAACGATACAGAGAAGATTAGCATGGCCCCCCTGCGCAAGGATGACACGCAAATTTGTGAAGCGTTCCTCATTTTGACTTGGTTGTACATGTTTAACTTCTCAAAAAAGTACAAATAAAATGCTGGTTGCAGTACTGTCATCCGCCCACTAAAGGCTGTGTCCTTCAGCAAGCAGCAATATGTATAGATTTCACGCATCTCAATTTACTTTTTGATCATTATTGTAGACCTTGAAACAATGTCTCAGGGTGACTATCATCAACTCTTGGCCTTGAACGTAGCCCACTCAGATTCAACATCATCACCAGCCTCTGACATCTGTGTAAGACCTTAGCTAATGATTACTAACTGCTATTATCTAGGCTCAGCTGTACAGAAGACCAAGAACATCTAACACCACGGCTGTGGTTCCTTCCTGGTTCTAGGCTTATATACTGGGCCCAGGACCTGGCAACTATCGTGTTACTTCGGTAGCACATATACTAAAATTGGAACGATACAGAGAAGATTAGCATGGCCCCTGCGCAAGGATGACACGCAAATTCGTGAAGCGTTCCTCATTTTGACTTGGTTGTACATGTTTAGTTCTCAAAAAACTACAACATTTAATGGTTGCAGTACTGTCTCCGCCCACCAGGGGCCGTGTCCTTCAGCAACATGCGCAGCTTTCAGCATTTCAGTTCACTTTGCTATCATTATTGTAGACCTTGAAACAATGTCTCAGGGTGACTATCATCAACTCTTGGCCTTGAACGTAGCCCACTCAGATTCAACATCCTCGACTGCCTCTGACATCTGTGTAAGACCTTAGCTAATGATTACTAACTGCTATTATCTAGGCTCAGCTGTACAGAAGACCAAGAACATCTAACACCACAGCTGTGGTTCCTTCCTGGTTCTAGGCTTATATACTGGGCCCAGGACCCCTATGTCAATTGTGTTACTTCGGTAGCACATATACTAAAATTGGAACGATACAGAGAAGATTAGCATGGCCCCTGCGCAAGGATGACACGCAAATTCGTGAAGCGTTCCTCATTTTGACTTGGTTGTACATGTTTAATTTTCACAAAAGTACAATAAAATGCTGGTTTCAGTACCGCATCCGCCCACTAAAGGCTGTGTCCTTCAGCAAGCAGCAATATGTATAGATTTACGCATCTCAATTTACTTTTTGATCATTATTGTAGACCTTGAAACAATGTCTCAGGGTGACTATCATCAACTCTTGGCCTTGAACGTAGCCCACTCAGATTCAACATCCTCACCAGCCCCTGACATCTGTGTAAGACCTTAGCTAATGATTACTAACTGCTATTATCTAGGCTCAGCTGTACAGAAGACCAAGTAGTGTTCCTAATTTTGACTTAGTTTTATGTGTTTTGTTCTCAAAAAAGTACAAACAATGTAGGTCACAGTACTGCCTCAGCCCACTAGGGGCCGTGTCTTTCAGCAACATGTGTAACTTTCAGCATCTTAATTTGCTTTTTGTTCATTATTGTAGACTTTGAAACAATGTGTGTCAACTCTTGCCTCCTTGACACTGACTATCCTCTTCACTACCTCAGTGACCTCTGACAGTGATGCAGGTAAATGTTCTCCCAGTCATTCAAGCTCTGCCACTTTGTCAGAGGAATAGATACAAAGTACAACATCATTTACTGCAGTACCACCAAAAGCAACCAGGGAGCTTATTGTGCTTCAGCAACAAACAGCACCATGTGTATGGTTGTCAATTTGACTAGTGCAGGGGTCGGCAACCTAAAGCTCTTTTATCCCTCTGCTGTGGCTGCAATAATGTAAATAAATAAAAGCTATTTGACTATTGATATAATTGAATTTAGACTCAACAAACTTGTTATTCTACATATCATAGCATAACTATCAAATTAAATATGCTGTGTTATCTTTATTTTAGGTTTTGTGGCTCTTTGGTGGGAATGCGGGAGGACTATGTCTCCTCAGGGATCCCCCAGAGGAGCTGATGGAAGTGGCCGGGGTGAGGAGGGTCTGGGCCACCTTAGTGGACCTGGACCCACCAGATAAAGCAGAGGAAGTCGAAAGGAAAGAGACATAATGGCTCTTTAGACATTGCAAATCCCTTGTCTAGTAGGGTCACCGCTGCAGTACTCGGGGCGGCCATTAGGGCGCGCACTGGAGCAGCTGATGCCTGCAAGACCCACAGAAGAAGAATAACAGCTGTTTACCTCATCTGTTTGCTGTTTTCAACTGTTTTTTATTTTACAAAACAGCTCCGTCCTCATGGTTACACGCGTGCCGGTGGAGGTGTATGTGGACCTGCTGTCGCAGCCCTGCCGGGCGGTGCACATCCTGCTCGGCTGCACCAAGATCCCGCACAAAGTCCGCACCGTGGCTTTGAGGAAAGGTGAGTGGCTAACAGCTGGATGACAGCAGCTAATGCTAGCGGCTAACATTAGTTGTATAGCAGAAACTAACTCTTACTGCTAACATCTACAGTCAGTTATATAGCAGAGGCTAACAACTGCTAACACACACAAAGTTACTTGTATGGCAGAAGCTAAAAGCTATTGCTAACATCTACATTCAGTTATATAGCAGAGGCTAACAACAGCTAACACACAAAGTCACTTGACAGAAGCTAACACCTACTGCTAACATCTATTTCAGTTATGTGGCAGAAGCTAACACTTGTAACATCTACATGCAGTTGTGATAGAAGCTAACACATACAGTCAGTTATATAGCAGAGGCTAACAACTGCTAACACACACAAGGTCACTTGTATGGCAGAAGCTAAAAGCTATTGCTAACATCTACATTCAGTTATGTGGCAGAAGCTAACGCTACTGCTAATATCTGCATTCATGCACAACAGAGCTAAAGCTAATTACTAATGTGACAGAAGTGCTGCAGATCAAAAATCAACACAGATTCAATACACTCATAGAGTCCGGAGAAGTTATGTTCAACACAATATTTATTACAAAATCAGTTCACAGATAATACTAACAACAACAATGAAGAAGCATTATAGCTCACAGCTGTGCAGCCAGACTTAGTTAAACACATGTACAAAGCTCGAGCAGTGACATGTGCCGAGGCGAGCAGAGCTGCCAGAGAAGGGTCGAGAGACGCAGAGGACACCGGGATCCAGAAATAAACCCGGGTGGGTGGAAGGTCTCCACCCCCTGGTCAGCCGGCTCTCGTTAGGGTCGCACCGCTCGCTCCTGTCCAAGAAGGAGGGAGGGGGGAGAACAAGACACCGTTACAGACAGACAGCGGTACTGTACACACCCATCACTACTGTTAATACAGGCGCCGGAGAGGTATTATTTAGTGGTCGGACGGAACCAGTCACCTATAGAAACACCAGGTGTTGCCCCCAAGAAGGGCAACAGTTAAGGTTAAAAAGCCCCTTGCACAGGTACAACAGTTGCCCCTCGAAACTGTGTGGGAGGTGGGTCACCTGCTGGAAGCTGGAGGTGGGTCACCTGCTAAAAGCTGGAGGTGGGTCACCTGATAAAAGCTGGAGGTGGGTCACCTGCTAAAAGCTGGAGGTGGGTCACCTGATAAAAGCTGGAGGTGGGTCACCTGCTAAAAGCTGGAGGTGGGTCACCTGATAAAAGCTGGAGGTGGGTCACCTGATAAAAGCTGGAGGTGGGTCACCTGCTCCGGCAACCACGGATCTACCTGATCTACAAAACCCAAACACGCAACAAGCACTAAAGCAAGAAACTGGGACGACCCCAACTCACTGTCAGGTATGCACGGGACAACTGAACGAACCGCGTCGCGGTCGTCAGAACCGTTACGGAACCAGAACGATACCGCTTTCAGACGCGACATAAACGTTACGGAACCAGAACGATACCGCTTTAAGACGCGACATAAACGTTACGGAACCAGAACGACACCGCTTTCAGACGCGTCAGAACCGTTACGGAACCAGAACGATACCGCTTTAAGACGCGACATAAACGTTACGCAACCAGAACGATACCGCTTTAAGACGCGACATAAACGTTACGGAACCAGAACGATACCGCTTTAAGACGCGACATAAACGTTACGCAACCAGAACGATACCGCTTTCAGACGCGTCAGAACCGTTACGGAACCAGAACGCTGCCGTTCTCAGACTCTAACGCGTCACCTGCAGTCGATGCGTTCACCTCGCGCCAGGTATTCAACAACAGCCAGCGGCTACACTACAACACAGACCAGACGACAGTGACTTACCTCGGTCCTTCCTCGGGTTCAGACACACACGTGCGCACAAGCTTTTCCGACGGCACGCACGAGATCAAAGGAAGACACACCTCCGCGTCACTTCCTTAAATACCTGCCCAGAGGGGCCTCGTTAACACACCTGTGGACACCCGGGGCTCCGCCAGAGGGAAACACCACACTCAGGGACCGCTAATGTAATATGTTGACATAACATTCTCTTGTTTATGGGCCACTATCATTCATTTCACAGAGAATATTATTTGTTTTGAACACAATTGATCCAGTTATCATATAACTGTTCTGTTGAAAATAAACATCAATTTAAAAAGTAACTAATACTCTGAGCAGTTGTTTAGAAGAACAGTTCAAACTTTTACCTGAGTTTATTTTTACACTAGTATTGGTTGAGTAATATTCATGGTTCAGTCATTTCAGTACACTAATAATTTATTATTATATATTAAGTTAATGCTAGCTGACTAGCTCATATATTAGCATTATTTTATTGTGTGCATACTTTACAGGACTTCAGGGGCCTCCTTATCCACGTTTAGCAGCTGCTAATGCTATTTATTTATAATTAACTTCATATTATTATTATTATTATTATTAACTGTTGCAGGAGAGAACAGGACGCCACACTTCACCAAGCTGAACCCGATGCAGAAGGTTCCTGTCATGGTGGACAACGGCTTCGTCCTCACAGAGAGGTGAGCACACGCTGTTCTGAGCTTAAACTTTTAAACTTTACTCCACTCGCACTTTGTTAACACGCGTTGCTACAGCGACGCCATCTTGAAGTACCTGACCACCAAGTACGAGGTCCCAGACCACTGGTATCCACAGCAACCAGAGAGACGAGCCCGCGTAGACGAATACACTGCCTGGCATCACAGCAACACGCGACCCCACGCTGCTAAAGTCTTTATCCTGGAGGTACACACACACACATATATATAAACACTCACTGACACACACGTATAACTGACTGTCTCTGTCTCCACCCGCCCCAGGTGCTCCTCCCGGCTCAGTCTGGTTCTCCGGTGGACGGGGGGCGTTTGGTTCGCGCACTGTCTCAGCTCGACGACACCCTGGACAAACTGGAGTCCATGTTTCTTCGCCGGCAGCCTTTCCTGTGCGGTGATGACATCACGTTGGCCGACCTGCTCGCCATCTGCGAGCTCATGCAGGTGAGAGGCTCCTGATTGGTTTAGGTATCGATCAGATGTTCAATCACTGCGCTCCGCACTGATTTCCTGTTTGTGTCTCTGCAGCCGTTGGGCGGTGGCAGGGACGTCCTGCAGACTCGTCCTCAGCTGCAGCTGTGGAGGAGCAGAGTCCAGTCGGCCGTCGGCGACACCTTCGATCGGGCTCACGCCGTCCTCTACGGCATCAGAGACCGACGCAGTCGAGCCAAGCTGTGACCGCCGCGGCAGCGATGTCGTACCCTCGATGAACGTTTGATCAAACAAATCAACGATTGATTGACTAATGATTAACGACTGTCGGTTTCTCAGGGGAACGTGGCAGGAAGTGGACATCACAGGAAGGAAGGACGCCTGGGTGATGGCGGCGGAGGTGGATCCAGACCTGAAGACGAGTTTTATCAAAGCTCTGATGAGTCGCGGCGTGGGTCGGCGGCCCGGAGGGCGTCAGCTGTGATGTCATAAATCACATGAATCTGATCAGAATCATCAGATGAAATCACTTTGTTATGAAGAAATGATACAAAATAAACGTTTAACATTAAATCCTTTTGTTGTTTGTTTATAATATGACATGGACGTGATAACCAAGGCATTGAAAACATCCCATAATATCCTCAGACTGAATCAGACAAGACGTACCTCCAACTGCACGTTGACGCTTTGTCCACTAGGTGGCGCTGCTGGCCGCTGAAAAGCAGGAAAACACAATTTAAACAACTTTAAATCACTTTTTCTTCAAAAGTTACCGCTCTGGTTCAAAACAGACATGAAAATGAGGCAGAATCTAATTAAATATGGAATAATTTATATAAAGATTCAATTATTAAACAAACTATCAGATATAACAAATAAAAAGCTCTGACCTGAACGAGTGTGATTTTAATTTAATTAAAAAAGAAACCAGTTATAATAACGTATCCTTTCAGTTTGGGTTCATTTTAATCTGAACTCTAATTTATTTTATTCATATTTTTTTACACGCACGCATACGGGATGATGAGTGTTTGTGTTCCTTTTCTCTGCGTCCTGGTGAAGAATCGAAAGTGAAACTAGATTTGGGTCTCGCCACAGACCTGGACTCTCCGCCTCGTTTGGTCTCGGGCTCATACTTCGCTACAACATGGAGGGAGACGGGTGTTCACCGCCGCCGTTGACCGTGGAGGGGAACTGGAGTCTAACTCAGACCAAAAGTATCAGAAATAAACTAGAGCTGTACTTCCAGAGCAGGAGGAAATCCGGCGGCGGGGACTGTCGCGTCGAGGCGGAGAGCGGAGCCCCGCGGGCCGCGGTGTTCTTCACGTCGGAGGACGGTGAGTCTGCACATCCCCGCAGCAACAACAGGGACATTTGACACGGTGGTGCAGGTTTAATCACCGGATTTAAAGACGATGCGTCTCGTTTTGACGCAAACAAACTTTGGTGGAATAATCTGGAGTTTGAACTCGATGGTTTTATAGTTTTATAATCTGAACTCAGATCAGATTAATAGTCAGGCAGCTAATCTGCGTGGACGCACTTTAATCGTAAGTGTAAGTGTTTGTGTGTTTACAGTCGGTTAAAGTTGGTTAATAAACACTATGAGCTTGTCAGGTGATTTCCTGACTTCCCAGCATGCACTGCTCCCGCTCCCTCACCCTCTGTTGATGAGTCAGAGCAGCAAAAAAAAAAAAAAAAAAGAAAGAAAGAAAGAAAGAAAAAAGCAAAAACAACAGCTCTGATTCAGAGATACAAAGATCTAAACTAAGTGGTTTTACTCAAAAGATGGAGTCATTTCAGACTTTAAAAACACAGCGTAACCACGGTAACAATCAAAGATGGACAAATTCCCGAACCTCACAACTTTGGTCAGAGTTCAGGTATCACTCATCAGATTTTACTGCTACAATGAATTTAGTATCGATTGCTGATAAACAACCAATCACGTTTTAGAGAAAAGGAGAAACACAACTTAAAGGGTTAAAGGTTAAAGGTCACCAGGACTTCACAGACTTCAACTAACCAGGCTGATCAAATGTTTCTAGTCAATAACTAATAACTAAGAACAAAACAAAACCATCTGTGATGTTAATAAATCACAACTGTTCTTCCATGTAACTGTAGTGAGGGAGCGAGTTCTCGCCAAGAAGCACCATGAAATCACCGTGGACGGTCAGACCTTCGTGTTACGGCTGATTTCTGCAGCAGTGAGTATCTTTATTATCTTAACCCTCATTTATCAGACTCACTGATCTCGTTTCCTTAAAGTGATGATTGAACCCGGAGTCTGTTTCACCACGAATACGAGTCAAACTCCCCTCAACAGATAATTTATGTTGGTTTGACCGTCTTTTGTTTTCACAACCAAATAGTTAACAATGAAAGTTGAATGTCAACGGTGAATGGCTGTTTGACTGTATTAATGTTGTGTTCATGTGGACCATCACTTTAAATTCTGACAGACTGTAAAACTGGTGATAAAGGTCATGTTTGTTCATCATCTGAGTCAGCAACGCAAACAAACTAATCCCTAACAACATTTTCCGTCCGGTCCCACAGGATCCTGAGGCGACGCTCAATATTCATCCAGATATAAAATCTAAAACGCTACAGAAGCTGTGGTTGTAAAAGCTGCTACGCTGTCCGACAGTGTTCATGTGATCTGGCCGTGTTGGTCCAACAGGGAGCAGTTCCTGTTATTGTTAACAACCGATTTTATTCAGGTCGTGACGTCATAAAGTCACAGAGGCTCTGACGGCTCGTTTTTAAAAGTCAGGGCAAGTTCAAGGAGCACGACACGTAGCAAAACGAACCATAAAGTTCTGGCTCTTGAATCTTTAGCAGATTTTAGCTTATTATTTATTTTTCATTCTGTCTGAATAAAACCTGTTCGTCTTTGTCTCGTCAGAGCTCTGTGAGCAGCAACAACAACGCCCCAGGTAAAACGTCTTGTTTAACAACATATTTATGTGGATGATTGACAGCGACTATTCTTAACAGCAGTTTAAACAAACAGTTTGAAAATGAAACGTAATCAACTTCATATTTTTTTTAACTGGACACACCTGATTCTTTTTGACTGGCAGATGTTGATTCACAAAGTCAGACGTCAGAGGTGGAACCTGAGGACACAGCCGCTGCAGCAAATGACGACGGTAAAAACAAAACAAAACGTTTGACAGTTTTAGAATCACATTTTTGGTTTTATACGTGATGTTTCTTAAATTTTGTAGGAATTACACACACATACGCACATTATTATAAGTTCTACTCACTTGCTTTTGCAGAGATTTCAGCCACATCTGTTGATGTGCATCAGGGAGCTGGGTATGATGGACATGACTCAGCTGGTACAACATGACCCGCACATTTTCTGTTTTATCTTTAAGGTTTAATAACAGCAAATTAACATGGGATTATATATTTAAGAGATATTCATGATTTTAATCTGAACACAACAAAAACTACCGTATTGACCCGAATAAAAGACGGCATTTTTACTCGAGCAAAAAGTCTGAAAAAGACGAGTCGTCTTATATTCGGGGTCCAGAGACCCGGGGCTCTAAACCAACAGGTGGGGTCAAACATCTTCTCTCCAAACGAGTCAGAGCTTCTTCTTCTCTCACACACTCCAGTGACCTGGAGAGATGTGACCGTGACACGGTGACTCACCAGAAAACACTAGAAAACGACTCAAACGTTGAGCGAGTTAACAAACATCGATGAGACTGTGGCGCTCCGCCATCATTTCACATTAGGCCAGCGATTATTGTCCTCCATGTATTACAGCTACCAAGCGGTTGACAGCCATAATGCTAACGCTAATGCTAATGCTCGCATGCATGTTAAACACCGCTCCTAGGGGCTGCCGAGTGGCATCTATCGCAAGGTCGAATCCTAACCCTGACAAGCTTTCCTGTCTCTCTACTCTGTCTCTATCATTAAAGGCAAAAATCCCCAACAAATAATGATAAAAAACACTCCTAGATTATGCAGCTTGCTCCTACAGGTCATGTGCTCGCTCACTAATTTTTCCAAAAATGGGTCTTGTAAAAGAGTCGTCGTCTTATATTCAGGGTCAATACGGTAATCTCTGACACTTCTCTGTGATTAACAAATTAACAAATCAAATGATTCTTTCCAGGAATTGGGGATATTATTGCAATCATTGCTTTTATCTTTCAAGAAATTCAAAGCACTATTAATTAAAGAAAAAAGAGATAAAGGTGAAGCAGGTTGTCTCTTCTATGTCCCGTCAGCGGCGCAAACGTCTGGTTGCAGCGTCGCGGTGGTGTTGGAGAACGTGATGGACAACGTGTGCAGAGACCTGCTGCAGATATTGGTGGAGAACATCTCAGGTGCGGATGAAAGCGCCTTCTACCTGGAGATCATCTGGGAATTGAACCGAGCCGTGGTCACCTTCGACAGAGCTGCAGGTAGGAAGCAACACGTACACGTAACTGTGAAGGGAATTTGAAAGTTCCTGTTGTTTTATGATATGACCCATCATGATGAGTAACTTGGTGGATTTTACAGATGCAGAGAGGTTCCTCACTGTGAGTCAGACCAGTGGGAAGATGCAGAAACAGGGACTGACCGTCCGACCACTGGAGGCAGCGAAGAGCGTCCGAGTGGAAAATCTGTCTGAACATGCGATTAAAGGTACAAACACTGTTAAAATGATAGTTCATCTGTATATTTAATATCACTGTTAACAAAATAACAAGTCAAACTGTTAAAAGTATTCATGCCGTTGAGATGATTTCGGTTTCTTTTTTTACAGACATGTTGGAGCTGTATTTTGAGAAGAACTGGGCTACCCCCATCAACATCACCATGATCCCAAATGAACTTGCAGCCACTGTCACTTTCAGTGACACTAAAGGTTCATAAATGATGTTTGACCCATTTGTCATTTGTTAAGTTAAATTTAAAAGCCTTGTTGCTACAAGTAGAATAACAACTTACCTGAGTTTTCCTCTTGTTATTTCCTGTAACACTGCAGTTGTGGAAAAAATTTGCACACAAAGAGACTACAGGATTGGCTCCATCCCCGTCAAGATGTATCCGTACCACGATTCCCTGGGAACCGCCTTGTACGGCAAAGAGCGACCAGCATGGAAGTTGCCTGAGTCCTTCACCGAGAACATTCACTACGCCATCTGGAAGTTCCTCCTGATGAAGAAACAGTTAAAACACATCAACGATCATATGAGTCAGTTCTACTGCAGCGTGGAGTTGGATAAACCTGAGGTGAAACTCAGCCCTCTACCAAGCCTTTTGAGGAGGAGCAACCTGACTGCCGCAGATATCGACAACTGGAAGAATATCGCTCAAGACAGCTTCTGTAAGCAGATGTCCCAGTATTTAGCGTTTGAATGTGAAGTGAATGCACCAGCATGGAAAGCTGCAGAGAAAGATGTCCGCTCAGTTGTGAGGGAAGACGCCGTCCTGCTTATGGATACATCTAAGGGGGTTTTGACCGTCGCGGGCCGAGCCCAAGATATCAGACGCATCAAGCCTTCCGTCGAGAACATCGTTCTTAAAGTCATGAGTCAGATCGAACGGCAGATGAATGGAGTCTCAGACAAAATGATCATGTCCCCTGCGATGTTCTACATACTGAAGCAGGACGGGCTACAGAAAGCAGCGTTCGACATTGCCCCTGAATTAAACCTCTCCTACGATGAAGTCACCCAGGCGTTAACCATTCATGGACTGGGTGTGGAGGTCTACCAGATTAAAGCATGGATTTTAGAGAGGAATGTGGCTATGAGTAAAAAGCAGCTGGAAGTTTCTCCATATCTTCGAGACTTTCTAAATATGGTTGATCACATGGACATGTCAAGCGACCTGTTCACATCCCAGGGAATCAGCGCCATCTACAGCATCAACAACCAAGGTGTTTTACTGACGGGCAGCTCTGACAGCATTCTCAATGACGCAGAGCGCAAGATCAAGATGGTTTTAAAAACGGTGACACTGGATGTGGAAGATCAGGAAGTTCTGAAACTCCCCAGCTGGATCGACCTGAACCGGCAACTTTTGGACTCCTGCAACTCCTCAAAGAAGAAAACAGTGGCCATTCAGACACACCAAGATAGAAGCAAAATAACAGTGTCTGGTTTTGAGAATCCAGTGAACGAGGTCAGCTGCAGTCTGAGGGAACACATCACAAACTACTCACGAGTTCAAGAAACCCTCCGTGTTGAGTCTTGTGCCGTTGTTCAGTTCATCGACAAGAAGAAAAGACAGGATTTGTCCAGAATTACCAAAGCGAATGATGTGAAAGTCTATTATGATCCAGACAGGCCAAGAATTACAATTGCTGGTGCTCGTCTCCACGTTCAGAAAGCTAAATCCAGCCTCCAGGAACTGGCAAGTGCTCTCTTCACTGAAAACTTCATAGTAGACAAACCTGGAGCTAAGAAGTATTTCCAGTCTTATGCAGGCATGATCCTGTCTACGATTATGAATGACTTAAATTGTGTGGTGGTGCTTTGTCCAGAAAATCAAGATGAAGAGGATGAAGAGAACTATGAGGAAGAATCTTGCCTTTGTTACTGCAAAGTGCGGACCACCAGTGGAGTTGTCGTTTCAGTCAGAAGGGCGGACATCTGCACGGTCAGCGTGGACGCCGTGGTTAATGCAGCCAACGAGGACCTACAGCACATCGGTGGCCTGGCGTTGGCTGTGCTGAAGGCTGCAGGACCGCAGCTGCAGACGATCAGCAACAACTACATCTCCCAAAATGGACGTCTGCGCCCCGGTGACGCCGTTGTAACAGATGCAGGTAACATGCCTTGCAAGTATATTGTACATGCGGTCGGTCCACGTTACTCCGACTCTGACAAGAGGACGGCGGTTTCGCGACTGAAGATGGCCGTTAGAGAAAGTCTGAGACAAGCAGAGAAGGTGAAATGCTCCACCATCGCCCTGCCAGCGATCAGCTCCGGTGTTTTCGGTTTCCCTGTCTATCTCTGCGCTGAGACCATAGCCAAGGCTGTGAGGGAATACTGCGACGGTCAACAAGGTCTGGGACTGCTGACTGAGATTCACCTGGTCGATAACAACAACACCACTGTGGAAATCGTGGCCAGAGCTGTCAACCAGGAGTTCAGTGACCTCAGACCTACGATGACAGTGCCACAGCAGGAGAGAAGGAAAGTCACCGGAGCAACAGGGTAAAGCTGGAGAAACATTTTACTACAAACTTTTACTGTTAGACGTGGTCAAATAATTTACTTTGGGGCCTTCGTCACTACGTAGGGTTTTGTTGACAGGAGACTCATTAAACTTGTTCGAAGGTTTAATTGAATGTAACGTTCATTTTACCAGAGGAAAACAGTGGGGTCGAGGTCGTGGACGAGGTCAGAGTTGGTCTCCCTCCAAGGGCCGGTGGTCTGGAGAGAGAGGAGGAAAAGAAGGTGGAAAAGGAGGAAGAGGAGGTGGATTTCATGGAGGCATGCAGGGAAACAGAGGAGGTCACAGCCCCAGAGCACAAAAGACCAGAGGTCATGAAGGGTAATGTTTCTGTCATCCATCTTTTTCTTTGTTTTTGACATACTGGTCAGATGCTAACTGGAATCAACCTTGAGATTTTTAGCATCACTCAGGGGCCAACGTTTTATCGTTTTGGTTGACTGTTTACCATACTTGCTTCGATGACATCATCCTCCTGTCCTCTGATTGGCCACAGGTCTGGGAAAATGGAGCAGACAACAACCGAGGGCCTGAGGATTGTTCTCTGCAAGGGAAACATTCAGGAACAGACTGTGAGTACAGCTCACGAACTAAAGCTCAAATTAATATTGGATGATACAAAGTGACAAAGGATTTTAGAAGACGATAGTTAAAAACATTTCATCTGCTACAATACAACAATACAGTGTCTTATACTTTACATAGGTTTTCAATACAGGGTAGCACATAAACAAACTAAAGAGATTTAAATGTGATTTACCTACAAGCTGCTCTGATGTTCGGTGCCTCGTTGGTCAGAAACAATGCAAGCTAGTTGTGTTTCTATTAGACTCTTATGCACAACGACTTTGTTCCACAGACCGACGTCATCGTCAACACCATCTCAGAGAGCATGAACCTGAGCCAGGGAGCTGTTTCCAAAGCGATCCTGGACGTGGCGGGACCCAAGCTGCAGCTAGCTGTTCGCAATGAAGCCAAAGCACCTACGCTGCAGTACGGCGACGTGGTCATCACCGACGGCTTCAAACTCGTGTGCCAGAAGGTCTTTCATGTCGTTTGCCCCTTTTGGGACAACAGAGGAGGCCAGGCTGAGGAGGTGAGGAGGTCATAGAGGAGGTCAGGGTGATGTTTACTGATGGTCAGAGAGTGTGTGAATAAAATAAACTCCTGAGGAAGAGTTTCCTGACTCTTGACTGATACCTAGTGGCAGGTGTGGGACGTCCTGCATTTAAAAAAGTCTTTCAATAAGAACAAAACCCTGTGGGTTACGCTGTTATAATCTGAACATTGTAGTGTTGTTGTCGGTTTGTTTAATCTGTCTGTAGCAGAACATCCTTTTTAATACCAGCTTCTTCTCATTGCAGACATTAAAATCCATCATCAGACAGTGTCTGGAGGAGGCCGAGAGGTATAAGATGATGTCGCTGTCCTTCCCGGCCATCGGCACAGGAAATCTAAGCTTCCCCAGAGACATGGTGTCCCAGGTCTTTCTCAAGGAGATTCACTCATACAGTCACAAAAGAAAACCTCGTCATCTCAAAGAGGTGGCCATCGTCGTTCACCCCAGCGACGTCCAGACTGTGGATGTGAGTCGCCGGAACTGGATTTTAAATGTTCTTTAGATGGGTTATTAATCCTGTATTGACGTAACACCATCGTTGTCAGTGTTTCACCAGGGAGTTCAAAGGTCAGACGGGTCAGAGAAACGTCCGACATGGAGCGCAAGACTTTGAGAAATCGACAGCTCAGCCAACAGTCAGCCAATCACAGCAGACCTCAGGTAAAACACCTCCAGCGCCTGTTGTGTGTAACATCACATTCAGCAGCATGAAATCTCACATATAACCCTGCTAAAGACGTATAGCCGGAGATTTACCAACGTTTTTAAAGACAGAGCAATGGTGTTTATGTTTCAAAGATACAGTCTTTTGTCCTCAAAGTTTCTTTTAGTTTAACAAGCGTGTGTCTGTGTGTGTCAGCCTTCAGCCGAGTATCGTCCCCCTCCCTCGGCGTGTATCAAATGAAGATGGGTCAACTCACCCTGGAGGTGTCGTCCGGAGACATCACCAAGGAGACCAGTGATGCCATTGTCAACTGCTCCAATCAGAACTTTGACCTCAAAGCAGGTGACCATATCACCGGACTGTGTTTTTATCTCTTCCTGTTTTTAAACGACTGTGATGTTTGTACTTGCAGCGACAGCAGGGTGATGTGACCAGAAATGTGTTGTTCTCTTCGTTGTGTCTCAGGAGTGTCCAAGGCGATCTTAGACGGCGCTGGACTGGTGGTGGAGCTGGAGTGCTCACAGATCGGTACGTACGAGAGGACGAGTGTTGCTGCCAACATGACAGGTTTATCATCGCATTGACTTTTGGATCATTGAACCAAAGACAAAGACATTTCACCTTCATCCAAGAGTCTTGTTCAGCTCTGATATAGAGATGATCCGCTGTGTGTGGATACCAGAGGTGTAATGAATTCGTTAGGGAGCTCAGACATTTTGGACTGTGGTACCAGGAGCTGCTGGTTGCTGTAACGAGGTCAGCGCTGTAAGTGCAGGACAGATGGAGTCGCAGACCTTCTCCTCGCTGGTTTCTCTGTTTTCACATCCTTTAAGTTCAGAAATGTTCACATTGTCTCCAGCATCTTAATATGTACTGTCCATCAATCCATCCATCCACCTTCCCCCTCTGATCCAGGGCCAGGTCTCGGAGCCAGCAGGTCAACAAGGTAGTCCAGGTCTACCTCCTTGTACAGAATCCCAAAGTGCTCCCAGACTAGATGAGATTATGCCCAAGAGTTTAAGTGTATCCAGCAGCTGCTCTACTCCAAGTTGAGCCCAGCTCTTACTGCTGATCCTGTCCCAGTACACTGTCCGTAGACCCGGTCTGGGTCCACCGCCGGGTATACCAGACCCACAGAGTGACAGGATCCTGACTGGAAAACTTGATTTCACCTGAATGTGTTGTTTTGTTCTTCTTTCCAGTGAGTTCTCCGAGTTACCAGTCAAGTGCGATGATCCTGACGTCGGCCGGTCAGCTGCCCAGCGCACACATCATCCACATCGTCGGCGTTAACGACCCCGTCAAGATCAGGGAAATGGTTCTCTTAGTACTTAAAGTCTGCGAGGAAAACAAGTTCAGCTCCGTCTCCTTCCCAGCACTGGGAACAGGTTTGTCCGCACCTTGTTTCTCATAGAATATGACGAAGACGCTTTGTGTCATTTCTACTCTCAACTATAGCGACTGAATTGAGACTCGACATCTCTGGTCTTTCAACCACTTTGTCTTTTCTCTTTTGGTTCATTTCATTCATTTCACTGGTTCCCTGTGCAGCCACATTTTGTTTTAGTTTTTAATCATGGAGCAGATTCTCTGAAACCACTCCCACCTGACACACCGTATCCCATAATTCACCGCTGCACCATTTCGGTACATATTGAGTTTGTAAACTGACTCTAAGGTATTCTACCTGATTAAACTAGGGTGGTGTTGCACTGTGCACCATCATCTTCTTCATCATCATCATCACCATCATTGTTTGCTCGTCAGGTCAGGGAGGGGCCGATCCATCGGCGGTGGCAGACGCCATGGTCGACGCGGTGGTGGAGTTTGTGAGGAAGAAGCACTCCAGGTTTGTTCAGACCGTGAAGATCCTGATCTTCCAGACGGCCATGATTGCAGAGTTTCACAAGAGCATGAAGAAGAGAGAAGGACAAGAACTGCAGGAGAAAAGCCTCTTAGCCAAGTTCAAAGGTATTTTCTGTGGTCAACCTCCTCCAGACGTGTTCATATTTTGATGCTTTGGTCTTGTTTCGATTGAGACTGTTAGTGTCAGTGAATCATACCACCAAGCCGTAACTACGAGCCAAACTATTGTTTTAAAACTTTCAGACACAGTCACTTCCTTCTTCATGGGTTACACGGAGGAGCAGCCCAGCGCCGCTGACCTGGTCCTGGAGCGGGAGGAGTTCGAGCCCACTGTGTTACAGCTGTGTGCCGACAACGAAAAGGTCAAGACGACCAAAACTGTTCAAAATGTTCAATAAATAGTCTGTTTATAAGTTCATATAGGATGGCTTTTGCATACAGACTGGAAGCAGGCGGACACTGAGCTAGCACAGACAAAAGTTTGTTTCATTTTCCGGAACAGAAATGTAACAATGAGTGTGAGGTTTTAGAGGTTCATGTGCTCAAAGTCAGTTCCTGTTCGTAACTTCACATCTGTTTGTTCTGCTTCAGGCTGTGAGTAAAGCCAAGATAAAGATACAAGACATGATTGTAGCGGAACAGACGCAGAAAACCATCAAAGACTCGTACATTAGTTACCTGTCACAGGGAGACATGGAGGAGCTGAAGGCCCTGATGAGAAAACTGACGGTCAGCATCACTCTGGACAGAGGACTCGAGGACCAGGAGCCCAAGATCCACCTGGAGGGGCTGACCAGGGACGTTCTCTCAGCCGAGTCTGAAATCAGGTCAGCGAATGACAACAACACTAGTTTATGACATGGAAAAGGAGACAAAATACATCATAAAACTTTGATGTATTTTATTATGTAATTGTATTTCTTTATTTTCACCGTCAGAGACATCATCCGAAAGGTGGAGAGGGCGGAGAACCTGAAGGGCAGAGCCAAGATGATGAGTGCATTGGTAGAGTGGCAGTACCTGCACCCAAGTGGGAAGATGGTGCCCTTCGACATCCACACCAACCTCACCCTTGAGGAGGCTTGGCAGAAGAAACAAAACGTGAGGATTGAGATCAACGATCGAAAGTACGACGCTGACGTCAGGTTTGGAAAAGCAGTTTCACTGCAAGGACAGAACGATGTGGAGCTCCTGAGGAAAGACTTGAAAGGTGAGTAAATACCTGATCAAACATGCTGCCTTGTGCATCCCAGTCTGTCTTCGTATCTTTAATAGGTACAGAAAAGTAAGTGTCTGGTTTAAAAAGCCTTTGGACGTAAAACTAAAGGGAGGGCAGCTGAGACTCACCATAGTTTTGCGCAAAAAGTTAATTCTCCAGAGAACTAAAGAGTCGTCACCAAAGGCCAAATGTTAAGGGTCTCTGGACGGTCCTGGGTTGGGACCAGCACCAGGACTCGAGCCCTGTGACAGACTGATCAGACTGGGGTGAACCCTGTTGCCTACAACCACAAACAGGAGCAAAAAACGACGCTGACCTGTCATGTTTCTTTTGTTTCTTTTGGGTTTTTTGCAGACGACTCTGGTCTCCCTGCACACTGGGAAGACATGAAAGGCGACATCGTGAAGCTGGTTCCTCTGGTTCAAGGATCTAAGGAATACAACGACGTACAGCATGAACTTACCAAGACGGGACTCACTGTGACCATTCTCACTGTATGTCCAACAAGTCACATCACAGCATTCGCTACATGTTTAATCGTTTTAAACATCTAAAACTTAAGCTGCTAAAAAACTGAATCTCCCACCAATAAAAGAAATGAATAACGTGTCGTCCTCCTGTGACTGTTGGCAGATTGAAAGAGTCCAAAATACAACACTGTGGCAGAGCTACCAGCTCCTGAAGAAACAAATGGAGGTGAAGAACAAGCACACCAACAATGAGAAGCTGCTCTTTCACGGCACCGGTGCCAATTCCATCGACTTGATCAACAAACAGGGTTTCAACCGCAGCTACGCAGGGACACACGGTAACTAAAGCTTTATTGATGTAGTTTGAACCTGTGAACACCAGTCAAACTCCCCCTCAAGAGACATGTCACGTTGGTTGAAGTAAAATCCAGTTTGACCGTCAATGAAAGTAAATGAAGCCAAACGTATCTAAATTGTCATTTTTTAACCACTAATAAAGATCAAAATATCACTTCACTTCAGCAGTAGCATGAATAGGGTCCCTACACATAAACTGAAGTACTGGTAACTTAGTAACTTCGTGTTCAAAAGTCGGTCAAACTTGACGTTACTTAGACATTTCGTCGTCCTCGGTTTGATCTTTTTGATGTCTTTGTTGCTGCTGCAGGTGCGATGCACGGTAATGGCTCCTACTTTGCTTTGGATCCCGCCTACTCAGCAAATGGCTACGCCAAACCGGACCAACAGAGGCACAAGCGCATGTACCAGGCCAGGGTCCTGGTCGGAGACCACACCCAGGGAAGACAGGGTATCATCACCCCACCCAGCAAAAACACTGGCAATGCTGCAGATCTGTACGACAGCGTTGTCAATAATACTGCCAACCCAACCATATTCGTCATCTTCAACGACATACAGGCGTACCCAGAGTACCTGATCACCTTCATGTGAACTCCCGTAATCACTTTCTCTTCCATTCAGCCTATTAACTCTGAACTGAATAGATTAAAACGTCTTTTTTCTGTCTGATCAGCAGCTGTTCACTGGCCTCAGAAGACCCACTGCCTCCGAAAAAACCCGAAAATATATTAAAACAGTCGCTATTTTGCATTAATTAATGGGTTTGCTACTTTGATTACTTTGCTACTTGATTCTTTGAAATGTAAAAAGTGCGTTTGCCAACTGAGATGAAGAGTTTTGAATATGAATATGTCAAATATACAAGTTTTAATTATGATGATGATTAAGGTCACTGAAGTCTGAAATCTGTCACGTAATGTATGAATCTTTTGTTTTTTTTCCACATATGTAAGTTTACACATCACATCACGTATTTAAATGTCGACCAATCAGATCACTGGAAACCGTCGTCGCTCCTCAACTTTTACCACAAATGATGATATTGACTGTTTCTAGTTGACCCAGTTCGACTCTACTCGACTTGTACAACTATTTGATTCAGCTTGATTCTATCCAACTCTACTAGTTTCTACTGCGACTCCAACAACTCGACTCTATTTGACTCGTCTACTCAACCCAACTCTACTCGACTTGTACAACTATTTGATTCGACTCGACTCTGTTCGACTCTACTAGTTTCTATTCCGACTCTAACTCAACTCGACTCAACTCTGTTGGATTCGACTCTACCTGATTCGACTCAACTCTATTTGATTCAGCTCAACTCTGAATCTATTCGACTCTATTTAACTCGACTCTTCAACTTGACTCGTCTACTCAACCCGACTCTACTCTACTTGTACAACTATTTGATTCGACTCGACTCTGTTCGACTCTACTAGTTTCTATTCCGACTCTAACTCAACTCGACTCACCTTTGTAGTATTTGACTCTGCTCAACTATATTTGATTCAGCTTAACTATGATTCATTTCAACTCTACTAGTTTCTATTCGATTCTATTTAACTCGACTCAACTCTGTTGGATTTGACTACCTGATTCAACTCAACTCTTTTTGTTTCAGCTTGACTCTATATTCTGTTCGACTTTAACTCGACTTTTCAACTTGACTCGTCTACTCAACCCGACTCTACTCGACTTGTACAACTATTTGATTCGACTCGACTCTGTTCGACTCTACTAGTTTCTATTCCGACTCCAACTCAACTCGACTCAACTCTGTTGGATTCGACTCTACCTGATTCGACTCAACTCTATTTGATTCAGCTCAACTCTGAATCTATTCGACTCTATTTAACTCGACTCTTCGACTTGACTCGTCTACTCAACCCGACTCTACTCGACTTGTACAACTATTTGATTCGACTCGACTCTGTTCAACTCTACTAGTTTCTATTCCGACTCTAACTCAACTCAGCTGAACAACTCGACTCTATTTGACTCATCTACTCAACCTTGTTCTACTCGACAACTCTATCGTATTTGACTCTACCTGATTCGACTCAACTCAACTCTGATTCTATTCGACTCTATTTAACTCGTCTACTCAACCCGACTCTACTCGACTTGTACAACTATTTGATTCATCTCGACTCTTTGACTCTACTAGTTTCTATTCGACTCTATTTAACTCAACTCTGCTCAGCTACTCCACACGTCTCCATATGACTCGTCTACTCAACTGTGTTCTACTTGACTCTACTAGACTCAGTTTGACTCCACTCACCACATTCACGTGGAGGAGGAACCAAACTGATGGAAAACAACGTGTCTGCTACCAGACTGAGTAGAGTCCAGTAGAGTCCAGTAGAGTCCAGTAGAGTCCAGTAGAGTAGAACCAGGTGTAAAAGTTCACCACGTTCCTCAACTGTCGATCAGAACGAGGAACATGTCGGTTGATGTTTTCTCTCTGATGTTTAACGGTTTTGACTTCGACTTGTTGGACAAATAAATAAAGTTGGGTTGATTCTTTGAGTGATTAAATGTGTTGGACGTTTGGATCGACGAGATGTTTCAGTAAAACCACATCACAGATGTTTACTGTTGGTGTTCATCACTTTTGGTTTTTTATTTAAGCGTATTTAGTTGTTCCACCTTCACACAATCAACCGGGCGTTACAGACGATATTCAGAAAATAAAAACAAAACAAACGCAGGACAGTTTCCAAACGCTGCGAAATACGTGTCGATTATGATCCGGAGCCAAGCGAGGGGAAGGGTCGACTATAAAGGTTTCGGTCCCATCGGATCCTCGTGGACCCGTTTCATTACCGGGACCTGGTTTCTCTTTAAGTCACGTGTCCTAAAACAAAAACAAACAAACAAAAAAAAAAATCCACAAAGCGTCATCGTCCACGAGTCTGTCAAACTCAGAAAGAAAGAAAATCAAGTTCTTGTCAATCCTGGTTTTGTTTAAAGATTCACAGTCTTGATCCAGCAACAAGCGGATCCCTAGATCCATCCAGGACCAGGATCAGGACTAGATGAAAGAATAAAAGGAATCAACCGTCCACTCTGATAAAAATGAAATCCTTTAATGAGGCGGCTCTGAAGTCCAAACGAAACCTGAAGGAACAAGAACCTGGAAAACACTGTTGGTAGGATAGTTTTGGTGGTGGAGGGTCGGGGGGTTTCATTTTCATTTACTCCTGATATGAAATCCAGATCCATCGAGTCGGCCTCATTTTAAACCTCATTCAGAGTCACTCACAGTGATTAGAAAGAAAGTCTCTCTGGATTGTCCGCCATTTTGTCTCTGACATCATCATCATCATATCAATTAGGTCTAGATCCGAGTCCAGGACCAGGACTAGACCTCGGTCCAAGTCCCGCTCCTCCTCCTCCTGTAGCAGTTCAAGTCCAGACCAGCTGCGACGTCACGTTTCTCCACCGTCCTGATCGTTTTATCGAAGTTTCTCACGTTGAATTAAATTGAACCATTTGTGAAATGAAACAGAAACAACAACAAACAACAACAACAACGTTGCTCTTTTCACGGGAAGAAGTGAAACGTTGTAACGTAACCAACTAAACTTTGGATCAACGTCTGAGAACAAACGTCAAATGCGTCCAGGTTTTGTTTGGCCCTTAAAGTTGTTTGTTGTTGTAATACTCATGTTGGCCACAAAGGGGCGAACTGCTCCACGATAAAACTGTGTAACGAGCGCGTCTCCCCCTTGTGGCCTAAAAGAATATTACAAAAACAAAAGAAACAGGAAGTTAAAGCTCGTTATGACGCAGTTCAATAAAAATCGCGTGGAGATGAGATGAATCGAGTGAGAGAAACGCGACTCCAGAGCGGGCGGGGGCGTCAGGGTCACCGTCTCTGCTGGCTGTAGACGGGGAACGCCAGCGTGACGTTGAGCGAGTCGTTGTGTTGGACCAGAGACGTGTGCTGGTAGTGAAGCACCAGCTCCTTCAGAGACCCGTACAGGTTGTAGGGTTCGGCGAAACCGTATCCGGTGCTGGTCTTGTTGATGACGCAGTGTTTGACTTCTCCGTCCACCCTGAGAGACGAAGACACGAGACGTCCCAGTCAGGAAACGACAGAACATGTAGAAAACACAAAAACATGACAACGTGGTGTCTGTGTTTACTGTTTAACGTGATCTGATCATGATCTGGTTTTATTCTGAAAGTCCTGACAGGAAGTTCAGGTGAACAGATGCTAACCAGCTAGCGCTAACTCAACTCAGAACCACGACTCAAACCTGCTGCTGCAGTTAGCGTGTTAGCTATTGACAGCTAGGATAGTAGCTTTAGGCTGTTAGCAGTTAGCATGCTAACTGAAGCAGAAACTGATTGTTTTATCCTTTAGTCAAACTATAAAACTTATAAATAAACAACGCAATATCAAATCAGACTCACTGAGACCTGATCCAGGACTTTACACCAAGACCAGGATCAGAATCAGTACAGCTAAAGTGGAAAGGTCAGCGAATGCTAATCAGCCTGTTTCAACCTGTAGGGGCAGTAGTTCCTGTTCAAAACTGGGACTTAATCCTGCAGCTACAGTTAGCATGCTAGCTGTTTAGCAGCTAACGACCTGCAGGGGGCAGTTGCGGTAGTTTCTGTTCAGAACCAGGAGTCAACTGCAGCTACAGTTAGCATGCTAGCTGTTAGCATGCTAGCTGTTTATGAGTTACTCTATCAGCTGTTTAGCAGCTAACAATGTGCTAGTTAGCAGGAACTACTCTTTTAATCTTGCTGTTGAACTATAAAGTTAATTTTTCAAACGATGTGGGATCAGATCCAGAACTTTAGACTGAAACCAAGACCAGGATCAGAGCAGTCTGGTTCTGGTTGGAGACGTACACCACGGAGCAGGCGTAGCAGCCTGATTTGCTGCTGTCTCGGACCAGGAAGGTGCCGTCTCTCTTCCCTCTCAGCAGCGACTCGGCCTGACTGCGGTTGATGTTGCCCAGACGCCACAGTCTCTCGTCGTGGTGAGGAAGGTCCTCCTCGTCCTCCACCATGCTGTACTCGCTACGGGGGTGGAGGGGTGAGGGTGGGGGAGATATTAGCATGTTAACGAGACATTAACGAGACGTCAACGAGACGTCAACGAGACGTAAACGAGTCTCCTCGGATGTTAAATGATTCAAACTTACTCCTCTGTGGTTTCGTTTTTCAGACCGAGCCACTCGTTCAGTTTCCGCTGACGGACTCCTTTCTGGGTCAACCACCTGACACACACACACACACACACACACACACACACACACACCCACACACACACGCGCCGTTAGTGAACTGTCTCGTACCTACAGCTCTGACTTGTTGACCTGAGTGTGTGTGAGACGTACATGAGGTACTGGTCCCTGGTCTTGCGGAGCTGGATCAGATCTGGTTTGATGCTGTTCATCTTCTTGTCGATCTCTCTGTAGTCGGCGGCTTGTTTCTTCAGATCCACCTCCAGGTGGCGCTTGCTGTCCACGATCTCACTGATGCGAGACTTTAGTTTGTCGTAATTCTCCATGATCCTTTAAAGAAAAAACACATGTATCTAAAAAGTTACAGAGAATAAAGACGGTGGGAGGTAAAATAGTGAGGAGACAACGACCATGCTGACGGACGCTAGCGCTGAGCTAAATATGTGAATCAACTTTAGCTCCTCTGATCCCGATCCTGGTCCTGGTCCTGGTCTCAAGTCTGATCTGATGTCACATTATTTATTTATAAGTTTTATAACTTAACAAAAGACTAACACGTTCAGCTTCTGCTAACTAGCATGTTGTTAGCTGCTAAACAGCTAGCACGCTAACTGCTGATAGCTAACAGATAGCATGCTAACAGCAGCTGCAGGTTTGAGTCATGATCGTAACTATCGTAACTGACGCTACAGGTCCAAACATGGAGCTACAGTCGAGTTGGTGCTAGGTGGTTAGCATTCGCTAACTACTAAAAGCTAACAGCTAGAATGCTAATTGCTAACAGCTACCTTGCTAGCTAGAGCTTTAAGTAAAACCGTTTATACCTGGATTTTATTTTTTATGTAATGTTTTATGTAACGTTAGGTTGGTTCATCTCATCTCAAGTGGTTTTCTTTCTGCAGACCCTGTTGCCATGACAACCACACAGTGTGTGTGTGTGTGTGTGTGTGTGTGTGTGTGTGTGTGTGTGTGTGTGTGTTAGCGGCCCACCTCTGGATCTCCTTGTCGTTTCCTTCTCGACGAAACTTCTCGATATATTCTTTGCTGAACCGCTCCTGAGTCTGACACTGCTCCTCGAAGATCTTGATGGTCTCGTTGAACGCCTCGATGGCGGTCCGCTTCATCTGGATCTCCTGCGGGGCACGAATATGTCAATCAACTTAAGCTGCTCTGATCCTGGTCCTGGTCTTGGCGTTAAGTCCTGGATCAGGTCTCAGTGAGTCTGATACATTTTATAGTTTGACAAAAGGATAAAATATTCAGTTTGTTCTAACTAGCATGTCGTTAGCTTCTAAACAGCTACCAAGCTAAACGCTAGCATTTGCTGCTAAACAGCTAGCACGGTAACTGATAGTAGCTAACAGCTAGCATGCTAACGGCAGCTGCAGGTGTCCTGAGCTGGTTCTGAAACGCAGAGCTACAGTCAAGTTAGCGCTAACTGGTTAACTGGCTACTCTGATCTTTCAAAATAAAAGACCCATGACGTTCAGATACAATCTGAACTTCCTGTCAGGACTTTCAGAATAAAACCATATCATAGTAAACAATAAACTACGGACGAAGCGCAAGATGAAACTACTTATGAACTCAGCGAACGAGAAGACGTCCGTCGTTGCTAATAGCTAGTATGCTAACTGCTAGCATGCTAACCCAACATTCAACTGAATTCTCATTTCCAGATGAAACACACTTAACCTTCTACTGCAGCCAAGAACATTTTACGAGTCGCAGGGATACGAAGGTAACCGTTTTTTCCGTACCTGCGACGTCCGGGTGTACTCCTCATACAGACGGTCGTACTCTCGGTTCTTCTCCTGGTACTGAAGATGATACTCGTGGAGCTTCTTCCCCACGGCTTCGATGCTGTCCTCCTTCACCACCTGGTCCTGAACAACAACAACAACCAGTCAACAACAACCAGACCATCTGACACCGGCCTCGAACCTCAGTCACGTCAACGACGACCAACCTGCTGGTGTTTGGAGACCGGGTAGAGCAGCTTCACATCCAGTTTGGGGTTGTACTGGGCCAGAGACTCGTGGCGGTAATGGTTGATGAGCTCCACCACCGAGCTGAAGGTGAGAGGGTCGGAGAAGCCGTACTTCCCTTCCCGATGGAAAATCTTTATCAGTTTGTTGTTGCCTCCTTTCCTGTAGAGAAACAAAACCACAAAAACAAACTTTTACGAGATTCACGGTTCTCCCTCAGTCAAAGGTCGATCGGGAGGAAGGATGACGTACCTCAGAGTGAGGGTGTAATCTCCGTGCATCTTGGTGGAGGCGTCTCGGACCAGAAAAGTACCATCAGCCGTGTCTCTCAGCTTCTCGTTCACTTCCTCTCTGTAAAAACACCACGCGGTTTCATTTGTCCACGTCATCATTTGGCTTTCAGCCCTTAAAATCAACAGCTAGCATGCTAACCCAATAGCTAACAGCTAGCACGCTAACTGCCACTAGCTAACGGCCGGCATGCTAACAGAGCTACAGTTAAATTACTGCTAGATGGTGGTTAGCTGCTGACCTTTCAAAATAAAAGACCTTCCATGATGTTCAGATACTTTTGTCCAAGAAGTTGTCCATCTTTGCTAATAGCTAACAGCTAGCATGACAACTGCTAACAGCTAGCACACTAACTGCAGCTGCAAATTTGAGTTTTGTTTCTGAAACAGAGCTACAGTTAAATTACTGCTAGATGGTGGTTAGCTGCTGACCTTTCAAAATAAAAGGCCTTTCATGTTCGGACACAATTTGATTGGGAAAAGAATTACAACTTCCTGTCAGGACTTTCAGAATAAAACCAGATCATGCAAAACAAACGCAGATACCAAACGTGAGGTTCTGTCATTTATTAATACATTTTTATAAACTGACAAAAGTATAAAAGTTCAGTCTCTGTTAAACACCATGTTGTTAGCTGCTAAACAGCTAGCATGCTAACGGCTAACAGTTATCCTGCTAACTGTAGCTGCAGGTTTGGGTCCTGGTTCTGAACAGGAACTAACGCAACTGCCCTCTACAGGTCAAGAGTCCTGAGCTGCTTAGCTATCTGCTGACCTTTCAAAATAAAAGACGTTCCATGATATTCAGATACAATATGAACTTCCTGTCGGGACTTTCAGAATAAAATCAGACCTTGTGAAACAATAAACTACGAACAAAGCACAAGATGTAATTACCCAGGATACTTTGCGAACTCAGCGAGTTGTCCATCATTGCTAATAGCTAACAGTTAGCATGCTAACAGCAGCTGCAGGTTTGGGTCCTGGTTCTGAGACGGGAACGCTACAGTAACGTTAGCCGCTCGTAGCATATCGTAGCAGAAGTTACCCCGGTTCTTTTTATCGTAGCAGTTTTTTCGTCCTACGCTGTTGCTACGTCGCGACGTAGCCGAACGCGCCGGCTACGCTAACTGGCAGCTCGTTTCTCGGTATTTAAAACTTCGTCTGTACGTTACCTGGAAATGTCTCCCCAGTACCACTCGGCGTCCTGCAGAGCCATGCTGTTGTTAAAACTACTGGAAGCCGCTGGAGTCGACGACTTCACTGGTTTGGGAGGTAAAGCTGAAAGAATCAGAGAGAAAATGGA
The DNA here is from genome assembly GCA_016801845.1 of Polydactylus sextarius. Classification (NCBI taxonomy): domain Eukaryota; kingdom Metazoa; phylum Chordata; class Actinopteri; family Polynemidae; genus Polydactylus; species Polydactylus sextarius. The sequence continues at coordinate 1,514,987 of CM028931.1, read as the reverse complement.
AATTAAAACTAACTTCTGAATGAATCGGCAGCCATGTTGTGTTTCCTAGGAAACCAGGGAATCAGTTTTTAGCGTTAGCCTGAGCTAACTGTGTGTTTTCACCTTCACCTCTTCTTCTATCTCACAAAAAAAAGACTCTTACTGACATCTAGTGGCCGTTTTGCGTCGCTACATCAAGTTTTCAAAGGAACAAACTGCATCGCAACAAACGATCGCACAATAAAAAGTAAATCATTTTATTTTAATGCAATGCATCGTGGGCTATGATGCGAAGACTGTGAAGGAACCAGCCGCTGTAGCTTCACGTCTCATAAAAGGACGACCTGTGATGCCCTTAAATTTCATCTAAACACCATCGGATATTTAATTGATGATTGATCAGCTCGTATTCCAACCCAGAATGATCACGACGGCCTCGAAGATACTAAAATAACTGGAAATGGAAGCGACAGTTGAGATGATTTCTCGTTCTTTTATTTCTCCACACTGCCCCTCAGGTCTGGTCTTCTCCTGGTTCAGGTCCTGGTTCAGGTCTAGAGCTTATACCTGGACTCTGCATGTTAATGTAGCAGAGGATCTTCTCCCGTCCTCCTCCTCCTCCTCCTCTGAGCAGCTCGTCCTCTCGCTCCATGTTCAGCCTCTAAAACCTTTCACCCTCCTCCGCAGCGTTTCAGGCGTAAAATAAAACAAAATAGATTCCTCTTTTCTCTTTTCTCATCGTCGTCGCCTCCGGACGTCGGGCGAGCGCTCAAAAAAACTGACGTCATGTCGAAGGAAACGGGTCCGGGCTACATCTCTCTGTGATCGACCAGGCCTTTAATTTCTAACACAAACTCGGCTGAAGCGATGAATTAATTTACTCGCGGCCTGAATCGGAGCGTAAACGTTTAAATAAACGACGCAACTTTCTCTCCGTCTGCTCCGTCTCGCTCTCAGCTTCAGTTCAAAGCTCAGGAGAGCAGCTTGGAGATGTGTGACATCACCGTCGCCCTCAGCCAATCCTGCGATGGCAGCGATATCACCGAGGCAACAACCTCCTCCCTCCCCCTCCTCCTCTCTGCTGCATCTTTCACTCTGTGGATGGATGATGTCATCGTTTCAGCTCAGTCTGACCAGCCGATCAATACACAGACCAGCTGATCGATACAACAACGAGCTGATCGATACACTGACCAGCTGATCGACACACCTACCAACTGATCAATATGACAAACAGCTGATCAATACATTAACTAGCTGATCAATACATAGACCAACTGATCGATATACAGGCCAACTAACTGACTGATACAGTGACTCACTGATCAATACATCAACTGACCGATCAGTCAATATCCAGAAGGACTGATCGACACAACACAGCAACCAATTAATCAATATTTCTGATCCTTGGTTTGGAGTTTCACAATAAAAGCCCTGTTCAGTAGTGACAGATTTTTATCCATAAAAAAAACCATCTGGGGGCTTTTATTTTGAAGGATGACGTTTTACAGTGAAATGCAGCTTTTAGCGACGCTGCTGGTGGTCACATGACTCAGGTGTGTTACCTGGTGCTGCCTGGTTCATGTTGAGCTCGCTGGTGATCAGAACCTCCAGGACCTGGACCAGAGGGTCCGCTCCGGACTCGGACCCTGCGCTCTGTCGGAACAGCAGCGGGCTGAAGGTCTCCGCCAGGTTCCGAGGACTCAGCTGGTTCCTGGATCCGTGCAAACAGAGTCTGGCGAGGTGTCGGACCACGCTGAGCAGGGTGAGTCCGTACTGGGCCGGGCACGCCGGAGAGCTCGCCACGCCTCGCAGGACCTGGGCGCAGTCCTCCGGGTCTCGGACTTCTGGGAGACGGAGACGAACAAACAAACGAACGTAAACAACAAAGACACAGAGAAGCCTCCCGTCGTTTGTTTGATTTTTGTTTGTTTTTGGTTGTTTTTTAAGCGGACCGACCTTGCACCACGTGGACCATGTCGGTCTGCAGTGAGGTCGGGAGGACCGGACCAGGGAGGTCCAGAAGGAAACGGACGACAGCGTCACACAGAGACGAAACCTCCAGCTGATCCAGGTCTGAAAACAAACGCACCTCAGTTAGAAAAACAGCAGCTACAGGGTTTCTAGAGGGTTAGTTAGTTGGTCAGTTAGTTTGTCTGTTAGGTGGTTGATCAGTTGGTCGGTTGGTTAGTTAATTAGTCAGTCGGTGTAACAAGGACTCAACTGCCACTGAACAGCAGTAATGACCCAGTAACATTTAAATAAACCAAACAATAATTAAATAATTAAAACAATTAATAATTAAAACTATTCAACGTTCTTTCACGTCTCCGACCAGCGTTTCCACCGTTGGTGGAGCTGCTGGTTGAAAAGGCTCCGGGTCCAAAACGTCCTGATGTGACGTCATCAAACAGCTCAAAGAAAAAAAAAAAAACAAAGTTCTCACCGGTGTCGAGAGTCCTGGAGTCTGGACCGCCTCCACTCACGCTGCGATACACACCCGGACCGTCCAGACCTGCAGCAACACACTCGTTACCGGATACACTCTCTGACTGGTGTGTGTGTGTGTGTGTGTGTGTGTGTGTGAAGTGTTCTGGTGTCAGGTTGGTACCTTTGGTTTCTACAGCCTCCATCAGTCTGCTGAGGAAGGGGGGGGCTGTGTCCGGGGGTCCGAACTGCTCTGGGAGGTCTGGCAACACGCAGCCTGAAGAAACCAGAGAAGAAGAAGCATTAGCATGATGTTAGCATTAGCATTAGCTTGGTTTCTACTATTTGTTAAAATGCAGGACGGAGCTACAGTGAGTGGAGCAGGAAGTAGAAAGGTAACGACAACACGCCTACACACACACACACACACACACACACACACACACACACACACACACACACACACACACACACACACACACACACACACATCCTGTGTTCCAAGAGGAGGCTGGTAGCAGCAGAAAACAGCTGAGATCTGTTCAGTCAGCAACCACAACCCTGATTAAACACCAGCTTTGTGTGTGTGTGTGTGTGTGTGTGTGTGTGTGTGTGTGTGTGTGTGTAAAACACACACATGCTGTTCTGAGGTTTTTCTATTATGTGTTTTCCATCTGGTGGTTCAAGCTCAGGTTGTACATCTGTTCATAAAATAGAAAGATTTGACTCTACGTGTGTGTGTGTGTGTGTGTGTGTGTGTGTAGGAAGCAGCTGAAGGAAAATGAAGTGTGTGAGTCATTGAGCAAAGTAAAGTTCACAGCAAAATGGACGCACACACACGACGACTTTATCTACTGGTTTTACATGTGATGCCACTGGTTTTATAACGATGTCACTGGTTTTATAATGATGTCACTGGTTTTATAACGATGTCACTGGTTTTATAACGATGCCACTGGTTTTATAACGATGTCACTGGTTTTATAACGATGTCACTGGTTTTATAATGATGTCACTGGTTTTATAACGATGTCACTGGTTTTATAACGATGTCACTGGTTTTATAACGATGTCACTGGTTTTATAACGATGTCACTGGTTTTATAACGATGTCACTGGTTTTATAACGACGTCACTGGTTTTATAACGATGTCACTGGTTTTATAACGACGTCACTGGTTTTATAACGATGTCACTGGTTTTATAATGATGTCACTGGTTTTATAACGACGTCACTGGTTTTATAATGATGTCACTGGTTTTATAATGATGTCACTGGTTTTATAACGATGTCACTGGTTTTATAACGATGTCACTGGTTTTATAACGATGTCACTGGTTTTATAACGACGTCACTGGTTTTATAACGACGTCACTGGTTTTATAACGACGTCACTGGTTTTATAACGATGTCACTGGTTTTATAACGACGTCACTGGTTTTATAACGATGTCACTGGTTTTATAATGATGTCACTGGTTTTATAACGATGTCACTGGTTTTATAACGATGTCACTGGTTTTATAACGATGTCACTGGTTTTATAACGACGTCACTGGTTTTATAACGACGTCACTGGTTTTATAACGACGTCACTGGTTTTATAACGACGTCACTGGTTTTATAACGATGTCACTGGTTTTATAATGATGTCACTGGTTTTATAACGACGTCACTGGTTTTATAACGACGTCACTGGTTTTATAACGACGTCACTGGTTTCGTTAGTTCTATCCACTCACCTTCAGACTCTGAGTCCGTCCTCGCCGACGCTGCGGACGGCGGCCTGGGTGGGCGGGGCTTCGGCGTGGGCGGGGACATCCTCTTCCTGCCCACAAACTCCACGTACGTTCCCGGGAAGTCGCCTTTTTCCTGACGCGCAAAGACAAAATCACCACATCTGAGCTCTGCCGCAGAAAACGACCCGAACGATTCATTTAACTGGGAGTCGGTCCGTACCTGCGTGGTCTCGTTGAAGCCCGGCAGCCACCCGATCTCCGACGGACGCTCCTCGGCTCCGCTGCTGCAGCCCAGAGCGAGCAGCGCTCCTTTACTGACCAGCAGCATGTCCCCGACGTGCAGGTCGATGTCCTCCTCCCTCTCCTTCTTGTAGTCGTACAACGCTCGGTACTGAAAACCCTCCGAGCTCATCCTGTACGTACGTATGGCTTCACAACGACTAACAAAAAAAAAAAAACAGCTTCGATTTTAAAAAGTATAAAAAAATAAGGTTTACTCTTGAGTCCTGAGGGTCTAGTCTAGACTGAGGAGATGTAGCGTTTCCAGCTGAGTGTGCGTCTCCCCGGTCTCCATGTCTGCTAACGTCCTGTCATCCCTCCAGGCCGAGACGCAGCCGCTCGATGGAAGAGTCCTCCACGTTCATGAACAGGAGTCTCAGCAGAGGTGGAGGCCACATCTGGGGAGGACGGTCCACCTGAGACACAAGGTCAGAGGTCAGAGGGGAGGACTGACGATGGAGTAGAAGTACAGATACTAGAGTAGAAGTACAGATACTAGAGTAGAAGTACAGATACTAGAGTAGAAGTATAAATACTAGAGTAGAAGTACAGATACTAGAGTAGAAGTATAAATACTAGAGTAGAAGTACAGATACTAGAGTAGAAGTACAGATACTAGAGTAGAAGTACAGATACTAGAGTAGAAGTACAGATACTAGAGTAGAAGTACAGATACTAGAGTAGAAGTATAAATACTAGAGTAGAAGCAATCAATCATGAAAAAAAAATCAATAATAAATCAATAAAACCACAAACAGGAAATCTTGACTGCTTAGTGGAGATTAATTAAAAGATGGCGTGATTAATCCACTACAAAGAAGACGGATAAATAATTTGATTCTGAAAATATCGAGAAAATGTCGTTTGTGAAAGCTAACAAGAGGATTTAACAAGGGAAAACGGATAAAAACTAAAATATGTCGCTAATTCCATCGCCACGTGGACAAACAAAACTTAAAAACTACTGATAACAACTAAATTTAAACAATTAAAAGATGTGAAATTGGCGTTAGAAGAAGAAAAACAACCAGAAGGAAACGGGGAAACGACAATGCATGCTAGCGCTAGCTTAGCTTAGCCTAGCCTAGCTTAGCTTAGCCGGCTAGCTTCAACAGTCGCTCCCGACGGCTCACCTTCTTCTTTTTCACCACAAAAACCCTCCGGTGGAGCAAACAGCGGGCGCCATTATGGGTCAGAAGGTAGACGCGACGTCTATATGATGTTTAAAACTGAAATAATCCTTTATTTTATCGATTTATTCCCGGATGAAGACACTCGTGGCTCGTTCGCTCGCCCGTAATTTTAACTGGTGCGTCAAGTTGGCGACGATTCGACACACTTCCGGTACTGCCTGTCAAAATAAAACCAAACATTTTTATAAAAGGTGATAAATAACGACATTTCTACGAAAAGTAAATATTTAAGAATTAGCTTTAAAAAAAAAAAAAAAAAAAAAATCCACAATTACGTCGTATTTTCTTACTTATTTACATGGTTAAAAGCGACCGGAACGAACAACTTCCGGTTTGAAACCCTCCAACGGAATCAATACGTTACGTTTCACCCGCGTGCTCATTTTTTACGGGATAACGTTTTATTTTGTTTAATTATTTTTAATTAAAAGCGATTAATTACAGTTAAAGTTTCTGTTTTAAACGTCACATGAGAGGATTAAAAAAAAAAAGATTTTAACAGCAGGACGGTGACGTCACATCCGGTAACCTAGATTTATTTATTCTATTAACAAAACTGGTATAAAAAAAAAAATAACACGATAAAGAAAAATTCAACATTTATTTATTTATGTCAGAATAAGAAAATAAAATAAATTAAATGCAAAATAAAAATAATAAAAAGCTGCTTCAATGTTCCAGTTCATTAATGTTTCATTTAAAGAAGAGTTTTTTTTTTTTTTAAAATTAAAAATAAAACGTAACAACTGTCATGAGGTCGTTATAAATCTGGTCATTTATCATGAAACGTTTGTTACCGAACAATTTGTGCGTCTTTTAGCGATGCTAGCTAACATGAATATATTAGCTAATTTAGCTACGGTAGCTAATTGAGGTAGATCAGCTAACATGAGTATATTAGCTACATGTAGCTACATTAGCTAAAATAGCTACGTTACCTGACTTGAGTAGATTAGCTAATTTAGCTACGTTAACTAACATGTATGTAATAGCTAGTTTAGCTACGGCAGCTAACTGAGCTAGATCAGCTAACATAAGCATATGTACTTAAATTAGCTAATATATTTACATTAGCTAATCTAATTAGCAAATATAGATACATTCACTGACATGAATACATTAGCTAATCTTAGCTAACATGACTATAATAGCTAACAGCTACATTAGCTAACATGACTATAATAGCTAACATAAGTACGTTGGCTAACACGAACACGTTAGTTGATTTAGCTACATTAGCAAGTGTGGCTACATTAGCTGATTTAGCTCCGTTAGCTAGCGCGGCTACATGCTGAGGATGTTTCCCAGTCTAGGCACCGACAGGCTGATGGTCCCCGACAGACGCAGCTCGTCCTTCAGGAAAAGTCCCACATGCTCCGACCACAGGACGTCGCAGAAAACCCAGATCTCCGGACGATCTCTCTGGATGTTGGCGTTACACGTCGGCAGCCTGGAGCGCTGCACCAAGCGGCTCAGAGACCGCCACACCTGCAGGAGGAGGAGGAGAGAGTATCTTCTTATTTTCTTGTTCATGGTAATTGGTGAGAATGAAAATCAACCCCAGAATAACATTGTTAGCTACCTTAGCTACATCAGCTAATTTGGCTCTATTATCAAACTTGTGTATGTTACCAAGCTTAGCTTTATTAGCTAACTTAGCTATTAGCTACACAAACTAGCTTGACTATATTAGCTAATTAACAAACTTAGCTACATTAGCTATGTTAGCAAGTTTTGCTATATTAGCAAACGTAGCTACATTAGCTGATTTAACTACGTTATCAAGCTTTGTTACGTTAGCTAACTTAGCTACATCAGCTAACTTGTCTATGTTACCTAAATTAGCTACATTAGCTAACTTTGCTACAAACACTAACTTGACTACATTAGATAATTTAGCTACATCATCAAACTTTGTTATGTTAGCTAACTTAGCAACATTAGCTAACTTGGTTATGTTAACAAACTTTGCTATTTTAGCTAATTTGGCTACATTATCAAGCTTTGTTACATTAGCTAACTGGTGTAAGTTAGCAAACGTAATAAAACAAACAAAAACTCTTGTATCTTGTCATTTATATCTTCGCTCTCATCGACATGTTGACCATCAACCTATTCCTCACGTCGTCAATAATCCACTGACCTGCTCGATGTCCCGCGTCGCCTCACAGTTGTGTTCGCCGATCACCCATTTCACCCTCTGGCGTGGGTGGAGACGGTGGACGGACACCACGTGGTCAAAGCGCGAGGACAGAGACGGGGAGGTCTGGGGTGTGACGCCAGTCTGGGTGAGGACGCTCCAGGACCGTTTGATGGTCCTCCTGGACGTCTGGACCAGGACTTTGTTCTGGAGATGGGTTCCTGGGTCAGGTTTAGTCAGCGTTGTGAGAGTGTGGACTACGCTGGTGTCGGTGATGACAGGAGCTGGTCTGGCCGGTCTGATGGGGAGCCGGTGGTCTACGCCGGCACTGGTGGGGAACCAGGGTGTGAAGACCGGAGGAGTCCTGCAGGGAAAAGGCTCCAGAAGCTTCTGTGTCCTCTCTAACAGAGAACCGAGTCCACCTGTTGATCCAGACTGACGATAGTGCAGAACCACATCCTCCATAAAACCAGATGAAGATCAGAAGACCGACAGCACCACCCTCCTCTTCCTCTTCACCTTCATCCTATCACGGTGACGACGACCTGAAGACGTGGACGAGAACCCCAGACAAACACCGTTAGCTAGCTTAGCTACATTAGCAAACTAGTCTATGTTAGTCAACTTAGCTACATTAGCTAACTGGTCTATGTTAGCTAACTTAGCTATATTAGCAAACTAGTCTATGTTAGTCAACTTAGCTACATTAGCTAACTGGTCTATGTTAGCTAACTTAGCTACATTAGCTAACTTGTCTATGTTAGCCAACTTAGCTACATTAGCTAACTTGTCTACATTAGCTAACTGGTCTATGTTAGCTAACTTAGCTATATTAGCAAACTAGTCTATGTTAGCCAAGTTAGCTACATTAGCTAGCAGGGCTATGTTAGCCAACTTAACTACATTAGCTAACTGGGCTATGTTAGCCAACTTAGCTACATTAGCTAACTTGTCTACATTAGCTAACTGGTCTATGTTAGATAACTCCTGGGAGCCAGATGTTGATCATGAAAAGAAGGTGATAAATAAAGCTGTTCAATGTTCCTGCCCAATAAAACAACAACAAAAACACTTGTATTTTTTCATTATCTAGCTAGTTAGCCTACGAGCTACAAGTAGCTAATTGACACGGTAGGAAAAAACAAAAATAAACAAACAGAAACGTGCTGAACTTGAATTAGATTTAATACAACAACATTAACAGCAGCTAACGACTCGTTTGACTCTTCTACAGTTTATTAAAAGTGAGGAATGTGTTCAACTTCCGCTAGCTATCTAGCTAATGTTTTTAGCTTACATGCTAGTTAGTTAGCCGAGGAGCTACATGTAGTTAATTCACACGGTAGAATAAAACAAACAAACGTGAGCAGAACTTCTGTCATCGGCTGAATTAGATTTGAATAAATTGATAAATAAACCGATGAAATCACCGACCTTTGTTACGAGTTAAAGTTTTATCGTGGAGGAATTCACCGACTGTGAAGTTAAACACGGGAACTCCCGCGATAGTTGAGAGGGAAGTCCGAGATTCAGCTTCTTCTTCTACGGTTTAATGGCGGTTTGCGTCTCACACCGCCAACTACTGTTCTGTCTATCACTGTAAGAGAGAGAGAAAAAAAGTAACTAAATAAATAAATTTTTAAAAATTTTATTAAATTAAAATTGAGAAAAAAGTAACTAAATAAAATTAACTCAATCATATAAAAAAAAATAAGTAAATAAATAAAAATTAATTTAATTTGAGAAAAAAGTAACTAAATAAATAAATACTATTTGAGGGAAAAATACATAAAATAAAAAAAAATAATATAATAATAATAAAATTTAAAATTTCTATTAAATCAAATTTGAGAAAGAGAATAGGTAAGTAAGTAAATAATTAAATAAAATTAAGTACAATTTGAGAAAAAGTACCTAACTAAATACATAAAAATAAAAGTAATTGCATCACACTGAAACCTGGTAATGTTTTATCAATGAGACATGTAAACAATTAATAAATAGAAATAAAAATCTTCTTCTTCTTGTGTTTATGTTTGTATTCAATCAAGAAAAACTAGTTTATCCTACAAAATCAACTACAAAATGGTCTAAAAGTCATGTAATAGAAAAGCTTTAATGTGACTGGTCAATGCAGTCAGCAAGAAAAGGGGTCATCATAAAGTGAGACTGTATAAGATCTCTTCTAACATAGAAGAACCAGGAAGTGAAAAAGCAAGTCATGTGATTTCCAGTAAACTCAGAAGTGGTGGGGGTTGGGTTTCCGTTGAACTCAGAGGAGGAGCAGCTAAAGTGAAACAGTTCAGTCAGTTTGTTCATTTGAACTAAAGTGGAGCAGAAAAAAACAGTGAAGCTGAGGCAGGTGAGTGTTGTTACAACGTTTCAACAAGATTATTATGATTGTTTTAACGTTTTTAAAACGTTAACAAACATTAACAATAATCACAGTGAAATGTTTCACTTCTGACACAGTTGGTGTTGAAATGTCAGGACGGTTTGTGACGCAGTTTAACTTGACTCCATGTTGTTGTTGTTGTTGTTGTTGTTGTGTCAGAGACTCGGTAGTTAACAAACTTTAACACAAACACAGAAAGTAGAAAACTTGAAGTGACTTTGGTGGAGGTTGTTTTGTTTTTTTAACTGATACAACGTAACGTTTTCAGTAGAACTGGTGATGTCAACGTTCTTCCTCTTCCTCTTAATGTTTATGCTGCATTCAGGGACGTTAACGTCACAGTCAAGGTGACTCTTCAACCAGAGAGACAACAATGTTACTAACACTGAAAATGAATCTTCAAATCATCTTGATCATTTACATTTACTGGTGTATGTGATGTATTTACATTGTGTTCAGTCAGTTCATTTAGGCTCTAAAGGTTCGCTGGTAGCTGGGATAACAGATTCACATGTTTTCTGTTTATACAAAACTAAAGCACAAAGAGGAGACGTCCCTGAACGCAGCATGAGAGTCAGAGACTCGGTAGTTTTGATGTTTAATGTTGTCAGTGAAGGGTTGAGATGTTAGAGTCTGGAGCGTGGACCAGGATTAATCACTAATTATGATTTATTTTGCTGGTTGTTTTACTCTTTAGTTTTACATGTGCATCAGTAAAACCAGCAGCAGTATAAAGACCAGTGTGTCAGGGTCCAAGGTGACATCTTCACTTCTTTGTGCTCATTTCTCTCCAGGTTTCTGGGCTCAGACGCTGACGTTTATCTGAAGTGGTCTGACTCAGAGAAAATACATGTGGTTTTAATTCTACATATGTAAAAAAAGAAGAAGCTGCTGTAGAGATGGAGGATTGACTGGTTTTACTGATGAATGTGTTTGTTACAGGTTCAAGTCTCAAACCAGAGAAGATGAAGAAACACGAGGACAAATGTCCACAGTCCAGCTGTTGGTCTATGAAGAGTGACCGGTCCATGGATCTTCCTCCAGTATTTGGTCCTGAACCTGGACTCTTCTACCCACAGTAAGAGTGTGTTTGTGAAGATGATTCAGTTTGTGATGTGGTTGAATGATCTTCATTACAACCCTGAGGTTGTTTCAACAAGTCCTTCATGTATAAAATGAGGGTGTTATGGTGGGGTCATGACCCGGACCGATGGTTTAAAAGCAGCTTTAACTGAGGTGAGTTAACCAAGCTGGTCTGTGACTCAAGTTCACAGGTTCTTCTCTTTATTACGTAGAAGTGAAAATTAAACAAAGGGAGTTTCTCTCAGACAAAATCTGACTATGGAACAAAAAGACACAAAATAAAAAAATATAACAGACTCAACAACTACAGTTGTGGTCACAAGTTTACATCCACTCATCATGGAAATGATGGTTATATTAATATTTGAACTGTTCTTGTTCCAGGTGGAGTGATTATAAAACATACATGTCTTAATCATAACTGACAGCTGATAGTTTCTCCCACCCAGTCCTTGATTTTAAAAATCATTGAAGATTTTATAATGACTCCACCTGGAACAAGAACGGTTCAATTAAACCAGTAAAAGCTCAATATCAACGTGACGTTCATTCCCATGATGAGTGGATGTAAACTTGTGACCACGACTGTAAATGTCTCAGCTAAAGTTTCCACTGGTGCAGAACAGAACCTAGAAAACAGAGTCACAGTACAAATGAAGAACATGGTGAACTAGGATGTGGAAAATACCAGAGTTGGTGAACACAGGTCACGATGAACAAGACTGGTAAAACCACAGGTGATGATGAACAAAGACTCCAGTAACGAGCTGGGTCAGAGGCATGGTTATATACTGGGAAACGAGGGTCACATGACACGGGTGAAATGACAACGAGCTTTTCTATTCATGTCGACCACTCGAACACCTTAAACTACAGCTGCCACTCACACATTCATCTAGTCCTTATTAAATATGTAAGTGCTCTGTCACATTCACACCATGTCGTCCATTTCAAGACAAAAAAAAACAGGAATTTACCTGAGGATAACTCACACATGAGCCGGGAGTTGAACCTTCAATCTTCTAATTGACAGCAACCTGCTCTACGTCCTAAACCACAACTATAGTTAATGTGATGCATGCGGCTGCCAGCACCTAAGTATTTTCTCGTGTCAGGTTATCACGACATCAGTGGTTTGTGTATACTTTTTTATTACTGTGGTTTCACATATAAAGATATGACTAAATATATAAATAAAATGGGCGGTGAAGCCAGTGAATGCGCTGGTGTAACTGGTGTTGTTAGCCAGTCAGCCAGCCACTGTTTCCAAGGACTGGCCAAATCACAAACCTCTTTCTGAACCGCTCACGCAGTACGATCCACCGGTGAGGCCTCATACGTCATCACATACGCCACTGAAACACGCCACGACACGCCGGCCCGAAGCCTCGCACGGCACCACCCATCACTAGTGTCCAGGGGCGTCGCCAGACAGATTTCACTGGGTCACGTGCTCCAGTATTGATCTGTGGTGGCCCAGTATGAATTTCACCAGTAAAAGAAACAATCACTGTAGAGTTTTAAGTCTACGTAGCATAATCTACAGAATGTGCACATGGCTACTTAACATGGTAATTCATTGTTATGTGATTGTATAGTTGAAAGCACTATTTATGCTTTTTTATGATAAATAAGTGAGTGAAAAAGTCATTAATTATCTGTGGCCCAGCACAGTATTAGGTCTAGTGACGCCCCTGCTGGTGTCATGTTATATTTGACATCTGCTCTTTACAAGAATAAATATGTGTTTTATTAAAACTTCTATAGACTCAGTGATTCTATTTTTTTATTTCAGGATTTATGACTTCAACTATTTATTGTTTGAGGATTTTATTTATGATTTTAACTCTGTTGAACTAAGTTTTATTGTTTTATCAGTGTAATGACAAAGTATTTATCATCTGTCCACAGAATGAGAGCAGATCCAGGATCAGGCTGTTGGTCTATGAAGAGTGACCGGTCCATTGGTCTTCCTCCAGTATTTGGTCCTGAACCTGGACTCTTCTACCCACAGTAAGAGTGTGTTTGTGAAGATGATTCAGTTTGTGATGTGGTTGAATGATCTTCATTACAACCCTGAGGTTGTTTCAACAAGTCCTTCATGTATAAAATGAGGGTGTTATGGTGGGGTCATGACCCGGACCGATGGTTTAAAAGCAGCTTTAACTGAGGTGAGTTAACCAAGCTGGTCTGTGACTCAAGTTCACAGGTTCTTCTCAGTCCAAACACTTCTTTAACTTCTTCTCTGAGGATATTTCTGAGGTTCCTTCTTGAAATATACATGTAGAGGTGTAACCATCACAATAGATGCTACTGTGTCAAAGTAACTGAGGGTGGAGCAGTAGAAAATATGAAAGTTTTTCCCTCTGCAATTTTTGTGTGTGTTTTGTAGCATATAACCCTTCTGTAAATATGCTGCCACATGGACCAAAGTGTCAGAACCATGATAGATGGAGCCTATAATATATCACAGCAGTGATAATAGTGATAATAATATAGTGTGATGTTATACCGTATTGACCCTAATACAAGACGAGCCTGAATGTGAGACCACTCCTCTTTTTCAAGACCCATTTTGGAAAAAATAGTGAACGAGCACACGACCTGTAGTAGTTAGCTGCATCATATAGGAGTGGGTTTTTTATTGTTCTTATCATATTATAATTGTTGGGACATGATGTTTGTTAACTTCTCAACATTTGAGTCACTGTTTTCTAGTGAGTCTCTGTGTCGCTGTCGCATCTCTTCAGGTCTCTGGTGTGAGAGAAGAAGAAGAAGCTCTGACTCGTTTAGGAGAAGATGTTTGATGCCACCTGTTGGTTTACTGTGTCTCTGGACCCCGATATAAAATGACTACAACGACTTTTTTCTAGAGAAAAAATATCGTCTTATATTTGGCTCAATATGACAATAATATCACATCAGTGATGATAATATTTATTTGACATCTGCTCTTTACAAGAATAAATATGTGTTTTATTAAAACTTCTATAGACTCAGTGATTCTATTTTTTTATTTCAGGATTTATGACTTCAACTATTTATTGTTTGAGGATTTTATTTATGATTTTAACTCTGTTGAACTAAGTTTTATTGTTTTATCAGTGTAATGACAAAGTATTTATCATCTGTCCACAGAATGAGAGCAGATCCAGGATCAGGCTGTTGGTCTATGAAGAGTGACCGGTCCATGGGTCTTCCTCCAGTATTTGGTCCTGAACCTGGACTCTTCTACCCACAGTAAGAGTGTGTTTGTGAAGATGATTCAGTTTGTGATGTGGTTGAATGATCTTCATTACAACCCTGAGGTTGTTTCAACAAGTCCTTCATGTATAAAATGAGGGTGTTATGGTGGGGTCATGACCCGGACCGATGGTTTAAAAGCAGCTTTAACTGAGGTGAGTTAACCAAGCTGGTCTGTGACTCAAGTTCACAGGTTCTTCTCTTTATTACGTAGAAGTGAAAATTAAACAAAGGGAGTTTCTCTCAGACAAAATCTGACTATGGAACAAAAAGACACAAAATGAAAATATAACAGACTCAACAACTACAGTTGTGGTCACAAGTTTACATCCACTCATCATGGAAATGATGGTTATATTAATATTTGAACTGTTCTTGTTCCCGGTGGAGTGATTATAAAACATACACGTCTTAATCATAACTGACAGCTGATAGTTTCTCCCACCCAGTCCTTGATTTTAAAAATCATTGAAGATTTTATAATGACTCCACCTGGAACAAGAACGGTTCAATTAAACCAGTAAAAGCTCAATATCAACGTGGACGCTCATTCCCATGATGAGTGGATGTAAACTTGTGACCACGACTGTAAATGTCTCAACTAAAGTTTCCATTTATGTTTCTATTTATGCTTTTTATGATAAATAAGTGAGTGAAAAAGTCATTAATTATCTGTGGCCCAGCACAGTATTAGGTCTAGTGACGCCCCTGCTGGTGTCATGTTATATTTGACATCTGCTCTTTACAAGAATAAATATGTGTTTTATTAAAACGCCTTTAGACTCAGTGATTCTATTTTTTTATTTCAGGATTTATGACTTCAACTATTTATTGTTTGAGGATTTTATTTATGATTTTAACACTGTTGAACTAAGTTTTATTGTTTTATCAGTGTAATGACAAAGTATTTATCATCTGTCCACAGAATGAGAGCAGATCCAGGATCAGGCTGTTGGTCTATGAAGAGTGACCGGTCCATTGGTCTTCCTCCAGTATTTGGTCCTGAACCTGGACTCTTCTACCCACAGTAAGAGTGTGTTTGTGAAGATGATTCAGTTTGTGATGTGGTTGAATGATCTTCATTACAACCCTGAGGTTGTTTCAACAAGTCCTTCATGTATAAAATGAGGGTGTTATGGTGGGGTCATGACCCGGACCGATGGTTTAAAAGCAGCTTTAACTGAGGTGAGTTAACCAAGCTGGTCTGTGACTCAAGTTCACAGGTTCTTCTCTTTATTACGTAGAAGTGAAAATTAAACAAAGGGAGTTTCTCTCAGACAAAATCTGACTATGGAACAAAAAGACACAAAATGAAAATATAACAGACTCAACAACTACAGTTGTGGTCACAAGTTTACATCCACTCATCATGGAAATGATGGTTATATTAATATTTGAACTGTTCTTGTTCCCGGTGGAGTGATTATAAAACATACACGTCTTAATCATAACTGACAGCTGATAGTTTCTCCCACCCAGTCCTTGATTTTAAAAATCATTGAAGATTTTATAATGACTCCACCTGGAACAAGAACGGTTCAATTAAACCAGTAAAAGCTCAATATCAACGTGACGTTCATTCCCATGATGAGTGGATGTAAACTTGTGACCACGACTGTAAATGTCTCAACTAAAGTTTCCATTTATGTTTCTATTTATGCTTTTTTATGATAAATAAGTGAGTGAAAAAGTCATTAATTATCTGTGGCCCAGCACAGTATTAGGTCTAGTGACGCCCCTGCTGGTGTCATGTTATATTTGACATCTGCTCTTTACAAGAATAAATATGTGTTTTATTAAAACGTCTTTAGACTCAGTGATTCTATTTTTTTATTTCAGGATTTATGACTTCAACTATTTATTGTTTGAGGATTTTATTTATGATTTTAACACTGTTGAACTAAGTTTTATTGTTTTATCAGTGTAATGACAAAGTATTTATCATCTGTCCACAGAATGAGAGCAGATCCAGGATCAGGCTGTTGGTCTATGAAGAGTGACCGGTCCATTGGTCTTCCTCCAGTATTTGGTCCTGAACCTGGACTCTTCTACCCACAGTAAGAGTGTGTTTGTGAAGATGATTCAGTTTGTGATGTGGTTGAATGATCTTCATTACAACCCTGAGGTTGTTTCAACAAGTCCTTCATGTATAAAATGAGGGTGTTATGGTGGGGTCATGACCCGGACCGATGGTTTAAAAGCAGCTTTAACTGAGGTGAGTTAACCAAGCTGGTCTGTGACTCAAGTTCACAGGTTCTTCTCAGTCCAAACACTTTTTAACTTCTTCTCTGAGGATATTTCTGAGGTTCCTTCTTGAAATATACATGTAGCGTGTAACCATCACAATAGATGCTACTGTGTCAAAGTAACTGAGGGTGGAGCAGTAGAAAATATGAAAGTTTTTCCCTCTGCAATTTTTGTGTGTGTTTTGTAGCATATAACCCTTCTGTAAATATGCTGCCACATGGACCAAAGTGTCAGAACCATGATAGATGGAGCCTATAATATATCACAGCAGTGATAATAGTGATAATAATATAGTGTGATGTTATACCGTATTGACCCTAATACAAGACGAGCCTGAATGTGAGACCACTCCTCTTTTTCAAGACCCATTTTGGAAAAAATAGTGAACGAGCACACGACCTGTAGTAGTTAGCTGCATCATATAGGAGTGGGTTTTTTATTGTTCTTATCATATTATAATTGTTGGGACATGATGTTTGTTAACTTCTCAACATTTGAGTCACTGTTTTCTAGTGAGTCTCTGTGTCGCGGTCGCATCTCTTCAGGTCTCTGGTGTGAGAGAAGAAGAAGAAGCTCTGACTCGTTTAGGAGAAGATGTTTGATGCCACCTGTTGGTTTACTGTGTCTCTGGACCCCGATATAAAATGACTACAACGACTTTTTTCTAGAGAAAAAATATCGTCTTATATTTGGCTCAATATGACAATAATATCACATCAGTGATGATAATATTTATTTGACATCTGCTCTTTACAAGAATAAATATGTGTTTTATTAAAACTTCTTTAGACTCAGTGATTCTATTTTTTTATTTCAGGATTTATGACTTCAACTATTTATTGTTTGAGGATTTTATTTATGATTTTAACTCTGTTGAACTAAGTTTTATTGTTTTATCAGTGTAATGACAAAGTATTTATCATCTGTCCACAGAATGAGAGCAGATCCAGGATCAGGCTGTTGGTCTATGAAGAGTGACCGGTCCATGGGTCTTCCTCCAGTATTTGGTCCTGAACCTGGACTCTTCTACCCACAGTAAGAGTGTGTTTGTGAAGATGATTCAGTTTGTGATGTGGTTGAATGATCTTCATTACAACCCTGAGGTTGTTTCAACAAGTCCTTCATGTATAAAATGAGGGTGTTATGGTGGGGTCATGACCCGGACCGATGGTTTAAAAGCAGCTTTAACTGAGGTGAGTTAACCAAGCTGGTCTGTGACTCAAGTTCACAGGTTCTTCTCTTTATTACGTAGAAGTGAAAATTAAACAAAGGGAGTTTCTCTCAGACAAAATCTGACTATGGAACAAAAAAGACACAAAATGAAAATATAACAGACTCAACAACTACAGTTGTGGTCACAAGTTTACATCCACTCATCATGGAAATGATGGTTATATTAATATTTGAACTGTTCTTGTTCCAGGTGGAGTGATTATAAAACATACATGTCTTAATCATAACTGACAGCTGATAGTTTCTCCCACCCAGTCCTTGATTTTAAAAATCATTGAAGATTTTATAATGACTCCACCTGGAACAAGAACGGTTCAATTAAACCAGTAAAAGCTCAATATCAACGTGACGTTCATTCCCATGATGAGTGGATGTAAACTTGTGACCACGACTGTAAATGTCTCAACTAAAGTTTCCATTTATGTTTCTATTTATGCTTTTTTATGATAAATAAGTGAGTGAAAAAGTCATTAATTATCTGTGGCCCAGCACAGTATTAGGTCTAGTGACGCCCCTGCTGGTGTCATGTTATATTTGACATCTGCTCTTTACAAGAATAAATATGTGTTTTATTAAAACTTCTATAGACTCAGTGATTCTATTTTTTTATTTCAGGATTTATGACTTCAACTATTTATTGTTTGAGGATTTTATTTATGATTTTAACTCTGTTGAACTAAGTTTTATTGTTTTATCAGTGTAATGACAAAGTATTTATCATCTGTCCACAGAATGAGAGCAGATCCAGGATCAGGCTGTTGGTCTATGAAGAGTGACCGGTCCATGGGTCTTCCTCCAGTATTTGGTCCTGAACCTGGACTCTTCTACCCACAGTAAGAGTGTGTTTGTGAAGATGATTCAGTTTGTGATGTGGTTGAATGATCTTCATTACAACCCTGAGGTTGTTTCAACAAGTCCTTCATGTATAAAATGAGGGTGTTATGGTGGGGTCATGACCCGGACCGATGGTTTAAAAGCAGCTTTAACTGAGGTGAGTTAACCAAGCTGGTCTGTGACTCAAGTTCACAGGTTCTTCTCAGTCCAAACACTTTTTTAACTTCTTCTCTGAGGATATTTCTGAGGTTCCTTCTTGAAATATACATGTAGCGGTGTAACCATCACAATAGATGCTACTGTGTCAAAGTAACTGAGGGTGGAGCAGTAGAAAATATGAAAGTTTTTCCCTCTGCAATTTTTGTGTGTGTTTTGTAGCATATAACCCTTCTGTAAATATGCTGCCACATGGACCAAAGTGTCAGAACCATGATAGATGGAGCCTATAATATATCACAGCAGTGATAATAGTGATAATAATATAGTGTGATGTTATACCGTATTGACCCTAATACAAGACGAGCCTGAATGTGAGACCACTCCTCTTTTTCAAGACCCATTTTGGAAAAAATAGTGAACGAGCACACGACCTGTAGTAGTTAGCTGCATCATATAGGAGTGGGTTTTTTATTGTTCTTATCATATTATAATTGTTGGGACATGATGTTTGTTAACTTCTCAACATTTGAGTCACTGTTTTCTAGTGAGTCTCTGTGTCGCGGTCACATCTCTTCAGGTCTCTGGTGTGAGAGAAGAAGAAGAAGCTCTGACTCGTTTAGGAGAAGATGTTTGATGCCACCTGTTGGTTTACTGTGTCTCTGGACCCCGATATAAAATGACTACAACGACTTTTTTCTAGAGAAAAAATACCGTCTTAAATTTGGCTCAATATGACAAAAATATTAACATAATATTTATTTGACATCTGCTCTTTACAAGAATAAATATGTGTTTTATTAAAACTTCTTTAGACTCAGTGATTCTATTTTTTATTTCAGGATTTATGACTTCAACTATTTATTATTTGAGGATTTTATTTATGATTTTAACTCTGTTGAACTAAGTTTTATTGTTTTATCAGTGTAATGACAAAGTATTTATCATCTGTCTACAGAATGAGAGCAGATCCAGGATCAGGCTGTTGGTCTATGAAGAGTGACCGGTCCATGCGTCTTCCTCCAGTATTTGGTCCTGAACCTGGACTCTTCTACCCACAGTAAGAGTGTGTTTGTGAAGATGATTCAGTTTGTGATGTGGTTGAATGATCTTCATTACAACCCTGAGGTTGTTTCAACAAGTCCTTCATGTATAAAATGAGGGTGTTATGGTGGGGTCATGACCCGGACCGATGGTTTAAAAGCAGCTTTAACTGAGGTGAGTTAACCAAGCTGGTCTGTGACTCAAGTTCACAGGTTCTTCTCTTTATTACGTAGAAGTGAAAATTAAACAAAGGGAGTTTCTCTCAGACAAAATCTGACTATGGAACAAAAAGACACAAAATGAAAATATAACAGACTCAACAACTACAGTTGTGGTCACAAGTTTACATCCACTCATCATGGAAATGATGGTTATATTAATATTTGAACTGTTCTTGTTCCAGGTGGAGTGATTATAAAACATACATGTCTTAATCATAACTGACAGCTGATAGTTTCTCCCACCCAGTCCTTGATTTTAAAAATCATTGAAGATTTTATAATGACTCCACCTGGAACAAGAACGGTTCAATTAAACCAGTAAAAGCTCAATATCAACGTGACGTTCATTCCCATGATGAGTGGATGTAAACTTGTGACCACGACTGTAAATGTCTCAACTAAAGTTTCCACTGGTGCAGAACAGAACCTAGAAAACAGAGTCACAGTACAAATGAAGAACATGGTGAACTAGGATGTGGAAAATACCAGAGTTGGTGAACACAGGTCACGATGAACAAGACTGGTAAAACCACAGGTGATGATGAACAAAGACTCCAGTAACGAGCTGGGTCAGAGGCATGGTTATATACTGGGAAACGCAGGGTCACATGACACGGGTCATTAGACACAGAGTAACAAGACATGAAACTAAAATCAACCACTAGGTGGAGACACAGGTGAATCATGTGGACCAAAGTCTCAGAACCACGAGAGACGTATGATATATCACAGCAGTGATAATAATGATGATGATAATATAGTGTCATGTTAGATGATTTATTTCAGGATTTATGACTTCTTCTATTTATTATTTGAGGATTTTATTTATCAGTGTAATGACAAAGTATTTATCATCATGTCTCCCCAGAGAGAAGAGGAAGGGGACTGGTGTCTCTCTAGACCAGCAGCAGTCCTGCTGTGCTTTGTGTCAGGACGTCCTGAAGGATCCAGTCTCCTCCAGCTGTGGACACTGGTTCTGCAGACAGTGTAGCAGCTCATACTGGGACCAGTCTGGTCCACCAGGAGACTCCTCCTGTCCCCAGTGTGGACAGAGACTCAGACTCAGCTCTGGACAAAGTAAGACTGAACATGTGTCTGCTGATGTGGTCACTGGTGAAAACAGGACGTGTTGTTTTCTACAGTGTCATGTGATCTGTCAAACAGCATCAACATTTAAGATGATTATAAACATGAGAAAGATTTTCTCTCCTTGTCTTTAGTCTGACATTGTTTGTTCTCTGTCAGCAGATAGTGGTCTGCAGCAGGTTTTAGATCAACATAAGACCAGTCTGAGGACCAGATGTCAACATGTGACTGAAGGAACTGATGGACCAGGAAGTGAAACCCTCCTCAACAAGGTCTACACTGAGCTCTACATCACACAGGGACAGAGTGAAGAGGTTAATACCCAACATGAGGTGATGCAGCTGGAGACGACTCACAAGATGGAGACAGTTTCCAAGATGAAGACCCTCCATCACGCTGCCATCAGGTGTCACGACGTCTTTAAAGTCTTACCTGACCAACATGGACACATCAGACTGGTTCTGACCAACGGCGTCGCTGGAGTTGGAAAAACCTTCTCGGTGCAGAAGTTCACTCTGGACTGGGCAGAGGGCTCAGAAAACCAAGACGTCAGTCTGCTGGTTCTGCTTTCGTTCAGGGAGCTGAACTTGATCAGAGATGAGCAGTACAGTCTTCTCAGGCTGCTCCATGTTTTCCATCCAATATTACAGAAGCTCACAGCAGAGCAGCTGGCTGTCTGTAAAGTGCTGTTCATCTTTGACGGCCTGGATGAAAGCAGACTGTCACTGGACTTCAACAACATGGAGGCTCGTGGTCTGACGTCACACAGACGTCATCAGTCGACCTGCTGCTGACAAACCTCATCCGGGGAATCTGCTTCCCTCGGCTCTGGTCTGGATCACTTCCAGACCCAGTGCCAATCAGATCCCTCCACGGTGTGTGGACAGGGTAACAGAAGTACGAGGCTTCACCAACCCCCAGAAGGAGGAGTACTTCAGGAGGAGGATCAGTGATGAAGAGCTGTCCAACAGAACCATCTCACACATCAAGACGTCCAGGAGCCTCCACATCATGTGTCAGATCCCAGTCTTCTGCTGGATCAGTGCTACAGTTCTGCAGCACATGTTGACCACAGAGCAGAGAGGAGAGCTGCCCAAGACCCTGACGGACCTGTACTCACACTTCCTGCTGGTTCAGACAAAGAGGAAGAAGCACAAGTACCATGAGACGAGTCCACAGGAGCTGACGGAGGCTGACAGGGAAGTTCTCCTGAAGCTGGGGAGGCTGGCGTTTGAACAGCTGCAGAAAGGAAACATCATGTTCTACCAACAAGACCTGGATCAGTGTGGTCTTGGTGCCTCAGAGGCCTTGGTGTACTCAGGAGTCTGTACAGAGATCTTCAGAAGAGAGAGTGTGATCTTCCACAAAACAGTTTACTGCTTTGTTCATCTGAGTGTTCAGGAGTTTCTGGCTGCAGTTTACATGTTCCACTGTTTCACCACCAGGAAGACTGAGGTACTGAAGGACTTCCTGGGTTTTTACTACAGTGACATGTCTCTGGATGAATTTGTGTGGAGAGTCATGAAGAAATCCCTTGAAAGTGAAAACGGTCACCTGGACCTGTTTGTTCGCTTCCTTCATGGTCTCTGTCTGGAGTCCAACCAGAGAGTCTTAGGAGGTCTGCTGGGTCAGACAGAGACCAGTCCAGAATCCATCCAGAGAGTCATCAACAACCTGAAGAAGATGAACAGTAATAAAATCTCTCCTGACAGAAGCATCAACATCTTCCACTGTCTGACGGAGATGAACGACCACTCAGTTCATCAGCAGATCCAAGAGTTCCTGAAGTCAGAGACCAGATCAGAGAAACTCTCTGAGATCCAGTGTTCAGCTCTGGCCTACATGCTGCAGATGTCAGAGGAGGTTCTGGATGAGTTGGACTCTGACAAGTACAACACATCAGAGGAGGGAAAACGGAGACTGATTCCAGCTGTGAGGAACTGCAGGATGGCTCGGTGAGTCCAGACATGATCATTAACATCATTGATCAATAGATGTGATCAGTAGTTTAGTCTGATCAGAGAAACAGAACCACCAACGACAAACCATTTCCTTCTGTCAGATCTGGATCATTATCTGGATCTGGACTAAACCAGAAATACACTTAGTGTCCTGGATCTGTCCCTTAGACCAGATCCACATAAACATGTCACGTCTTAGTCCCTGATCCAGGACAGGACCAGGATGTAGACTGAGACAGACAGAGACAGACAGTGTCTCATGTCTTGGTCGTGTCTTGTTTCATGTGATGGTGAGGACGAGGGTCATAACATGTTAACGATGTGTATTTATTGTTGTTGTTGTCACTTCCTGTTTATGACGTGTATTCATTCTCTGATTGGACGGTTGTAACATCTGGAAACAGACACTTTGATTTGACTTTTAGTTCACATCATAAGGACCAAGGTTGAACGTGAACTGTGTCCTGAGTCGACCATTAAGACGACATGATGTTATTGTCAATAGACACTGAAAAGATAAAGTCCAATGAGTTTGATGACTAATGTATTTCAATGGTCTCTGAGTCACTGTAAAGACGTTATGACCTGTTTTCTTCTCTCTTGTCTATTTTATCACTAATTGTCTCATCTTATATTTTCTATCATCACAGATTTGTTAGATGTGAACTCTCAGAGTCTGACTGTGAAGTTGTGGTCTCAGCTCTGAAGTCCAACCCCTCACATCTGACACATCTGGACCTGAGTTACAACTACCTGAAGGATTCAGCAGTGAAGCTGTTGTCTGCTGGACTGGAGAGTCCAAACTGTCGACTGGAGACTCTGAGGTCAGTTCACTGACTGGACCTGCTGGAGTTTTTCTGTAAATCTTTGAACTTAGAGTTTTTCATTGGTGAAACATTTAGTGGACGTGTGTGTGTGAGGATGTTTCAACAATGAGCTGGTGAAGAGAAATGACTGTGTGTTGTTGTTACTACAAAGAAGAAGGTGAGACCAGTCATAGAGAAGGTTCAGAGGTTTTCTGTTTCTCTTCAAATCAAGTTGATGAAAATCAAAGTGCAGCACAGACTCAGATCTTCTGCTGCTGCTGCTCATTTCAACACCACAGAAGCTGCATCTGTCCTCATCAAACACATGTTGACCAAACTAAAGTCACACAAGTGACGATGATGAACGACACCATCACATCTGAGATTTGTGGAACAAGAAAAGCTTCTAATGTCCCAGTTTCTGTCCCAGTTATTGTGACGACAGACGTCATGAAGACAGACGTGACTGAGGTCAGCAGCTGGTTGTGAATCTGTCACATCAACAGGTGTATGAATGTTGTGTTGACATGTGGATGATGTGTGTAGGAGGCTGACATGATGATGATCCACAATAACACAAGGACAAAGTCAGTGTGATAAAGACTAATATTAGAGCTGCAGCATCACATGTGTCAGATGTGTTAGTGTGTGATCTTCTCCTTGTTGACTCCAGTGGGTCAATGAGAGTGAATCCTCTGATGTCAGTAGCAGCAACAGTAGCAACAGACACAGATACCAGTGTCTGCACACGGCTGTAGTATGACGTAGGAAGGTCAAAGGTCACGTGTTTTCACAGTGACACAGACACTTATTCCACCATCTCTACAACAACACATATGATGGACTCACTGACTGGGAAATAAAACCACTCTTTGTTTCTCTGAGGAAGAAATAAGAAGCAAACATAATGTGATGTTTGTGTTGCTACACGTCCTGCGTCTCTGACACATTCACATGTGAAAGGACCCAGTCAACTCTCTGTCCATACGTCTCAGGGACGCTCCTCGTTTGGTCCATGAAGAACGACACGTTGTCAACAACAAACTGCTGTAAAAACAACAACAACACAGTTGTTTTTCTACCATGTTTGAAGTTTGACTGAACACACAGCACACATGTTCCTTCTTTCCTCCGTCATTAATAATCAATAATCAGTTGTGTTTTCCTCATGTTCTGTACAAAAACACTGTAAAACATTCTGTTGTAATAATGTCAGAGAAAACATCATTGATCAGGACACATCTGATCACATCATTCACCATTTTATCTACATCTTTTATTCTTTATTCAGATTGAAGGACTGCAGTTTGTCAGAGATCAGCTGTGATTCTCTGGTCTCAGCTCTGAAGTCCAACCCCTCCCATCTGAGACAACTGGACCTGAGCTACAACGACCTGAAGGATTCAGACGTGAAGGATTCAGGACTGAAGGTTCTGTGTGGTTTTCTCCAGAGTCCAGACTGTGGACTGGAGACTCTGAGGTCAGTTCACTGTCTGTTACTGTTGTAGATCTTATATCTTTCTACCTATAGACACACATTTCTACTTTCTTCATCAATAATCGATGGTGTTTTCCTCCCGTTTCCATAGCGACCAGGGTGCTGACTGTGTATTTGTGCTTTAATTTCCACAACTTTGATGTGATTGACTTCACACTGTCTCAGAGCAGCTTCAGACAAACAGTCCCATCATGTCCTGCTGTTATATTGTGGTGTGACAGTGTTGTCATGGTAACGAGACCGTACTAGTGAGATCAACATAGCTTCATCTCACAGTCACAGAGAAACTGGTGTCATGAAGCTGGTTATCAACTGTCTGTGTTAACTCACTTTCTCCTTCAGACTCAAAAAAGTGTGAGTGAGACGTCGTGTGAACACACACGCCACCTGCTGGTAACGTCACACACAAGGAACATAATGTAAAGTTGTAGAGTTGAAACAGTTGTCACAGCACAGATCAACACTGTCACTGTAAATAAACCATGAGAAGAATCAGTGGTGGTGTGAATTCACCACTTCATAGATTTACTCTCCCTCTCAGTTCACCGTCACTGTCTCCTGTTTATTTGCGACGTGAAGCTGAACATTCAGAGTCTGACACTTTAAAGTTGACGCAGCAGATTTAAACATGAGACTGAAGAAGAGCGTTTAGCTGTGACACTGTCCCACGACGAAGCAGACCTGATCTGATCTGTCACTGAATATTGTCTGAGAGAAAAACCAACACACTAGGGGTGCGAGACTAAAACGTGACCATACGTCTCGTTGAAGTGATAATCTGTCTCGCGGACACAGGGCAGAAGCCTATCAGACTGTGAGCTAGCCAAACTTCCATTTGTGACCTGTGGGGGGCAGTAATGTGCCTTTGCGACGTCTAGTCTGCCAGAAAGTGACAAGAAGGAGGAGGAGGAGGAAGCAGCAGCCTCGTCCGTATCCGTAGATACGCAGACACCCAGAGTCCTCTGAACCGTTGTTCATCCCCTCCGACCTCCTCTCCGTTGGCTGACGTGCACCTCCACAATCTTTTAACTTTCCGTCGAAACGACAGAGAGCTCACGGAGACCGCATGGCTCTGATTGGTCCGCTAGAATTACCTCATTTCTGGAATCTGGCTTTGCCGGTTGTATTTCTTCCACAACAACAACTTCACGATGCGTCTCCTCTTTAGTTCTGGTTTCATTTGCAGTAAACGATCTGTTGTTCAATGTGGATCAGTTCCAACTCCAACAAACGTCTTCTCTGTGTCTCCGTTGTTCGTTGTGTGGAGGAACAAGGCCAGGAAATAAACAATCAACGATAGTCGATAATGGTAACGGAAAGAAACGTAACGCCCCCTACTGTCCTGGTGGTGAATTGCTTTACGACACCCACCAGCCGACGGAGACTCTGAAAGAGTTCAGGACTGAGTGGATCCGACTGCGTGGCGCACACAGTCGGAGAAGCATCAGCCAACACCAGCTCTATGACCCGTACATAACCACCACAGCTCGCTGCTCTGTTAGCACTTGTTAACCTGTGTTGACAGAGTAGGACTTTGATTACAGTTTTGCACATAATGTTATTTAATTCAATCTAAATAATTTATTTTATTTTAACTTTTATCATTTTTAGTTTCAGTTTAAATGTGGAAAGAAGTTCAGCAGTTAAAAGCTATAGTTATAAAGTTGTAAAACATTTCAAAATGCACCTCCATTGTTTGTATGAGTATGTTTGTCCAATCATATATTTTGTCGTAGCATTTTCTTTTAAAACTAATGTTATAATATGGTCTGGTCTGGTGAGCTGAGTGTATCATCACACCCCTACAACACACTGATCACTTTACTTTGATTCAGAGTTTGAAACTAAATCTCTGACTCTAACCTACTGCACCATCACAACTTTACAATATGACCAATCAAACCCTGAGTTGAGTTGAGTTCAGTGTGATAAAGACTAATATTAGAGCTGCAGCATCACATGTGTCAGATGTGTTAGTGTGTGATCTTCTCCTTGTTGACTCCAGTGGGTCAATGAGAGTGAATCCTCTGATGTCAGTAGCAGCAACAGTAGCAACAGACACAGATACCAGTGTCTGCACACGGCTGTAGTATGACGTAGGAAGGTCAAAGGTCACGTGTTTTCACAGTGACACAGACACTTATTCCACCATCTCTACAACAACACATATGATGGACTCACTGACTGGGAAATAAAACCACTCTTTGTTTCTCTGAGGAAGAAATAAGAAGCAAACATAATGTGATGTTTGTGTTGCTACACGCCCCCTGCGTCTCTGACACATTCACATGTGAAAGGACCCAGTCAACTCTCTGTCCATACGTCTCAGGGACGCTCCTCGTTTGGTCCATGAAGAACGACACGTTGTCAACAACAAACTGCTGTAAAAACAACAACAACACAGTTGTTTTTCTACCATGTTTGAAGTTTGACTGAACACACAGCACACATGTTCCTTCTTTCCTCCGTCATTAATAATCAATAATCAGTTGTGTTTTCCTCATGTTCTGTACAAAAACACTGTAAAACATTCTGTTGTAATAATGTCAGAGAAAACATCATTGATCAGGACACATCTGATCACATCATTCACCATTTTATCTACATCTTTTATTCTTTATTCAGATTGAAGTTCTGCAGGTTGTCAAAGATCAGCTGTGATTCTCTGGTCTCAGCTCTGAAGTCCAACCCCTCCCATCTGAGACAACTGGACCTGAGTGGAAACAAGCTGAAGGATTCAGGACTGAAGGTTCTGTGTGGTTTTCTCCAGAGTCCAGACTGTGGACTGGAGACTCTGAGGTCAGTTCACTGTCTGTTACTGTTGTAGATCTTATATCTTTCTACCTATAGACACACATTTCTACTTTCTTCATTAATAATCGATGGTGTTTTCCTCCCGTTTCCATAGCAACCAGGGTGCTGACTGTGTATTTGTGCTTTAATTTCCACAACTTTGACGTGATTGACTTCACACTGTCTCAGAGCAGCTTCAGACAAACAGTCCCATCATGTCCTGCTGTTATATTGTGGTGTGACAGTGTTGTCATGGTAACGAGACCGTACTAGTGAGATCAACATAGCTTCATCTCACAGTCACAGAGAAACTGGTGTCATGAAGCTGGTTATCAACTGTCTGTGTTAACTCACTTTCTCCTTCAGACTCAAAAAGTGTGAGTGAGACGTCGTGTGAACACACACGTCACCTGCTGGTAACGTCACACACAAGGAACATAATGTAAAGTTGTAGAGTTGAAACAGTTGTCACAGCACAGATCAACACTGTCACTGTAAATAAACCATGAGAAGAATCAGTGGTGGTGTGAATTCACCACTTCATAGATTTACTCTCCCTCTCAGTTCACCGTCACTGTCTCCTGTTTATTTGCGACGTGAAGCTGAACATTCAGAGTCTGACACTTTAAAGTTGACGCAGCAGATTTAAACATGAGACTGAAGAAGAGCGTTTAGCTGTGACACTGTCCCACGACGAAGCAGACCTGATCTGATCTGTCACTGAATATTGTCTGAGAGAAAAACCAACACACTAGGGGTGCGAGACTAAAACGTGACCATACGTCTCGTTGAAGTGATAATCTGTCTCGCGGACACAGGGCAGAAGCCTATCAGACTGTGAGCTAGCCAAACTTCCATTTGTGACCTGTGGGGGGCAGTAATGTGCCTTTGCGACGTCTAGTCTGCCAGAAAGTGACAAGAAGGAGGAGGAGGAAGCAGCAGCCTCGTCCGTATCCGTAGATACGCAGACACCCAGAGTCCTCTGAACCGTTGTTCATCCCCTCCGACCTCCTCTCCGTTGGCTGACGTGCACCTCCACAATCTTTTAACTTTCCGTCGAAACGACAGAGAGCTCACGGAGACCGCATGGCTCTGATTGGTCCGCTAGAATTACCTCATTTCTGGAATCTGGCTTTGCCGGTTGTATTTCTTCCACAACAACAACTTCACGATGCGTCTCCTCTTTAGTTCTGGTCTCATTTGCAGTAAACGATCTGTTGTTCAATGTGGATCAGTTCCAACTCCAACAAACGTCTTCTCTGTGTCTCCGTTGTTCGTTGTGTGGAGGAACAAGGCCAGTAAATAAACAATCAACGATAGTCGATAATGGTAACGGAAAGAAACGTAACGCCCCCTACTGTCCTGGTGGTGAATTGCTTTACGACACCCACCAGCCGACGGAGACTCTGAAAGAGTTCAGGACTGAGTGGATCCGACTGCGTGGCCGTACACAGTCGGAGAAGCATCAGCCAACACCAGCTCTATGACCCGTACATAACCACCACAGCTCGCTGCTCTGTTAGCACTTGTTAACCTGTGTTGACAGAGTAGGACTTTGATTACAGTTTTGCACATAATGTTATTTAATTCAATCTAAATAATTTATTTTATTTTAACTTTTATCATTTTTAGTTTCAGTTTAAATGTGGAAAGAAGTTCAGCAGTTAAAAGCTATAGTTATAAAGTTGTAAAACATTTCAAAATGCACCTCCATTGTTTGTATGAGTATGTTTGTCCAATCATATATTTTGTCGTAGCATTTTCTTTTAAAACTAATGTTATAATATGGTCTGGTCTGGTGAGCTGAGTGTATCATCACACCCCTACAACACACTGATCACTTTACTTTGATTCAGAGTTTGAAACTAAATCTCTGACTCTAACCTACTGCACCATCACAACTTTACAATATGACCAATCAAACCCTGAGTTGAGTTCAGTGTGATAAAGACCAATATTAGAGCTGCAGCATCACATGTGTCAGATGTGTTAGTGTGTGATCTTCTCCTTGTTGACTCCAGTGGGTCAATGAGAGTGAATCCTCTGATGTCAGTAGCAGCAACAGTAGCAACAGACACAGATACCAGTGTCTGCACACGGCTGTAGTATGACGTAGGAAGGTCAAAGGTCACGTGTTTTCACAGTGACACAGACACTTATTCCACCATCTCTACAACAACACATATGATGGACTCACTGACTGGGAAATAAAACCACTCTTTGTTTCTCTGAGGAAGAAATAAGAAGCAAACATAATGTGATGTTTGTGTTGCTACACGTCCTGCGTCTCTGACACATTCACATGTGAAAGGACCCAGTCAACTCTCTGTCCATACGTCTCAGGGACGCTCCTCGTTTGGTCCATGAAGAACGACACGTTGTCAACAACAAACTGCTGTAAAAACAACAACAACACAGTTGTTTTTCTACCATGTTTGAAGTTTGACTGAACACACAGCACACATGTTCCTTCTTTCCTCCGTCATTAATAATCAATAATCAGTTGTGTTTTCCTCATGTTCTGTACAAAAACACTGTAAAACATTCTGTTGTAATAATGTCAGAGAAAACATCATTGATCAGGACACATCTGATCACATCATTCACCATTTCATCTACATCTTTTATTCTTTATTCAGATTGGAGTTCTGCAGTTTGTCAGAGATCAGCTGTGATTCTCTGGTCTCAGCTCTGAAGTCCAACCCCTCCCATCTGAGACAACTGGACCTGAGCAGGAACAAGCTGCAGGATTCAGGACTGAAGGTTCTGTGTGGTTTTCTCCAGAGTCCAGACTGTGGACTGGAGACTCTGAGGTCAGTTCACTGTCTGTTACTGTTGTAGATCTTATATCTTTCTACCTATAGACACACATTTCTACTTTCTTCATTAATAATCGATGGTGTTTTCCTCCCGTTTCCATGGCAACCAGGGTGCTGACTGTGTATTTGTGCTTTAATTTCCACAACTTTGATGTGATTGACTTCACACTGTCTCAGAGCAGCTTCAGACAAACAGTCCCATCATGTCCTGCTGTTATATTGTGGTGTGACAGTGTTGTCATGGTAACGAGACCGTACTAGTGAGATCAACATAGCTTCATCTCACAGTCACAGAGAAACTGGTGTCATGAAGCTGGTTATCAACTGTCTGTGTTAACTCACTTTCTCCTTCAGACTCAAAAAGTGTGAGTGAGACGTCGTGTGAACACACACGTCACCTGCTGGTAACGTCACACACAAGGAACATAATGTAAAGTTGTAGAGTTGAAACAGTTGTCACAGCACAGATCAACACTGTCACTGTAAATAAACCATGAGAAGAATCAGTGGTGGTGTGAATTCACCACTTCATAGATTTACTCTCCCTCTCAGTTCACCGTCACTGTCTCCTGTTTATTTTGCGACGTGAAGCTGAACATTCAGAGTCTGACACTTTAAAGTTGACGCAGCAGATTTAAACATGAGACTGAAGAAGAAGAGCGTTTAGCTGTGACACTGTCCCACGACGAAGCAGACCTGATCTGATCTGTCACTGAATATTGTCTGAGAGAAAAACCAACACACTAGGGGTGCGAGACTAAAACGTGACCATACGTCTCGTTGAAGTGATAATCTGTCTCGCGGACACAGGGCAGAAGCCTATCAGACTGTGAGCTAGCCAAACTTCCATTTGTGACCTGTGGGGGGCAGTAATGTGCCTTTGCGACGTCTAGTCTGCCAGAAAGTGACAAGAAGGAGGAGGAGGAAGCAGCAGCCTCGTCCGTATCCGTAGATACGCAGACACCCAGAGTCCTCTGAACCGTTGTTCATCCCCTCCGACCTCCTCTCCGTTGGCTGACGTGCACCTCCACAATCTTTTAACTTTCCGTCGAAACGACAGAGAGCTCACGGAGACCGCATGGCTCTGATTGGTCCGCTAGAATTACCTCATTTCTGGAATCTGGCTTTGCCGGTTGTATTTCTTCCACAACAACAACTTCACGATCGCGTCTCCTCTTTAGTTCTGGTCTCATTTGCAGTAAACGATCTGTTGTTCAATGTGGATCAGTTCCAACTCCAACAAACGTCTTCTCTGTGTCTCCGTTGTTCGTTGTGTGGAGGAACAAGGCCAGTAAATAAACAATCAACGATAGTCGATAATGGTAACGGAAAGAAACGTAACGCCCCCTACTGTCCTGGTGGTGAATTGCTTTACGACACCCACCAGCCGACGGAGACTCTGAAAGAGTTCAGGACTGAGTGGATCCGACTGCGTGGCCGTACACAGTCGGAGAAGCATCAGCCAACACCAGCTCTATGACCCGTACATAACCACCACAGCTCGCTGCTCTGTTAGCACTTGTTAACCTGTGTTGACAGAGTAGGACTTTGATTACAGTTTTGCACATAATGTTATTTAATTCAATCTAAATAATTTAATTCATTTTATTTTAACTTTTATCATTTTTAGTTTCAGTTTAAATGTGGAAAGAAGTTCAGCAGTTAAAAGCTATAGTTATAAAGTTGTAAAACATTTCAAAATGCACCTCCATTGTTTGTATGAGTATGTTTGTCCAATCATATATTTTGTCGTAGCATTTTCTTTTAAAACTAATGTTATAATATGGTCTGGTCTGGTGAGCTGAGTGTATCATCACACCCCTACAACACACTGATCACTTTACTTTGATTCAGAGTTTGAAACTAAATCTCTGACTCTAACCTACTGCACCATCACAACTTTACAATATGACCAATCAAACCCTGAGTTGAGTTGAGTTCAGTGTGATAAAGACTAATATTAGAGCTGCAGCATCACATGTGTCAGATGTGTTAGTGTGTGATCTTCTCCTTGTTGACTCCAGTGGGTCAATGAGAGTGAATCCTCTGATGTCAGTAGCAGCAACAGTAGCAACAGACACAGATACCAGTGTCTGCACACGGCTGTAGTATGACGTAGGAAGGTCAAAGGTCACGTGTTTTCACAGTGACACAGACACTTATTCCACCATCTCTACAACAACACATATGATGGACTCACTGACTGGGAAATAAAACCACTCTTTGTTTCTCTGAGGAAGAAATAAGAAGCAAACATAATGTGATGTTTGTGTTGCTACACGCCCCTGCGTCTCTGACACATTCACATGTGAAAGGACCCAGTCAACTCTCTGTCCATACGTCTCAGGGACGCTCCTCGTTTGGTCCATGAAGAACGACACGTTGTCAACAACAAACTGCTGTAAAAACAACAACAACACAGTTGTTTTTCTACCATGTTTGAAGTTTGACTGAACACACAGCACACATGTTCCTTCTTTCCTCCGTCATTAATAATCAATAATCAGTTGTGTTTTCCTCATGTTCTGTACAAAAACACTGTAAAACATTCTGTTGTAATAATGTCAGAGAAAACATCATTGATCAGGACACATCTGATCACATCATTCACCATTTTATCTACATCTTTTATTCTTTATTCAGATTGGAGGACTGCAGTTTGTCAAAGATCAGCTGTGATTCTCTGGTCTCAGCTCTGAAGTCCAACCCCTCCCATCTGAGAGAACTGGACCTGAGCTGGAACAAGCTGCAGGATTCAGGACTGAAGGTTCTGTGTGGTTTTCTCCAGAGTCCAGACTGTGGACTGGAGACTCTGAGGTCAGTTCACTGTCTGTTACTGTTGTAGATCTTATATCTTTCTACCTATAGACACACATTTCTACTTTCTTCATCAATAATCGATGGTGTTTTCCTCCCGTTTCCATAGCAACCAGGGTGCTGACTGTGTATTTGTGCTTTAATTTCCACAACTTTGATGTGATTGACTTCACACTGTCTCAGAGCAGCTTCAGACAAACAGTCCCATCATGTCCTGCTGTTATATTGTGGTGTGACAGTGTTGTCATGGTAACGAGACCGTACTAGTGAGATCAACATAGCTTCATCTCACAGTCACAGAGAAACTGGTGTCATGAAGCTGGTTATCAACTGTCTGTGTTAACTCACTTTCTCCTTCAGACTCAAAAAGTGTGAGTGAGACGTCAGGAACACACACGCCACCTGCTGGTAACGTCACACACAAGGAACATAATGTAAAGTTGTAGAGTTGAAACAGTTGTCACAGCACAGATCAACACTGTCACTGTAAATAAACCATGAGAAGAATCAGTGGTGGTGTGAATTCACCACTTCATAGATTTACTCTCCCTCTCAGTTCACCGTCACTGTCTCCTGTTTATTTGCGACGTGAAGCTGAACATTCAGAGTCTGACACTTTAAAGTTGACGCAGCAGATTTAAACATGAGACTGAAGAAGAGCGTTTAGCTGTGACACTGTCCCACGACGAAGCAGACCTGATCTGATCTGTCACTGAATATTGTCTGAGAGAAAAACCAACACACTAGGGGTGCGAGACTAAAACGTGACCATACGTCTCGTTGAAGTGATAATCTGTCTCGCGGACACAGGGCAGAAGCCTATCAGACTGTGAGCTAGCCAAACTTCCATTTGTGACCTGTGGGGGGCAGTAATGTGCCTTTGCGACGTCTAGTCTGCCAGAAAGTGACAAGAAGGAGGAGGAGGAAGCAGCAGCCTCGTCCGTATCCGTAGATACGCAGACACCCAGAGTCCTCTGAACCGTTGTTCATCCCCTCCGACCTCCTCTCCGTTGGCTGACGTGCACCTCCACAATCTTTTAACTTTCCGTCGAAACGACAGAGAGCTCACGGAGACCGCATGGCTCTGATTGGTCCGCTAGAATTACCTCATTTCTGGAATCTGGCTTTGCCGGTTGTATTTCTTCCACAACAACAACTTCAATGGCGCGTCTCCTCTTTAGTTCTGGTCTCATTTGCAGTAAACGATCTGTTGTTCAATGTGGATCAGTTCCAACTCCAACAAACGTCTTCTCTGTGTCTCCGTTGTTCGTTGTGTGGAGGAACAAGGCCAGTAAATAAACAATCAACGATAGTCGATAATAGTAACGGAAAGAAACGTAACGCCCCCTACTGTCCTGGTGGTGAATTGCTTTACGACACCCACCAGCCGACGGAGACTCTGAAAGAGTTCAGGACTGAGTGGATCCGACTGCGTGGCCGTACACAGTCGGAGAAGCATCAGCCAACACCAGCTCTATGACCCGTACATAACCACCACAGCTCGCTGCTCTGTTAGCACTTGTTAACCTGTGTTGACAGAGTAGGACTTTGATTACAGTTTTGCACATAATGTTATTTAATTCAATCTAAATAATTTAATTTATTTCATTTTAACTTTTATAAAATTTAGTTTCAGTTTAAATGTGGAAAGAAGTTCAGCAGTTAAAAGCTATAGTTATAAAGTTGTAAAACATTTCAAAATGCACCTCCATTGTTTGTATGAGTATGTTTGTCCAATCATATATTTTGTCGTAGCATTTTCTTTTAAAACTAATGTTATAATATGGTCTGGTCTGGTGAGCTGAGTGTATCATCACACCCCTACAACACACTGATCACTTTACTTTGATTCAGAGTTTGAAACTAAATCTCTGACTCTAACCTACTGCACCATCACAACTTTACAATATGACCAATCAAACCCTGAGTTGAGTTGAGTTCAGTGTGATAAAGACTAATATTAGAGCTGCAGCATCACATGTGTCAGATGTGTTAGTGTGTGATCTTCTCCTTGTTGACTCCAGTGGGTCAATGAGAGTGAATCCTCTGATGTCAGTAGCAGCAACAGTAGCAACAGACACAGATACCAGTGTCTGCACACGGCTGTAGTATGACGTAGGAAGGTCAAAGGTCACGTGTTTTCACAGTGACACAGACACTTATTCCACCATCTCTACAACAACACATATGATGGACTCACTGACTGGGAAATAAAACCACTCTTTGTTTCTCTGAGGAAGAAATAAGAAGCAAACATAATGTGATGTTTGTGTTGCTACACGCCCCCTGCGTCTCTGACACATTCACATGTGAAAGGACCCAGTCAACTCTCTGTCCATACGCCCTCAGGGACGCTCCTCGTTTGGTCCATGAAGAACGACACGTTGTCAACAACAAACTGCTGTAAAAACAACAACAACACAGTTGTTTTTCTACCATGTTTGAAGTTTGACTGAACACACAGCACACATGTTCCTTCTTTCCTCCGTCATTAATAATCAATAATCAGTTGTGTTTTCCTCATGTTCTGTACAAAAACACTGTAAAACATTCTGTTGTAATAATGTCAGAGAAAACATCATTGATCAGGACACATCTGATCACATCATTCACCATTTTATCTACATCTTTTATTCTTTATTCAGATTGAAGTTCTGCAGGTTGTCAAAGATCAGCTGTGATTCTCTGGTCTCAGCTCTGAAGTCCAACCCCTCCCATCTGAGAGAACTGGACCTCAGTGTAAACAACCTGGATGATTCAGACATGAAGGATCTGTGGGGTCTTCAGGATAGTCCAGACTACAGACTGGAGACTCTGAGGTCAGTAGAGGGTTGGAGTCAGTCCACGCTGCCTTCAGCTCTGTTGTACTAAACCCAGTTAGTATCAAAGCAAAGAGCCAGTGTTTCCTGTGAAGCTCCAACCTTCTCAGTGGCTGCTTTCCTCAGTGAAGCTGTGAGAGGAGGATGGAGACAGGAAGACAGAGAGAGAACAGTCAGCCAATCAGAGCAGCTGGTTGTGATCATGTGTTGATGTGAACAGGAAGTGAAGCTGGATCACAGCTGACGGCCTCACAGGACGTATAGAGACAGTGTGGTCGCTCATCAAACTGATCTCACACTGTTTGTTCTCTCATTTCAACACTAAACAACTGATGAGCTTCATCTGTGTCACAGCTCTGAGACCAGTGTGACTGAAGCCTGCAGGGACCTGGTCTGGACCCATGTGGTCTTTGTAGAGACCAGAACCTGAGCTCAGGTCCAGTGTGATCTGAGTCTTCTCTCTTCTGTCTCCTTCTCTCTGCAGGTGGAGCTGATGAAGATGAGGTAGAGTGATGTGAGAGGAGCAGCTGTGTCCTGATGATCCAGATGTTGAAGCAGCAGCAGCAGCAGCTGGTGTGTAGAGAGGCTCTGACTGGACCATGTTACTGGGAGGTGGAGTGGAGAGGAAGCTTCATCCAGCAGAGAGCGACTCTCAGCTGCTCTGAGAACATCTGTCCAGTCCACCATCGCCCCCGTGTGGTCGTCACTGATCGTAGATATGTTTTCATCACATGACTCGTGATCTCGCTCTAGATTGAACTGCTAACAGCTAGTTTGCTCATTGTTAGCAGCTAACTCCATAACTGCTAACCCTTTGGTTGACAGGACTGTACTTTGTATCTTTGTATTACTTAATTTCTGTACTTTTGGTCGTTTTTTACTGTTGTTTTTTCTTTATCTTCATTTTTAAAATGTGGATTTACGTTGTTTCTATCACATCTTGTATATCAAGTAAATAAACTACTAGATGCCTCAAGCACTTTGTGTTTATCAGTTAGTTAGTCCATTAGCTGCTAACAGCTAGACTGCTAATTGCTAACAGTTAATTTTCTAACCGTTAGCTTGATCACTGCTATCAACTAGTTCTCTAACTGCTAACAGCTGACTAACATTAGCTAACTCACTAACAGCTACTTTTCTAACCTGTAAGTCAATAACTGCTAACAGCTAGCTATCTGCCTACAGCTAGTTTGCTAGCTGTTAACAGCTAACTACCATTAGCTAACACATGAGCGGCTAACAGCTAGATTGCTAATTTCTAACAGCTGTTTTGCTAACAGCTAATTTACTGTTAACAACTAACATTAGCTAACTAACAGCTAGTTTGCTAACCGTTAACTCGATATCAACTAGTTCTTACTAACGACTAGCTAACAGCTAAGTCTTCAAATGACAACTGCTTTGCTAAGTTAGTCATTAACAGCTAACTAGCATTATTATTATTACAGCTAGATAGCTAATTGCTAACAGCTAGTTTACTGTTAACAGCTAGCTAACATTAGCTAACTCACTAACAGTTTGGAAACAGTCAGCAGCTAACTCTTTAGATGCTACCAACTGGTTCTCTAGCTGCTAACGGCTAACAGCTAACATCATCACCATGTTCACAGCAGCCTGAAGAAACGACCCGACTCGTCCAGTAGTTTGTCAATAGGACATTTTATTTCATACGTCTTGTTGTCTTTATTCAAATTACAGTAATATACTTGCTGAGATGACCACCGGCTGCAGCCTGGACAGCTAAGACTCACAGCTGTACTACTTGAAGCAAACTTTCAGTTTTTCTCTCCTTTTTTTTTTCTTAAATGATCTTGCAACAAAAACAAAAACAAAAAAAAGCACATAGTGTACATGCCATGAGATGTGATGAGAGGTGACGTCAGGTAGGTGGGTGGGGTCGTAGTT
Organism: Polydactylus sextarius; assembly: GCA_016801845.1. Lineage (NCBI taxonomy): Eukaryota > Metazoa > Chordata > Actinopteri > Polynemidae > Polydactylus > Polydactylus sextarius. The sequence goes on along the minus strand of CM028931.1, from coordinate 1,476,267 downwards.
CTGGTCTAAACAAAAACAGTAACAGGAAAAAACAAACATGGCGCGTTGAACATGTTGTAGAAGGATCAGAATATGGCACATTTTGGTCCACGTTGGTAGTTTTATTATCTCATTTTCAAACATGTAATAAACAAAAACAAAAAAAAAGGAGAAAAAAGAAAACAGATCATAGTTGTACGAGTTGTTTTTCCCAGAAGCACAGCATTAATGACAGCATACTGAAAACACGACTGTAGAGGGCGCCGCTCTTTGTTTAAAATCTCAGATTCATCAGCCAATCGTTTGTTTCTATTCTTCCCTGGTACAGTATCATCATCATCATCATCATCATCTTTATTAATATCTTTCCATCCAGAATGAGGGGGGAGGAGGGGTGGAGCGTCGTGGGAGGCTTTGGACATTCACAGGAAGTAGTCTGGAGTGCGTCTGGTCACGTGGGGCTCGCCGCGGCGGGGGGCGGGGTCAAACTGGAGGCTGAGGGACGAGGAGGAAGAGGAGAGTTCGTTAAGGACGAAGAGGAAAAGTTCCAATGTAAAATTACAACAGAAAACAACGTGACTGAGCCGCTGAACCACGGATCCTGACGGCTAACAGCTAGCTCGCTAACAGCTAGCTCGCAACAAGCTAGTAGTTAGCTCCCTAACTACTGACAGCTAACTTGTTAACTGTTAACAGCTAAGCACTAACCATCATTAGCTAACTCGCTGACAACTAGTTAACTGCTAGCTTGCTAACTAATAAGCTAACTCCCTAAGTACTATCAGCTAGCTCGCTAACAGCTAGCTTGCTAACTAATAACAAGCTAGCTCCCCAACTACTGACAGCTAAGCGCTAACCACCATTAGCTAACTCGCTAACAGCTAGTTTCTTAACTGCTAATAGCTAACTCACCAACAGCTAGCTGTCTAACTACTAGCTAGTTAACTGCTAGCTTGCTAACTAATAAGCTAACTCCCTAAGTGCTATCAGCTAGCTCGCTAAATAATAACAAGCTAGCTCCCCAACTACTGACAGCTAGCTCATTAACGGCTAACAGCTAGTTTATTAACTGCTAAGAGCTAACTCACCAACAGCTAGCTCTTTAACTACTAACCGCTAACTGTTAGCTCGCTAACTAATAACAAGCTAGCTCCTAACTACTGACAGCTAACTCACTAACTAATAACAAGCTTGCTGTTTAACTTGCTAACAGCTAGCTCCCTAACTACTAACTCGCTAGCTAATAACAGCTAGCCCCCCAACTAAAAATAGCTAGCTTGCCAACTACTAACAACTCACTTGTTAAAGACTCACTACTTCCTGTCAGGACTTTCAGAATAAAACCAGAGATATCTCAGGTTGGACCGAAGCGTCGTACTCCAGCGCTAGTCGTAGCTTCCGTAGCTCGTTAGCGTGTTAGCACGTTAGTACTTACAAAGAGTATTTGAGAGTGTCGTCCAGTTCCATGATGGCCGCCTGGTTTCCACAGCGGTAGCAGTAGTTTGGAGCACTGAAGATGGTCACCACGTTCTTGTCGTGGCCCCAGTTGTAACCCTGGAGACGAGAACACACGGGGTCACGTGACCACCAACAAAGATGGCCGACAACGTCTGTGTGTTTAATACACTCCGTCTCTCAGTCTCTGTATCAGTGAAACCAGCTGTAACGTCACGGAGAGAACGAGGAGTCGACCAGCTCAGATATTTTCCTAGGTTAGCGTAGCTAGCTCTGAGGCTAACGTTAGCCGTCAGTTTGACGGGATCGGACGAGCGTTGAAGTAACAACTTTAACATTCACAAACATAAAAACCACGACATTTCAAATAATCTTCATTAACTTATTAATATATCTATAAATAAAAATTGCTGTTTTTAATGTTATATAGCAGGAAACTTTTTTTTTTCCAAATTTCCCCGATGAAAGAAGAGAGTCTACTCTTTCTTTGGTCCCAGTCACGATGAAAAATCAGTGAATATCGATATCACGGCTAACGTGGATCGATCCCCTCAACCCTGTGTGTGTGTGTGTGTGTGTGTTACCTCCATGACCAGCTGATGGGCCCGTGACACCAGCGTGAGTCCATTGGCGTGGTTGAAGGTTTCAGAGATGTCCTGTCCAAAGGTGTAGCCGGCGCCTCGGGGGGAGATGCCCCACCCACCACGGTCGTCAGGGTCCGACCACAGCAGGTCACACATGGGACCCTGGGACACAGAGTCAGACCAGGGTCAGAGCTAACTATAATTAGCTAAATCTTTACATGCTTACAACTAGCTCCCTAACTGCTAATTTGCTAATGGCTAACAGCTAGTTTGCTAACAGTTAACTTGGTATCAACTAGCTCCCTGACTGCTGCTAACAACTACTTTGCTAACAGCTAGTTTGTTGTTAACAACTAACTACCATCATTTAAGTTGCTAACTGCTTACAGCTAGATTGCTAACTGCTAGTTTACTGTTAACAGCTAGCTAACATTAGCTAACTCACCAACAGATAGTTTGCCAACAGTCAACAGCTAACTCTTTATATGCTACCGACTAGTCATCCAGCTGCTAACAGCTAATATCATCACCATGTCCAGAGTCAGTGTTCAGTTAGTGTTGTGTGTGTGTGTGTGTGTGTGTGTGTGTGTGTGTGTGTGTGTGTGTGTGTGTGTGTGTGTGTACCTCGTGTGGGACTTCCTGCAGACGGTCCAGAGCTCGTATGTGATCCAGAGTGTCTATGGAGGGAGACAAACCTCCATGAAGACAGAAGATCTGAAACAGAAACAACCACAGGTTAGAAACAGAGAGAGAGTTTTAATCAGGTGAAAAGCAGCAGCGTCTCTGCTGCATAAACATCAGCATGTGTTTCCTCAGCTAAAAGCTAAAGCTAAAAGCTCATATAAACCACTTCTACAACCACCAAACACAGGTAAAGCTAAAGTGGTCTCAGCGTCCGTGTCGTCGTCTCACCTGTCCGTCGACCAGCGCGGTGAGCGGCAGGTAGTCGAACAGGTCTGTGAAGTACTTCCACACGTTAGCGTTGCCGTACTTCCTCAGACACTCGTCGTAGAAGCCGTAGACCTGCGTGATCTGCCGCGACTCGTGGTTCCCTCGCAGGATGGTGATTCGCTCCTGGAAACGCACCTGAACCGCACCACGATTAAATAAATAAATAGATTAAATAGATGAAACTACAGCGATGAGAATCATGACTGTGCTAAGAGTTTTGGGCTAGCTGTTAGCAGGATAGCACATTTTCAGATGACATAAAATATAACTCATGTTCACTCCATTGGTCTAACTCTTTAGCAATAGCCGCGGTAGCTCGCTACGCTAGCTGTGGTTACCTTTAACGTGACGAGCAGCGTGACCGTCTCCACGGAGTAGTAGCCTCTGTCGACGTAGTCTCCCATGAACAGGTAGTTGGTGTCGGGAGACTTTCCTCCGATCTTAAACAGCTCCATCAGGTCGTGGAACTGACCGTGGACGTCGCCGCACACCGTCACCGGGCATCGCACCTGAGATGGGATAGGGTAACCATGACGACGTATGGTTAGTGGTTTGACGTCACCGTGGCGATGGCTCAAACAACTTACAGTTTTACACCGAGTGGCATGTTACGTTAGCTTTAGCGTCAGCAGACTCACCTCCTGAACGTTGGACTCCTTGGTCAGAATCTCCTTGGCCTGGAAGAGGAAACAAACAAACAAACATAAACAAACAAACAACTGAGTGAGTCTATGTTATTATTCGTGGAAGTATGTGTGTGCTACATGTTAGCACGGTTAGCGTTCTCCACATGTGAAACAGACTGAGTTGGTAGCTACTTATGCTAATTTTGGCTAATTGGCATAAGTTCTACTGCAGCAACAGCCGCTGCAGTAGCGCTGCTAGCCGCTAAGCTAACCGTTGACGCTGCTAGTAGAAGAAGTAGCAGAGGAGAACCAATGCCAAGGCTTGTGTAGGTCATGTGACCAGTTTGTGTTTGTTGGTGGAGACAGCAGAGGATAATGCTAACGTTAGCTTAGCGCTGAGTAAATAAATATATTGACATTACTGGTGTCATTAGCTTTAATTAATGTAATGTTTGACCCTGGGTGTGATATCATTGAAGGTCAAGCTACGTTGGCTAACGAAGTACAGTTAGCTAATGTAGCAAAGTTTAAAAAAAAAAAAAAAAAAAAAGAGGAATTTGCTACACTCGCTAAGTTATTTAACATGTTAAAGTAAGCTAATGTAGCCATGTTGGCTAGCGAACTAAAGCTTGCTAACAAAACAGTGTTAGCTAATGCAGTCAAGTTAAGTGACGAAGAGGAGCTAATTCTGTTGACGAGTTAGCTGACGTAGCTAGCAGTACATATTAGCTACATAAGGCTAACTTTGACACCTCAGGTAATCGGCTTAATGTTAGCATGGTAGCTACTTATGCTAATGTTATGCTAATTAGCATAAGTACTACTGAAGCCATCAGAAGTATAGTTGCTGTGGTAGCACTGCTAGCTGCTAAGCTAACTGTTGACAACCAATGACAGGACTTGTGTAGGTCACATGACCAGTTTGGGTTTGACGGTGGAGCTAACTTAGCGTTAGCTTAGTAAACAAATAAATAAAATATATATATTGACGTTACAGGTATTCAGAGTATTCATATTCATTGAGTTAGTGTTTGACACGCGGTGTGACATCGTTGAAGGTGTTGTTTGTTGTGATAACACAACTTGAGGTGGATCGTCACCGGACCGGTTCTTTCTCGGTGGTGACGCCTGAGAAGAAGCGAGTCTTCCCGGGGAAAAAATATAATAAAACACGCTTCGACGTTAAAACTACAACATGATCGTGATAACCCAACAACGAGTCGGTTAACCAGATATTAGCCCGGTCCAAGTTTCATACATCATAAACACTGTGTTTCATTGAGGGGAAAAAAAAGGGAGGATGGGTCCGTCTATTTACTGGAAATTATGTAAAAGGATGCCGTTTTTTCCCCGGCCTTGTCCGTCCTGTGACGACGGTTGTCGGAAAAAATAACACATCCGCATTAGTACAAACTTAAATATGTTTTACCAGAAATATATTAAAGGTTATCCCATAACTACCGGTGCTGATAAACCCCGGGATGATTAATCGAAACGGGGAGAAAAAGAAAAAAAATCGTTACCTAATTCCAGAAATTAGTCGGAGCCCATTTCGCAATCTAGGCCACAGTTAAATCGAGGCCGACTGGGTCAATAAAACAAGAATAAAACCCGTTTTTTTTTGGTCCACTTACCTTCTCGCAGAGTGTCCTGACTTGGTTTTCCGTTAGCTGCTTACACTCGTTTAGCTGTTCGATCCATTGGTCTAATTCTTTAGTAAAAGATTTGTCTTCCATGACAGCCGCGGTAGCTTGCTAAGCTAGCTGTGTTAGCTACCTGTAAAAAAAAAAACAAACTGGCCTGTGTGTGCGTCTCTCCGCGCTAGCTAGCTTTAGCTTTAGCTTTAGCTTGTCGTATTGTTAACCCCCGATCTAGTCCCGCCAAACCGGTTGGAAAAATCAACGATAAGACTTAAATCTAACGGTCACTTCAATCAACTTCTATCATGATAAATTACCGATGTTAAGTTTACAGACGTTAAAAGCCGATTAATATGGGTCGGGGTAGGCAAAACGGTCGAAAGTCCCCGATGCGGCAGACCGTAGCGGCAGGAGACAGCGGCGTCGCAGCGGCTAGCCGATTTGCTAAAAGAGCTAGCTAAGATAACATCCGGGCATTTCAGCAGCGCGCAGACTCCTTGACGCACCTGCGACGTCGCGTGGACAGACGGCGAACTGCAATGCGATGGCTTGTGACGTAGTAACTGCGTCTCAGCCAGTGGTTGTTCGATTTTTTTTAGGAACGCACCGATTGGGCGGTGTCACGTTTCCTTCTCGTTCCGCCTTCTCTGACTTGACGACGCCGTGGATCAAATGAAGCGCCCTAACTGCTAGGCCGACTCATCACTGAATGTGTCGGTGAAACGAGCATATGGCTACGAGTTAAACACACACACACGGCGTGAAGAGCGGTAATGAGAAAAGCTCGGTGATTTTTAACGAAACAATTTCGTTTCAGATTCCGCGGTAACTATGGCTCATCTCACCCAGAATCCCGCGGATAAGGAGAGGTGAGTGAAAAGCTAACCCGTTAGCCAAGCTAAAGCTAAAGCTAACAAACGCTACGTTCACTAAACGTGAAACTTCCCAAAGAAAAGTTAATTTCAAATTAAAGGAAAACCGTGATATCTGCAGAAGTCGCACTGTTACTAACTATTTCTGAATGATGTATCTTTAATACGGCGTTAGTTTAATTCGGAATTACTTCTGTAAACCTATAAAATAATAAACAAACTACCCGTTGTGTCTGTAGCAGTTAGCTAGAGAGTATTAGGGAGTAGCTAACAAACCGTCTAATAAAGCGAGTTAAAATGTATTTTATAAAAAAAACACATTTACCGTTTTTTTATTTAAAAGTGGATGTTTATATTGAGTCCATTTTTAAGTTATGAGTTATGACGTTTCGAGCAAAAAAGGTGGTAAATGTTAGAAATACGTATTTTTTGCATAAAGTTTGGTGGCTCGTTAGCGTGACGTGTAATGACCTATGAATACACGTCATGAATTCTTTTTTTTTAGCTAAGACACGACCGGAAACAAACGCTCCTCTTTTTTATTATCGCTACAACTTAGTTATTATATTTTGGTTTATTTAAAAATCATTAATTTGTCAATAGTTTGGTTATTTTCTGACACATTTTGAGCCATTTATATCTGCCGCAATGGCTGCTGGGATATCTGCTCTGCAGCAGCAGTGTTTATGCTAATTGGCCCAAATTAGCATAAAAAGCTACTAACTTAGTCTGTTTTCTCTGAGCTGATAAGATTAACATCACAGGTGGAGAAGGCTAACCATGCTAACATTAGCTGATTACCTGAGATGTCAACGTTAGCGATCATAGCTACATTAACCAAGTCAGCTAATGTAGCTAATACGTTGGCTGAACCGTCTGCTAGCTACTTAAGCCAACTTGGCCAATTAACTTAGCTAATGTTAGCAAAATCGTCATTACTTAACTTTAATTATTCCTAACTTTACATCATTAGCCAATGTAGCTACTTCAGCTAAATCGGTTACATCAAACTAAGCAAATGTAGCAAACTCCTCTTCATCACTTACCTTTGCTACAGTAGCTAATTTGGTTACATTGACTAAATTGTTTTGGTAACAGCTTTACTAACTTTATTTTGTTAGCCAACGTAGCTACATCAGCTAACTTGGCCACAGTTATTAACTTAGCAAATGTTAGCAAGCTCCTCTTTGTTACATTAGCTCATTTAGTTATAGTAGCTGTCACCGTTTTGTTAGTGAGCTTTACTTCGTTCCATCGTAGCTACGTCAGCTAACTTTAACACGTTAATTAACTTAGTGAATGTAGCAAACTCATCTTTGTTATTTAACTTTGCTACATTGGCTAAATTGTTTTGTTTTGTGTTTCAGGTTCATCTGCCTCTATCCAGTTTACATCAACAGTAAGAAGACGCTAGCTGAAGGTCGTAGGATCCCCTCGGAGAAGGTGACTCTTCACAACATAGACATGAACGAAGCGCAAAGGATAAACATGCTAAGTTCGCTGAGATATCTAACTTAGCTAAGTTAGTTAACGTTATAAAGTTTAAAAAAGATAAGTTAGCTGAAGTAGCTAAATTACCTGAGGTTTCATAGTTAGCTTTGTTAGCTTACACAGCCAAGTTAGCCAATGTCTTTAAATACCTCATGTTGCAAAGTTAGCTACTGTGATAAAGTTTGCTAACATAGCTAAGTTAGCTATATGGCTGAATTACCAGAGGTGTCAAAGTCAGCTAAGTTAGCTTACATAGCCAATTAGCTAATGTTTTAAATTGGTTCATGTAGCAAAGTTAGTTAACACAACGCAATTTGCTAACTTTATGAAGGGGCAAATTAGATACTTCGTGTTGCATAATAAGCTAATGTGATAAAGTTTGCTAACATAGCTAAGTTATTAAATGGCTAAGTTCCCTGAGGTGTCAAAGTCAGCTAAGGTAGCTAATGTGAAGTTAGCTAACGTAGCTAGCAAGTAAAGAGTGTGTGTTCCGTGTGTCCACAGGCTGTAGAGAACCCGTCCTGCACAGAGATCAGAGACGTCCTGACGGCGGCGGGGATGAACGTCTACGTGGAGGTAACGGACATACACACACACACACACACACACACACCAGGGTTTTGAACACATCATGACGTATGATGACGTGTGTGTTGTAGAACAAGATGCATCCCAGAGAGTGGAACCGAGACGTCCAGTTCAGAGGTCGCGTCAGAGTCCAGCTGAAGAAGGAGGACGGCAGCTTGTGTCTGGACAAATTCAACTCTCGTAAGATCTTTTTATTTTGTGTTTTCATAATCGATCGGAACACTGAGGAAATAAAAAACAAAAGATTCATTTTTTTAAACATCTACTGCTCTGGCGTACCTTTACCTAGAGACGCCATTCAAACTTTAAATCGTAGATACAAGTCAATTCTATTAATGTTCTGTTCAACTTTTAGATAGGTTGTATAGTTTTTGATCAATCACTGTTCAATCATGATGATCATTTGGTATAAATTCAGAGTTTATAATGGGTGTGTATTGCATGGAATGTTGAGGTTAGAGTGGATGACGTCATCAGTTAGAGTGAAGAGGCTTTCAGAAAAATAGTCTGAATTTTCTTTTCTTTACATGCTGCTCACAGCCACAAATTTCATTCTACGCATATGAATTTTTTCCAGAGTTGTAGTCAAAATTCTCCTCTTTCATACAATGTGTTTTCCTAAACAATAGGACTTATTGTTTTTAAATTATCTGCCTCTAAGCAACGAGTACCTCTCGACCGCTCTATTGACTCCAATGTTAATCCAGAGCGAGATGTTCAGAGAAAAGCAGAAACTCTTCTTTCTCTACCTTGCTGTATTTTCCACATTTTTCCACATGGGAACAAATAAACTTCACTGATGTGTTCAGCAAAGTCTTGAGGCTTTGATGGTGAAGAAATTTTAACGATAAAAGTTTTAGTTTTTAAATAAATGGCAGTAGTTTGAGAGGTGTGCAATGTAGCATAGTTAGCTAACCTGGTTGCCCCATCCTCACACATATAAAACAACATGTTTGTTTGTCTGTTTGTCTGTTCTCTCAGGTAAAGATGTGATGTTTTACGTTGCTGAGATGATTCCTAAACTAAAGACTCGAACCCAGAAGAGCGGAGGAGCAGACACTAGCTCTCAGCAGGGAGAGGGGGGCAAGAAGAGCAAGAAGAAGAAGAAATAGACGACAAACAAACCAACAAACAAAACAATTCATCTGGCTTGTTAATTTGAGTTGTTGTGTTGAGTGGGGGGGTGGGGGGGTGTTGTACATTAGGTCTACAAGAGTTCAATAAATCTACTCACAGCTCATTGAGTTATTTTAATTTATATTTTTGCTCAGATTTTGTTAAATCCACTGTGTCTTTCACAAGTCTAGACAAATAAATACTTAATTTTCTCACTTTGATCCAATTTGACTCCATGTTTGTAATTTGATTGTAGTATTCACGTAGCTTTAGCTATAGCTGGATCATAGCATTCACGTGGCATTAGCTGTAAGCTGGATATAGCATTCACGTGGCATTGGCCATAGTTAAATCGTAGCATTCACATAGCATTAGCTTCAGTGGGATCATAGCATTGATGTAGCATTAGCCATAGCTCAATTATAGCATTAGCCATATCTGGAGTTAGCATACACATAACATTAGCCATAGCTGAATCATAGAATTCACGTAGCATTAGCTTCAGTGGGATCGTACCATTAGCTTCCGTGTGATCATAGCATTCACGTAGCATTAGCCATAGCTGAATCATAGCATTTTCATAGCATTAGCCATAGCTGGATATAGCATGCATGTAGCATTAGCAATAGCTGGTTTATAGCATTCATGCAGCATCAGCATATCTGCCTTCGCAGTATACATGCTAGCACACCAAGCTAAAGCCATGTTCAGCCAATCTAGAATTCTGGTTTCAGTTTTAAGGTTAGACGCTCTGTTCCTGTATGCATTCTTATTGTTTCCTGTACCTATTTTACATAAAAGATTTCTGTCTTTTAAGGAGGTTTATTCCTTTTACATTTTCTCTCTTCTGATCAGTGCATTTATCTAGCTGTTATGGTTCTGTGGTTCGGGAATTTTTTCCCATCTAATTTACTTGATCCAGGTGGGGATGTCTTGGGGTAATGTTTCTTCCACCCTAGTCACTATAGTTTACTCATTAACCACCCAAGGGCAAGGGGTTTGTACCACTATTTGCCTGTATTGATTGCCCTTTTGTTTGATTTCCCTGCATCGCAGCGGTATCGCCAGCCTTTCCTATACATGCATTTTCATCTCCCCTGCAACATCACCTTCATTTCCCTGCATCGCAGCGGTATCGCCAGCCTTTCCTATACATGCATTTTCATCTCCCCTGCAACACCAGCTTGATTTCCCTGCATCACAGTTGTAACACCAGCCTTTCCTATACATGCAGGGGTCCATGATGCCAAATTCTTTGGCATCATGGACCCCTGCATAATTAGAGCTTATTCCCTGGCATCTGAAACTCCTGGTTAGTGTTATTCATTACATTCCATGTCATTACCTATCATCTTTAACATGTCGTTAACCTCTAGCTCTGCACGCTCATGTATGATACATATTTTGTTCTGACCCTTCTCTTTGGGGGAAAGATCATCTAATTGAGATCTTGTGTCCTTGCATCACCTCCACATTTCCCACATCCTGCCGGGGTCTAAGCCCAGACAAAGATTCTTCTTGTGCTGTCAAAAGATTTTATTTTATAACTGGCCACTCTCTTGTTAGTCTCTCCTGAATGAAATATAAATGAACATTTAATCTTTGTAAACTGCAATAATGTCACATTTCAGTATCTGTAGAGAGAAACTGTTCAAATTCAGAGAGAAAACAAGGCTAATCTCTTTTTGTTTTGCGTTTATTTGCAAGAATAAGCATCAACTGCTGTACCTTTAATTAGAACAGTAAATCAGTGGCAGGATAGTCAAATCTAATAAGAACAGATTTAGAAATAACTTCAGGAAAGCTTGACTTAAAAAAACTTTTTTTCAAACAACTTTAAAGAGCAAACTTCCTTGAAACTCTTGTGACCTGATCAAACATATTTAACAGCCAAGCCAGTGGTTTAGTAATAATTGATGAACGACCACCGGTGAGCACCAGACACCGTTGCAGGAACATGTCCACCGACATCTCCGTCTGTCTGAACACCAACACCAGATGACCACATTTGTGGTTGTCACTGATCCAGCCCTTCAGCACCACATTAACCTGTACTTGGTCTAATGCCAAAAACCTCAGGACAGTTCTGTCCTGCATAAGTTGGCAGTTGAATGCCAGTGGTGACTTTGCCCCCAGGTACAACACGTCTGTGGCGTTGTCGTTTGCACAGTTGTCAATGGTGACTGAGCCGCGGTGAAAAGCCAACATGTAAACGTCGTGTCCATCTCCCCCGACCAGGTAATCTCCGCCAGTCGACACCAAGATGTCGTTGCCGTCTGAGCCTTTGAGAAGGGCACTTTCGTGTCCAGACACCAAGATATCAGAGTAGATGGTGCCGATCACAGTCTCCACGTCCTTCAGCACGTCCCCCTCTGCATCAGCGTAGCGACCCTGTCTGGTCAACAGGTTGACGTAAACTCCTTCACCCTTCTCGTGATCCCCCCGGTACAGAACAGTGTCTCTACCTGAACCTCCGTCCACCAGATCTGCCCCGGACCGGGAATGAAGACGTCTCTGCCGGAGTTCCCCATCATCGTGTCATTTCCATCCTCGCCATAAAGAGTATCATCTCCCAAACCTCCAACCATGAGGTCAGCTCCACTTCCTCCAATCAGTGAGTCATCTCCTTCACCTCCTTCCAAAACATCATCCTTCCCTCCGCCAATCAGAGCATTGTCTTGATCATTACCCTGAATGTTGTTGGACTGGGAGGGGCAGCCTTGTACTGTATAGACCGTTGACAGATTTGCGTGAGACCTGAGGTCCAAATGACAGTCAGGCTGTGATTGTTTCAGAGTCACTTTGAAAGCTTCGATCTCAAAGAAAGGGATGTCTCCAGTAGAGTTTATAGATTTCAATCTAAAGTTCACTCCGTCAGAGCTCTGAAATGCCAGGTGCTGGTGTTGGTAACTGTTGTTGTAGCTGAGTAGAGTGACTTTTATTTGTTCCCTTCTTGTGGTGATGGTCACATCCACATCTCCTGATGTTGTTAAGTTGAGTGCGACTTGGTCTCCATCAACAAAGTTCATGTCAATCAACACCATATCAATATTATGATCTTCTGCAAAGTTATCGATCATTAAGTTGGTTCCGTTCCCGTGTTTGATGACGTACGTGTCTTTTCCTTCACCTCCACACATCAGGGCACCTCCAGAGTAAGGATCAAGCAAGTTGTTGTTAATGTTCCCAACCATGATGTCAAAACCTGGGGAGCCGTACATTTCTTTCACCGAGTCAGAGTTATTCATCATCACTTTGCCTTGACGGCCACAGAAGACCTTCTCTAAAGTCTTGCCTCTATAAGTGAAACACTCAGGCTGTTGAACATCGAGTGATCTTCTCTGGACGTTGTTAGACTGTACTTCACCAAGTGGTTCAAGTTTCTGGTTTCTGTAATCAATAATTAAGGGTAACATTAAATTATTGCCACAGCTGCTGCGGTTTGACGTCAGTCCAGCTGTTATTCCATCACTGGTCTTGATCTGCAGGTGCTGATGCTTCTTTGAATCAAACCAGTTCTGTAAAATAACACTTGGTTGTCTGGATACTAGGATGGTGATGTTCGGTCCTTCACAAATCCATGTTATGTTCTTATATTGTTCTTTCAGGAACAGAATGTCCACGGCGAGATCTGGTGATAGATTGTTGATGGTCTTTAGTCCTTGTCCTGGAGTGATGACGTACCAGTCCTCTCCTCCTCTTCCCTCAATGAAATCGTCTCCTTTTCCTGGAACAATAACATTGCGCTGTTTGTTCCCTCTGATGACGTCATTAAACTCTGACCCACGAACCTCCGTCATGCTGTCAAGAGCCTCGTTGGCCTGAAGGTCGACCACCAGAGGAGATGGACGGGAGCTGTAGTCGATGTTGCGACTTTTAATGCAGTTGGTGAACGGGTCCGTCTGCTGGCAGTCGGCCTTGTTATCTGACACCGTGAAAGTGACCAGATCCTTTGTGATGACGAGCAAGTGTCTGTCTTCTGGTGATCTGAACCAGTTCACTAGAGTCACACTGACAGCTGCATGGTCATGGGAAGTGTGCAGAATAACATTGTCACCTTCTACCTTGACTTTAAAAGTGACAAGGTTTGCTTCTATTATGACATGGTCCGTTTCATTGTCTCTGGCGTAATTTTCAATCGTCACTGAGGACTGATTTCTGGTTTTGTATATGTCTTCTCCTTCTCCACCAATCAAACGATCTTGACCTCCTCCTCCGTCAATCACATTCTTCTCTCCGTTTCCAATGAGCACATCATCGTACCGAGACCCCAAGATGCTCGTGACCGTACGTAAAAGTGGCTGTGATGCGTTCACTGTTTCACCACTGCTCTTAAACATCTTGTTAATCCCTTTGGCCACCAGCCGTACAGAAGAAATCACTGTGGTGGAAATGTCAAACACGACCCCGTCTCCTGATATCAAGTTCATGTGACGGTACACTTCTGTTGAAAACCAGTTTTGTATTTTCACAGTGTGGCTGCCCTTATACAGAAACACAACATCATCCCCAGACTTAGACACAGAAATGTCTTCGTAATTGACACTGAAATGAAGAGTGTCTTGAGCTTTGGAAGGATCATAGTTGTTAATTGTTGTTTCTCCTCCATTTTCAGGAATGACGTATGTGTCTTGTCCACCAGAGCCCTCGACATAACTCAACTGTGGACCGAGGAAGAATATGTCATCACCTGGTTCACCGTAAAGCTTGTAATAGTAACTCAGCATCAGTTCAATCACACGTTGGTCCTCTGAATTGTGAACTGCAAAAAAACGATTTGAATCTTTGTTTCCCTTGTATGTCCCATATCTTGAACATGACTCAGGTTTATAACCTGAGACCACTTCCACCGAACCGGCTGGTATGAACGTTAATATATACTTCTTAAGTGTCTTGTACTCTAACTGATGTGACTCTCCAAGGCCAAGAATTATATCATTGCTTCCTTGAGCATCAATTTCCCAACATTTCCTACCAAAGTCCTCATCACTTGACACAAAATAGTTCATGCAGAACTGAGATAGCCCCTGATCAGCGAGGCAGAAGTCGATACCTCCTCCGTTCCAAGAGGAGCCACCGCTACTGAAATCAATGGCAGTTGTTCCACCCTGATCCTTTATAACTTCATAATACTTTGTATAGTCTGATATCTGAGCAACAAGTTTATGCCCCTCCTCGATTTCATCATATCTCCAATCATAGAAAAAACTAGCCACATGAATTTCAAAATGCTCTATCCCTTTTCCAAAACCAACAGAAACGGCCACCAGTTTATCCAATATCCCAGCGTCATTCGGGAGGCTGTTGAGTTCATCCTGGATGCCCATATAAACATCATCAACGACCATCCGAACTACAGATAGAACCACATTTATAGGTACAACAATTGGTGCTAGTTCAGGGACAGCAGTTTCAACAACATCTAAGCCAACCATAAAACCATCAATGGTAGCATCAATGTATCCCAGTGTGTCCCCTCTCTCCAAATCCTGTTCAAAATTGTATATCCCAAATCCAATTCCCACTACTGGTAAAATTTCCATAACCCCTTTGCCCGGGCCTCTCATTATAACTGCTGCAGCTTTGGCAATTCTTGTTTCTGAGGACAAAGCTTGTTTAGCAACAACAGCCATCGTCATTGACGTCACTCCATGAACTGTTTGCAAACTCCCTACAACCCCATCTTTGATGTCTCCCTCTTCAAAAGCATGAACTGCTCCTTTCATCCCTAACATGAGGCCTAGAGCCCCAACAGCCGTCCCAGTGTGTTCTACATACTTGTTGACTTGATGTGAGGATCCTGAACTGTGCACCTCCAAGTCATGAGCTGTTGTGTCAATGTCCTTCAACATGTTTTCATAGAGGTGTTGACTCTCAGAAGATAATTCAACCCTGAACTCAACCGGACCAGTGTCAGCACCTTCAAGCTGACATATGATCTGTCCGTTTTCTAACCTGACACTTTCCTCCCTGACACTCAGCCCTGCCAGATTTTCACCATATTTTTCCTTCAGGTGATTGTGTATCTCTTCAGCAAACAATGCAGATACTCGAGAGTAATGAGATTCAAGTCTGAAAGACTTCTCCAATCCTGAGGCGGAGTCTAAGTCTTGTGGTTCTACATAGCCGTCATCGTAGCCCCCAGTGATCCAGGTGACTGATGGCTAGTTGTTGTTTGAAACTCAGTGAATCCTGTTAAAAATGTTTTCCTTGTTTCTTCCCCTTCAAATACATTGAATACTTCTGCAATGTCAGCCATCTTCTCGCGTACGTTTTCACTACCAAATGCATAATACCAGTCCCTGACCATTTTATATTCATCTGATACCACTTCAGTAAGGACCTTCATTAATTCTGCCTCAGTTTTAGGACTGATATTATTAAGTTTGCTTGAGTCACGAGGTGTTGCAGAGCCAGTAAATCCACGCCGGCTTGGGTCTACCCAGGTCCCTCCTCTTGTCATTGGGTGATCATCAAAAAAGAATTTAAGTCCTCGCTCTCTGATTGGTTGTTGTTGTTGTTGTTGTTGCTTTGAAACATAGACAGAGCCATGAGAACCTCAGGAAATGTCCGGAAATTTCTAGCAGATTCACTTATAATTGATGCAGTGAAATATGTGGTGAACCAGGCCTCGGTGGACAGAGGTAAGTCTGTTGGACGCTGTCCCATGAAAGTTTCTGTCACATATTGAGCAAATCTCTCTTTTGGGTGATTAATTCCTTGGTTGAGAATGGCCTCTCTTATCTTTGGGTATGATTCTTGGCCTTTCTGTTGCTCAACAGACTCCTTAACTTCAGCAGTGTTGTCTGTATTTCCCAGTTTCTTTCCAACTGGATATACGTAGAGAGTTTGAGGATCAACAACTGAAATCCAGTCATTGACCATCAGGTATGTCGGCTCATTTTCTCCATTCTTTGCATAGTGACGGATGATATTTTTAACATCCTCTCCTGATTTAATCTCATAACACTTGGAAAGAATTTCCCTCAATTTTGGCTCATCTTGAGTATTCTCTAACCATCGATTGTCATTAGGATTTTTTATCAAGAACTTTTCTCTTAACTCTTCAATGTTATTGATTTCGACCTTTTAAGGCCTGTGCTTGGGTCTGGCTTAAAGAATCCCCATGTCAGGGCCTCAAGCTCATTAAGGGTATACTTTACAGTGAAGTCTGTGTATTTAAATTTTAAGTCAAGGTTTTCTAAGAGATTGTTGTCAATAAAACGCTTTGGCATCGATGGCCAGCTGTCTCTGTAGACCTTAAAACGTTCCTTTACATGTTTATGTAAACGGGGTTGTAAGTTGGTTGTTCTAGGTAGATGATCCATCAGAACATTTCTCTCATTGGTAAAAACTGCCCGTCCTGTACCACCGGGCGTATCTCTAATAATTACATCTCCATTTTTATCAAGGGTTGCTACCACTTTCTTGCTGTCATCTTTATGTCGCCACTCCACCCCATCTGGAGTGATTTCCTGGGTCATTTTCTGTCCTGTGTGTGAGACCTGCAGCACAGCATCCCTCACATGTAGCTCTGTCTTGATGCCAGTTTCATGAAGTTGGTTCATTAGGGTTTTGATGAATGCTTTATCTGATCCGACCTCACACGCCACCACACTTGTTGTTTTGATTTCATCGCCAACTCTGGGCATCCGTTCGATGATTTTGGCCACATCTTGAGCTGTGTACCTTGCCAGTCTCATCTCTCCTGAGCTATCTGGGGCACCATGACCCACCAGCATCAGCCTGCTGTCCTCTGACAGTGGCACTGAGTCGCCGTAGATCAGTTTTGGCTGCTGGTTTTCGTCAAGAGTGTAGACCGAGCTAACTGCTGGATGCTTCATGTAAAGATTAGCAGCAGACTTTATGACCACAGGATCATTTTCCATAATGAGGATGTGCTGCTGGTCGTACTGTGTGGTGTGATCAACTGGCCTCGGGGGAACTCTGTAGCTGGACACTGAACCACGCTCATTCATGATCTGGTAAATCCGGTCATTCTCCTGCTTAGTTTCTAAGACTCCTTTGATTCCTCGCAACATAAAAACCCTAATGAAGCTGCGCTGGAAGTCCTTGGTTGTGTTTGCATGAAGGGAAAACAATGGTGCATTTTCCAGAGATGGTTTCAAGATCAGCTCTGCGAGGGATGAACCTGAAAGTCCAGATACAGTTTGTCCATCTGCTGCAACACTTCCAAATATTTTCACCACAGTGAACCTGTCAACCACTGGTAGACATGATTTATAATGCAGACATTCTTTGCTGATGATGACTGAGTGATGAGGGTCCGTATTGTATTCCTGTTGGACCGTATCATTTGTTGACCTTTCTTTGTCAGTCATCACCAGAAGTTGTTGGCTGTAGCTGTATGAGATCTCCTCAGCACTCAGCAGCAAATCTTGTGTTTTCTGTTCTTCAAAAGCTGCCACGAAGGTGTCAAAGTCCTGGAAAATACACATGGTAATAGATCATCAACTTGTAAAGTAAGATGGAGAGAACATGGTGATACATGTTGTTTGGGTGATGAGATGCAGACAGAAACTAAATAGCGTCATTTTAGTAGACTGAGGTTTACTGTTCAATGTCTACTTTGGTCTCAGAGCAGAACCTGACTCTCTATCATAGACACTATATTGATTCCAATTGGGAAATTCTTGAAGTAAACTATGATCATGCTGATTTATATTAGACAGTGCTCACCTTCTTGAGATTGACAATCATAAAAGACAAAACTGAAACTGTGGGGCCACAATTTTTATGCCTCCGTGTCAACAAGAGTCATCACCAGAGGCCAAATGTGTTTAAATTGTTCATCTGTCTATCCCATTGTTGTGACCACAATATTTAAAGTTAATCTTGGTCAAAGTTGAAGTGGTCACCTGGAAAAATAATAGGAACTATACTTGCATGAAAGTGTGACTGGATCCAAGCAGCTGCACAAATTCAGGACTCAGTTGTGTTTGAGTCTGATTTTAACTGATTTCAGTGAGTGAATTCTGTTTTCCATTGTTCAATAAATATTTTACCAACCTTGTTCTTTTCTATGAAGTACATTGGGAAATTGTCACCCTCTTGATATCCATCCAGCAGACTCATTGGGTTTTGGTCTGGATCCAAGCTAATAGTAGAACAAAGAAATAGAAACTTTTATGAAAGAGTGTGACACAATGTTTTGTCTGTAGAACGTTCACCTTACATAGTGGAGGGGTATGTATGTCTCTGTGACACTGGAGACATTAACCCCTACTGTGGTCTCCTGAGGCAAAGTAATGATAATAAATTCCCTTAGAAAAAGCAAAATAGGCTACATGATGCTAGCATATCACCCTCTTGGCCCACCACCTGCAGACTGAGGCGTTGGCTTGTGGTGCATGCCCTGTAGAGCCACAGGTCTATTCGAGGGCCTGGGTGGGCCGATCCGTGACAACATAGACTAGTGGTAGGGCCATGGATCTGACTTTTGTTTATGCAGTATCTGTCCTTTTTGTAGGCCTTTTCCATTAGCCCTTACTCGACTCTGATCGACTTAGTACCTACTCAGCCAAGGTACAGAGGGATTGTCTTCACAAGTGTAACCAGGGGCAACAAAAAAATTAAGCTCCATTTTTAAACAGGACAAGAGTGATAGCCATCGTCGTAGCTACCTGGTCGTAAGCTAACCCAGCAACAAGTACAGCATCTCCTCCATGTCCATTAATGTTTACTGATGTTTTAGTGTCGTGACGTCGCAGCAGTTTGACTCCACTCACCACATTCACGTGGAGGAGGAACCAAACTGTGATGGAAAACAACGTGTCTGCTACCAGACTGAGAGTCAAGTAGAGTAGAGACACAATACCTTAGTGGAAGGTTGACTTTGGAGACAGTCAGGGGAGTTCTGAAAGGAGCCCCATATGAGGTCTCTATAGTTTTTTGGGGGGACTACAATGTACTCTTGGGCACCAATGGAGAAAGAGAGAGTGATTGGTCCTTCATGGAACGGCAGTGTTGCGTGTCCGATCAGTGCACTGCCGTCCGCCAATACCCACTGGCTGCGTTTGTGGTGCATAGCAGTGCAGCTCTGCCAGAATCACAAGATCTTGTGAAGTCACACATAATCGCGCTATATAAAGTGGGATGTAGTTTCTATTGTGTCAAAGGGGTAAAATGTGACAGAAGTTACTGTGGGAATATGGGGTACCATGGTCATTTGGCATGAACCATTCGGTCTCTGTATGACCAAAGTGAGAGCTGAGTATATGTCCACAGCTCTTAGGTGTTAGGTTCATAAGTTAGGTGCATAACCAGTGGGTGTTTGCCTCTGCCAAAGCTGCACCATCATCCACATCCATGCTCATGACTTTAAGGATAGAATATCAAGAGATAGCCACTCCACCGCAGGCATCTGGGATGGAGCACCTACATCTGAGTCGGCACCTACAACTCAGTGGGCATGGTTCTCTGCCAAAGGGCAGTGGGTTGTCCCCTTTGGGTTGGGACCAAGTCACTTCTGATCTTTTTTATCGGTGAAAAAAATGTATATATTGCACATTTAATTTTTTTTTTTTTATTTTCAACTAATATACTTTTGTCAATATTTGTCAAACACAAGTTCAATTTCAAAATGTAAATAAATGAATATGACCTTACTTGTGGCACCAGGACACCCTAGGTCAGGGTGTCCTGGGTCGCATTCTGGGTCGGGGAGGATTTGCCGCCCCAAGTGGAGGAGTCCAAATATCTCAGGGTCTTGTACATGAGTGATGGGAAACTGGAGTAAGAGATGGACAGACTGTTGTGGTGTAGAGGGAGCTGAGATGTAAGGCAAAGCTCTCAATTTACTGTCCATCTAGGTTCCAACCCTCATCTGTGGTCCTGTGCTGTGGGTAGTGACCGAAAAAATTAGATCACGGATACAAGAAGCCAAAATGAGCTTCCTCCTTAAGGTGGCAGGGCTCAGCCTTATGGATAGGGTTAGGGGCTTGGACATCTGGGAAGGGCTCGGAGCCGCTGCTCCTCCACATTGAGAGGAGTCAACTGAGGTGGTGGCATGTAGTTAGGATGCCCCCTGGACGCCCCCTGAGGGAGGTGTTCTGGGCATGCCCAACCAGGATGAGATCTGAGGAAGACCCAGGACACACTGGAGAGACCACATCTCAATGTAAGCCTGGGAATGCCTCGGGGTCCCCCAGAGGAGTTGTTGGAGGGGCCAAGGAAAGGAGGGTCTGAGGCTGTTGCTTCTGCTTCTCGAAACCCACCGGATAAGCGGGGGAAGACGAAATGAGACAAGATCTTACTCGTCACTGGTCAAACATAGTTTACTGATTAATGCACACTTCTTTTTTTTTTTTTTTACATTTTTGTATTTGTTTACGGGACACATTGTAAGGATCAGATGTGTGATTTCTGTAAGATTATAAGTAATGTCACCAATGAATGTTGCTGAAAGCCTCATTACCTGTCGACATCTATTTCAACTCTGGTCCGTTGGCTGGATGTTCCCCTGGACAAAACACATGCTCTGTTACTATTCAGTGATACATCACTTGAGGACAGTTACAGTTTTTTATATAGATATTATTATTATTATTATTAGATTATATACACTGATCAAAAACATAAACGTAACACTTTTGTTTTTGCTCCTGTTTTTGATGAGCTGAACTCAAAGATCTATGAACTTTTCTATGAACACAAAAGGCCAGTTTCTCTCAACTATTGTTCACAAATCTGTCTCTCTGTTAAGTATATCAAGATGCTGAGTAGGCAGCATGATTATCCAACAGGTGTCACTTCTAATGTTTATGTCATTTCTAATTAAGCAAAAAGGATCTTACTCCTTATCAAAAGGAAAAGACGCTTATAGCAAATCTGAGTTTGTTCTTCTGCGGCAGAAACAACTGTTACACTCAACATCACTGTCAGTGGTGGAAAGATACTGAACATCTGTACTTAAGTAGAAGTATTGTTACATGACTGAAATATTCAACTACCAGTACAACGTTTTACACCAGTACAAGTACTGGTGTAAAAATATACTCAAGTAAAAGCATAAAGGATTCTTCTAAACAACTACTCAGAGTATTTGTTACTTTTTAAATTGATGTATAATTTGTTCTCAACAGTTGTTCAACAATGCTGGAACATTTGATTTCAACAGAACAATTATATGATTCTATGGATCAATTCAAAACAAATATAAAGCATCTTTTCTGTTAATTCATTAAAATATTATAACATTCTAAATAAAATTAACAACGAGTTTGTCACAAGAAGTTTGGCTGCAGCTGACGAAACCATGTCCTTTCTTTAATACAGTTCTGACATCATATAGTTCAATCTTGAATCTTCACTTCATTGATCTGTTTTCTATCTATTGATAACTTTATTAGATGCAACAATGTATCTATGTGTTGCCATGGGAACATGACATTGATTTATTATTACGTATTGGCTTTATGATGCCGGGTAATATTGTAGACTACTCAGTAGTGAATATGATTTTAAATGTAGCAAAACAGATTACAAACCAAAATTACACAGTTAAATAAATATTCAAAAAAGTACCTCAAAATTGCACTTAATTGCACTAATCTGAGTTGATGTAATTTGTTATTTCCACCACTGATCACTGTTAATACTATCAGTTCCTCAGGTGCAGAAAGATGGGTCCTATACAAATTATCTGGTGCTTTACATTCAACACATGAAAGACAAGTCAAGTCCAACTAATCATGTTATGTTTCCACTGGTTTACAGGCCCTTAAGAGAAACCAAATCAGCAGCGTGTAACTGTCTTCCAGCTGGTGCTCAGGTACCTAAGTTCTGAAATGTCCTCGATCTTTTCATGAAACACATGTTGGGACAAGTCTTTGAGGTGATGCAGCGCTGCGATGTTCAGGCTGAGCTCCTCCCAGTCCTCCTCCACCACCTCTGCAAGGTTCAAACACAGTTCACTTAGATTTAAACCAGAGCAATCAACAGTTTTCTGTAGATGGCTGCTCAGAGGCAACAATCAAAAATCAGGGCTAGAACAAAGCGACTTTGTCGTGTTCAACCCTGTTTCCAGGTCTGTCAGACATATACAGTAGCTCATACACTCTCATATCACAACACCAGTAAAGTCACTTCCTGGGTTCTGCCACAAGAGGGTGTGTAGAGTCTGTGTGTGGAGGTTTTTATTCATCTGTCATAGTATCTGAAGTAGTTGAGTCAACTAGACCCTGGTAATTTCATTAATACTTTCAAACCTGAAGAAGCCTCTTGGATGAGAGATGAACGTATTCAAAAAATCACCACATCATTTGGTTCAATAAGAATAATAATGCATTTTATTTGACACTGTACGTTATGAATAAAAACAGGAATAAAACAGTTTACTAAAAGAAAGCAGGTAATGATAAAGATAATAAATAAATAGATAAAATGAAATTGATACTTAGAAGACGGTGAGTCTTGGACTTGAAGAGGGGAAGAGAGTTGGTGTTGTGGAGGTATGACATGTATAACATAACTCTCACAAAAACATGTGTGTATGTGTTAAAATGTAACCAGATATATTACTTTTTTAAAAATGTTATTTTCGAAAAATGCAGTAAGAAGGAGTTAAAGCATAATGGTGTCTGGCAGAGTGTTAAACTTTGTTTTATTAAAAGGAAACCCCAAAATAAAACCAAACACAATAGGAGCATGAGAAGTGTATTAGAATAGCAAGTCTGAACAAGTAGAAACCAGTCGACTCGTTTAAGTGTCAGCCAGGTTACACAACCTCTGGTCTATTTGATACCACAAACAATATGGTACATAAAAAGGTGACACGTGTCATTTTTGATCAGTGATTGTTTATCAGTAGCAATAAATTAGACTACTGACTGTGTGTAATCTATTACTCTCTTGTAAGGAGGTTGTAGTTGTTAAAAACAGAAAAGTGTCTCACCAAGCTGTGAGGTGTGAGGACGGTGAGGACGAGGAGGACGAGGAGCTGCAGAGTCCTCGGGCTCCGAGCCGCCGTTGGTCGGAGCATCGTCACTTTACAAATCGCCTGTTAGAAAACGTTCAGTTTGTTACAAGTTGTTGTGGCTGAGATCAATATCACAACGTCGATGTCAATCACGTCTTTCAATGATGAAAAATAAACCAGTTTTAGCTTTGATTAGTCAGAATTCTGAGAAAAAAACACAAACTCACTTTTGTTGTAATCTCATTTTAATTAACGAGCAGCTACAT
Organism: Polydactylus sextarius; assembly: GCA_016801845.1. NCBI lineage: Eukaryota > Metazoa > Chordata > Actinopteri > Polynemidae > Polydactylus > Polydactylus sextarius. The sequence goes on along the minus strand of CM028931.1, from coordinate 1,452,760 downwards.
TTTGTCTTGACTCACCTGAAACTGGAATCCTGTCAGATGTGGTGGAGAGAAGATGTGATGTGTCTCTGAGTTTGACTCAGGTTTTTATTTTTTAGAAAACACACGACCCAGTGTGTGGGTGGGGGTGGAACCAAAGGTCTTTTACTCTGTAAACATCCTGTGTGTTTTGGTTTATCTGAACCAAATATCTCAGATTTGGACTCAACAGACCAAGGGACAGATTTCCACCGGTCTAATGTCCAAGAAATTCTCTTCTTGTTGTTCTTTTCTCCAGTTCAACCACGGAGACTTGATTCACGCAGCCTCTGAACAGCTGATGCTCGTTTCCGAGGCTGGTGACTGGTGAACTTATCCTCCCCAGCAGAGGAAACTCTTGGTCTTCCTTTCCTGGGGTGGTCCTCATGAGAGCCACTTTCATCATAGAGTTTGATGGTCTTTGCAATTGCACTTGAGTATACGTTCAAAGTTCTTGATAATTTTTCAGATTGACTGACCTTTGTGTTTTAAAGTAATGATGAACTGTCATTTCTCTTTACTTAGTTGAGTGGTTCTTTCCATTATATGGATTAGAACAATAGTCAAATAGCATTATTCACTGTATAGGTCTTTGTACCAACCCTACCTCTGTACAACTCAACTGATGGTCTCAAACACATTAAAGGCCCATTTATGCTCAACGCAGGATACGCATACGGAGAAGGACGGAGCCTTTCGACTGTCGTTATGTGAGTAATTTGGTCGTTTTCAGGATCTTATTGATCCGTAGCAGTAGCAGCAAACACAGTAACACCACCAGAAACCGTGGGGGCAGTATATCTCAGTGTGACCAGAGAGAGGAACAAAGAAGAAGAAGTTTCCGTCCACATGCTGCGACGTATTTAACGTCCTCAGACCACCACCGTCTACAGCGCTGACTCTTTACCTCTGTATTACAGTGAAGCTGTGACCTGCCTCACCGTCGCCATGTTTGTTGGCTGCCCTCTAGTGGATGTGTTGTTAACAACCGTGACAACATGAAATACGCATGCGAAGTATAGAAAGTCTGACGTTAGGAACGGGCGTACCTACTTACATACGTAAAGGAGCATAAATGGGCCTTAAGAAGGCAAGAAATGAACAAGGCCCAGCTGTTAGATGAAAACCACTCCAGTTGACGACCTCATGAAGGTGATGGAGAGAACATCAAGAGTTTGCAAAGCTGTGATCAAGGCAAAAGGTGTCTACTATGAAGAATCTAAAATATAAAACATGTTCTGGTTTGTTTAACACTTTTTTGTTTACTACACGATTCCATAAGTGATCCTTCATAGTCTGGACATCTTCAGTTTTAATCCTCAATAATATAAGGTTAGAATAGCCAGCCTAACAAATGAAAACCAGTTTAGACCAGTTTAAGTGTCAGTCTCAACTTTGGTGATGACAACGTGTAACACAGTTTAGGTCTTCTTCACTTGAAGGGTCCTCAGGTTTGTTGTGCACAATAAACTCTGCTGCGTTCGACTCCAGAAAACCTGCACCAGAAAAGACACATGCTCGACAAAGATGGCCGACACGGTAGATGTCCTGAAAACGTGTTGGCTGCTGCAGTAAAGTATAAACAACGCCCCCTTGTTGGTTTTGTAGTAAATTAGAAGCCCCGCCCACTAGTGGTTGCCATAGTAAATCATAAGCCCCACCGCCTTGCGGCTGCTACAATAAATAACAAGCCACACCCCCTTTACTTGAGCAGTAAAACATAAGCCCCACCCCATTTTGTTGTGTAGTTAATTATAAGCCACGCCCCCTAGTGGTTGTGTAGTAACAGAGTATTGACAGTTGTAATCTGTTACTCTCTTTGTCCCTGTAGCTAACAGTCCAGTGCAGTAATCTATTACTCCGTGTCAGTGCAGTAATCTATTACCTGGCCGTCATAAAGTCAGTTACCTCCAGTAACGGTCTGCTGGAGCCGCCCCGGGCCTGTCTCCTCTCTCCGGCCGCTGCAGCTCCTCGAACAGCCGCGGCACCGCTCGCCGGCGAAGGCCACCGGAGCCCGGGTCGGGTCGGTCATATTCCCGGTCAACAAAGTGACTGTACCACTTCAACATTTGATGAGAGAGGAACGTAGAGAGACTGTCTGCCTCGTTAACTCGTTTAACATTTCTCAGTGACACGCATTACAACACACTTTTAACCCAAACTTTTCTGTGAGTAAAACAACTAAAGTATTGACCTGAACATAAGACGACCACGAACATAAGACGACCACCAATATAAGACGACCACCAATATAAGACGACCACCAATATAAGACGACCACCAATATAAGACGACCACCAATATAAGACGACCACCAATATAAGACGACCACCAATATAAGACGACCACCAATATAAGGCAAAACCTGAACACAAAGCGACCCTGAATATGACAGGACAAAATTAATCAATCACAACTGCCGTCAGGCTCAAGGCCAAGATCAGATTTCGAGAGAAACAGATGTTTTTTGGTTTGAGGAATCAGAGGTGGGGTTGGTGAGAGTGTGTTAAAAGTGTCTTTCTCACGCTCGTGTCATGAGACCTGGCAGCCCTGTACTAGAGACCGGTTTGACGGTTTGACTTGTGGTTCTGGATTTACCTCCGAGGAATTGATAAAAAGTTGGTTTTTATGTCACTTCTCCTTCTCTCTTGCTGAGCCAGGTCGTAGCAGTCGGAGAGAAAGACAACAACATAATAGTCAATAGTACAGTAAGTAATGTAACATAGAGACAGTAATGTTTTAATGTAACTAATTACTTTGAAATAACAGTAACAGTTGATCAATGATTATATATATGATAAAATTATAATGATAACATTATATTATATATCAACGCATCTTTTCTGATCATGATTTCAGTGTCAGGTTTCTATGTTTCATTTGTGTTCTGTTTTGGGTTTGAAGAATTCTGGGGAAAATAAAATCTAAAAAAAAAAACAACAACAACAACAAAAGACAATTTTTAAAATTTCACAAAATCATAAAACTGTTTTGAGTTTGTGGAGTTTACAATTCTGACTAATCTAATCAAAAGTATTTTTTTTTTCCTAACAATTGAATTGATGAACAGATAAAATTTTATCACTTTTCTCTAAGAGTTTAACTTCTGTAACGTGATTGACATCGACGTTGTGATATTGATCTCAGCCACAACAACTTGTAACAAACTGAACGTTTTCTAACAGGCGATTTGTAAAGTGACGATGCTCCGACCAACGGCGGCTCGGAGCCCGAGGACTCTGCAGCTCCTCGTCCTCCTCGTCCTCACCGTCCTCACCTCACAGCTTGGTGAGACACTTTTCTGTTTTTAACAACTACAACCTCCTTACAAGAGAGTAATAGATTACACACAGTCAGTAGTCTAATTTATTGCTACTGATAAACAATCACTGATCAAAAATGACACGTGTCACCTTTTGCGTACCATATTGTTTGTGGTATCAAATAGACCAGAGGTTGTGTAACCTGGCTGACACTTAAACGAGTCGACTGGTTTCTACTTGTTCAGACTTGCTATTCTAATACACTTCTCATGCTCCTATTGTGTTTGGTTTTATTTTGGGGTTTCCTTTTAATAAAACAAAGTTTAACACTCTGCCAGACACCATTATGCTTTAACTCCTTCTTACTGCATTTTTTCGAAAATAACATTTTTAAAAAAGTAATATATCTGGTTACATTTTAACACATACACACATGTTTTTGTGAGAGTTATGTTATACATGTCATACCTCCACAACACCAACTCTCTTCCCCTCTTCAAGTCCAAGACTCACCGTCTTCTAAGTATCAATTTCATTTTATCTATTTATTTATTATCTTTATCATTACCTGCTTTCTTTTAGTAAACTGTTTTATTCCTGTTTTTATTCATAACGTACAGTGTCAAATAAAATGCATTATTATTCTTATTGAACCAAATGATGTGGTGATTTTTTGAATACGTTCATCTCTCATCCAAGAGGCTTCTTCAGGTTTGAAAGTATTAATGAAATTACCAGGGTCTAGTTGACTCAACTACTTCAGATACTATGACAGATGAATAAAACCTCCACACACAGACTCTACACACCCTCTTGTGGCAGAACCCAGGAAGTGACTTTACTGGTGTTGTGATATGAGAGTGTATGAGCTACTGTATATGTCTGACAGACCTGGAAACAGGGTTGAACACGACAAAGTCGCTTTGTTCTAGCCCTGATTTTTGATTGTTGCCTCTGAGCAGCCATCTACAGAAAACTGTTGATTGCTCTGGTTTAAATCTAAGTGAACTGTGTTTGAACCTTGCAGAGGTGGTGGAGGAGGACTGGGAGGAGCTCAGCCTGAACATCGCAGCGCTGCATCACCTCAAAGACTTGTCCCAACATGTGTTTCGTGAAAAGCTCGAGGACACTTCAGAGCTTAGGTACTGATGGACTTTGGACTGTTGTCTCCATCAGTGAACATCCACTAAAAGAGTTTGTTTCTGTCACAGAAGAACAAGTTCAGAGTTTTACTATAATTGTCTTTTGCTTTTTGTCAAGAAGTACGATCCTTTTTGCTTGATCAGAAATTACATTTCTTGGATTGGTTGTACTGCACTGCATCTCTCAACCATTAGGTTGTTGATGGTCATAAAGTTCTTGCTTAATATTTGAACATTTTTGTCACTATTAATCAATAATGAATTTACAAAAGACTTCTCTTCATAAAAAACTACAGTTGCCCCCAAAGTGATGTATCACTGAATAGTAACAGAGCATGTGTTTTCCCCAGGGGAACGTCCAGCCAACGGAGCAGAATTAAAGGCGATGTCAACAGGTAATGAGACTTTCAGCAACATTCATTTGTGACATTATTTGTAATCTCACATAAATCACACATCCTATCCCTACAATGTGTCCCACAAACAGTAAGGTCTTATTCATTTATTTACATTTTAAAACTGAATTTGTGTTGTGCCAAATAGTGAGCACTTGTACATTTTTTGTTTAGTTGGAGCCAAAACATTGTGTCACGCTGTTTTGTAAAAGTTTCTATTTCTTTGTTCTACTGTCAGTTTGGATCCAAACCAAAACCCAATGAGTCTGTTGGATGGATTTCAACGTGGCAACTTCACAACATACGTCATTGAAAGGGAGCAGGTTGGTGAAATATTTATTTGTTTATAAATAAAACATTCCTTTAAGGCTGTCTTTAAATATTGTGTTCACAAGAATGGGACAGACAGATTGACAACTTAAACACATTTCTCCTCTGGTGAGGCTCTTTGACACGGGGGCATAAAAATTGTGACCCCACAGTTTCAGGCTTTTATTTGTCTTTTCTGGTTCTGTGTTGATCTCAAGAAGACGGGCACTGCCTAATATAAAAAAAGCATGATCATAGTTAGATGGATACTTCAATAATTTTCCTAATGAGATCAACATAGTATCTATGATAGAGAGTAGGGTTCTGCTCTGAGACCACAATAGACATTGAGCACTAAACCTCAACCTACTGAAGGGCCTTTAGCCCCTGGTAGGATCTCAAAAGACAAAGTGGTCCTGGGTGAAGGGTCAGACTAAGAATGTTTCAAAAACCCCTGATGATGAAGCAAATAAGGAAACAGAGTACCCTACCCAGAGGGCCACAATGGCCCCAGCCTGGGGAGGGGGCCCATTGGTGACCGTCTGGTGATAGAGCCTTCATTCATGGTGCCCAGCCAGAGCAATGCCCAAAACAGGGGCATGGGACCGAATCCTGGTGGACCCAGGGCCCACTGGGAGAACCACAGGGGTCCGGTGCCATGTGGATTGGGCCGCAGTCAAAGGTGATACAATCCTCAGTCACGAGGTCAACTAATTCTAGGGACATGGAATGTCACCTTGTTAGCAGGGAAGGAGCCTGTGCAGGAGGTGGAGAGATACCGGCTAGATATAGTCGGGCTCGCCTCTACGCATAGTTCTGGCTCTGGAACCAAACGCATCTAGAGGGGTTAGACCCTCTACTGTGCTTGAGTTGCTCCAGGTGAAAGGTGGAGGGCAGGTGTAGGCAAATTAATTTCCCCCCTGGCTCTCTGCTTGTGTGTTGGAGTTTACCCCATTGAACAAAAAGGTTGTTCCCAGCGCCTTAAGGTTAGGGAACAGGTCCTGACTGTTGTTGGTGCATATGCACCAAACATCAGTTCAGAGTACACATCCTTTGTGGAGTCCTTGGGACAGGTACCCCAACAGTGGATTTTTCCACTGGGGGAATAAAATTCTCACGTAGGCAATGACAGTGCGACCTGAAGGGGTGTGATTGGGAGTAAAGGCCTTCCCAATCTGAACTCGAGTGGTGTTCAGTCATTGGACTTCTGTACTAGTCATGGCTTGGCTAACTAACACCATGTTCAAGCATAGCGGTGTCCATCAGTGCACATGGCACCAGGACACCCCAGGTCATATTCCAATGATCAACATAGCTGTATCATCTGACTTGCGGTTGCATGTTTTGGACGCTTGGGTGAAGAGAGGAGCTGTCAGCTGATCACCCCTTGGTGGTGAGTTGGATCAGCTAGTTGGGGGAGATGCCAGCCAACCCTGGTGGAGCCAAATGGACAGTGAGGATCTGTTGGGAACGGCTTGTGGAGGTCTCGGTCAGACTGGTCTTTAACTCCCACCTCCAGCTGCCTTGTGGTCATAAGGCGGCTAGTGCTGGGTGTGGTGGCAATCCCCGAACTGCTTGGTGGCCACTAGCAGTGAGGGATGCCATCAGGCTGAAGGAGTCCCGCAAGACCTGTTTGGCTTGTGGGACTCCTGAAGTAGCCAACAGGTACCGGCAGCCCAAGCAATGCAAAGCACAGGTGGTTGCCCAGGAGTTTGATCCGCTCTGAGTACATTATGGCCAGAGCCTTAATTACACTCCTTAGCCTCCCTGGGAAAGTCTACGGCAGGTAGACAGGTACACACTAGAGAGGAGAGTCCAGCCGTTAGTCCAACCTCGGATCCAGGAGGAACAATGCTGTTTTCCTCCTTGTCGTGGAACAATGGACCAAATGTATACCCTAACGAAGGTGACCATGTCCCTTGGGGTGCCCTCTGGGGGGTGCTCCGGAAGTATGGGGTGGGTGTGGGCACATCCAAATCAGAGCTTGGTCCGTATTGCCAGCAGTAAGTCGGACTCATTCCTGGTGGGTGTTGGACGCCAGAGCTGTCCTTTGTCACTGGTTCTGTTCATGATCTTTATGGACACAGTTTCTAGGTGTAGACGAGGAGTGGAGGGAGACAGCTTATGGCTTCAGAATCCTGTCTCTGCTTTTTCTCAGATAATGTGGTTCTGTTGACATTATCAAATGTCGACCTCCAGCATGCACTGAGGTGGTTAGCAACTACGTGTGAGGAGGCTGGGATGAGGATCAGCTCCTTCACATCCGAGGCCATGGTCAGTGTAGTGTTCTGAGGACCGGTTTGATGTGGTCCAGTTTCCTGGTATTAGTCTGGACTCTGGCAGCAGCATTCTGGACCAGATGCAGCTGCCTGCTGCCTTTTTTTAAGACCTGTCAGGCGGCGGCTGGTTTATAGGGTCAGGTGGGGCAGCTCCCCTCTAAAATAACAATCATCTGCTCCAGAAAATACTTCCTCTTAATAAATAATGATAATGACTTAATTACCAAGCTTTCAGTGTATTGTTTTGTTCTCTGTGTTTTTGAACCATTTTGACTCTTTGAAATGGAATTTAAAATGTTTTTGCTGATTGATTCTCAGTTTACTGCCTAGTCGCAGTCGTGGGGCAGGATGGGTCAGCGACCACATTTGTCTGTGTATCTATCATATCACCCTGTTGACAATGATTGGAGGCAGGGCAGGCAGCACTAATAGAGTCGCATATGGGCAGAAATGAGTCTGCCCCATGTCCACATGGTGCTGGTGCTAGCTCACTGATTGGCCCACTACTCACGTTAGACCTCATGTGATCATAACAAACACAGTTGGGAGTTGACAATCAAGCAGCTTGGCCCAGAGAGAGTGGACATAAAAATAACACAGACTAATGTTAGCATTTGTACTGACTGGGTTCTAGCTAATGTCTGCCCCACTAATATGTATGTTAATAAGCCGCTACAAGTTTTTCTGTGTCTTTGGACAGAAAACCCTTGAACCATGAAATATTCTTCAAGTGGTAACAGAAAGACTTAGTAACAGCCTTCCAGTGGGTGTTGAGCAATTACACCAAGTAAGCACTGACTTTGACTTTCATTTTTGGGGCCAATAACAATCACTTGTGTTGTCTCCATTGAGCTGGAGAAAGTTTTGGCAAATCTACTCATTGATTTAATGAACACACCTACTCAGTGAAAGTAAGGAACTGAAGTCATGTGATGACACTGAAATATAAAGTTGTGTGTCATCTGCATCTTCTGAAATGATGGTGTTTAGTTTCTGCATCTCATCACCCAAACAACTCATCATGTTCTCTCCAACTTTACAAGTTGATGATCTATTACCATGTGTATTTTCCAGGACTTTGACACCTTCGTGGCAGCTTTTGAAGAACAGAAAACACAAGATTTGCTGCTGAGTGCTGAGGAGATCTCATACAGCTACAGCCAACAACTTCTGGTGATGACTGACAAAGAAAGGTCAACAAATGATACGGTCCAACAGGAATACAATACGGACCCTCATCACTCAGTCATCATCAGCAAAGAATGTCTGCATTATAAATCATGTCTACCAGTGGTTGACAGGTTCACTGTGGTGAAAATATTTGGAAGTGTTGCAGCAGATGGACAAACTGTATCTGGACTTTCAGGTTCATCCCTCGCAGAGCTGATCTTGAAACCATCTCTGGAAAATGCACCATTGTTTTCCCTTCATGCAAACACAACCAAGGACTTCCAGCGCAGCTTCGTTGGGGTTTTTATGTTGCGAGGAATCAAAGGAGTCTTAGAAACTAAGCAGGAGAATGACCGGATTTACCAGATCATGAATGAGCGTGGTTCAGTGTCCAGCTACAGAGTTCCCCCGAGGCCAGTTGATCACACCACACAGTACGACCAGCAGCACATCCTCATTATGGAAAATGATCCTGTGGTCATAAAGTCTGCTGCTAATCTTTACATGAAGCATCCAGCAGTTAGCTCAGTCTACACTCTTGACGAAAACCAGCAGCCAAAACTGATCTACGGCGACTCAGTGCCACTGTCAGAGGACAGCAGGCTGATGCTGGTGGGTCATGGTGCCCCAGATAGCTCAGGAGAGATGAGACTGGCAAGGTACACAGCTCAAGATGTGGCCAAAATCATCGAACGGATGCCCAGAGTTGGCGATGAAATCAAAACAACAAGTGTGGTGGCGTGTGAGGTCGGATCAGATAAAGCATTCATCAAAACCCTAATGAACCAACTTCATGAAACTGGCATCAAGACAGAGCTACATGTGAGGGATGCTGTGCTGCAGGTCTCACACACAGGACAGAAAATGACCCAGGAAATCACTCCAGATGGGGTGGAGTGGCGACATAAAGATGACAGCAAGAAAGTGGTAGCAACCCTTGATAAAAATGGAGATGTAATTATTAGAGATACGCCCGGTGGTACAGGACGGGCAGTTTTTACCAATGAGAGAAATGTTCTGATGGATCATCTACCTAGAACAACCAACTTACAACCCCGTTTACATAAACATGTAAAGGAACGTTTTAAGGTCTACAGAGACAGCTGGCCATCGATGCCAAAGCGTTTTATTGACAACAATCTCTTAGAAAACCTTGACTTAAAATTTAAATACACAGACTTCACTGTAAAGTATACCCTTAATGAGCTTGAGGCCCTGACATGGGGATTCTTTAAGCCAGACCCAAGCACAGGCCTTAAAAAGGTCGAAATCAATAACATTGAAGAGTTAAGAGAAAAGTTCTTGATAAAAAATCCTAATGACAATCGATGGTTAGAGAATACTCAAGATGAGCCAAAATTGAGGGAAATTCTTTCCAAGTGTTATGAGATTAAATCAGGAGAGGATGTTAAAAATATCATCCGTCACTATGCAAAGAATGGAGAAAATGAGCCGACATACCTGATGGTCAATGACTGGATTTCAGTTGTTGATCCTCAAACTCTCTACGTATATCCAGTTGGAAAGAAACTGGGAAATACAGACAACACTGCTGAAGTTAAGGAGTCTGTTGAGCAACAGAAAGGCCAAGAATCATACCCAAAGATAAGAGAGGCCATTCTCAACCAAGGAATTAATCACCCAAAAGAGAGATTTGCTCAATATGTGACAGAAACTTTCAAGGGACAGCGTCCAACAGACTTACCTCTGTCCACCGAGGCCTGGTTCACCACATATTTCACTGCATCAATTATAAGTGAATCTGCTAGAAATTTCCGGACATTTCCTGAGGTTCTCATGGCTCTGTCTATGTTTCAAAGCAACAACAACAACATCAGAGAGCGAGGACTTAACTTCTTTTTTGATGATCACCCAATGACAAGAGGAGGGACCTGGGTAGACCCAAGCCGGCGTGGATTTACTGGCTCTGCAACACCTCGTGACTCAAGCAAACTTAATAATATCAGTCCTAAAACTGAGGCAGAATTAATGAAGGTCCTTACTGAAGTGGTATCAGATGAATATAAAATGGTCAGGGACTGGTATTATGCATTTGGTAGTGAAAACGTACGCGAGAAGATGGCTGACATTGCAGAAGTATTCAATGTATTTGAAGGGGAAGAAACAAGGAAAACATTTTTAACAGGATTCACTGAGTTTCAAACAACAACTAGCCATCAGTCACCTGGATCACTGGGGGGCTACGATGACGGCTATGTAGAACCACAAGACTTAGACTCCGCCTCAGGATTGGAGAAGTCTTTCAGACTTGAATCTCATTACTCTCGAGTATCTGCATTGTTTGCTGAAGAGATACACAATCACCTGAAGGAAAAATATGGTGAAAATCTGGCAGGGCTGAGTGTCAGGGAGGGAAGTGTCAGGTTAGAAAACGGACAGATCATATGTCAGCTTGAAGGTGCTGACACTGGTCCGGTTGAGTTCAGGGTTGAATTATCTTCTGAGAGTCAACACCTCTATGAAAACATGTTGAAGGACATTGACACAACAGCTCATGACTTGGAGGTGCACAGTTCAGGATCCTCACATCAAGTCAACAAGTATGTAGAACACACTGGGACGGCTGTTGGGGCTCTAGGCCTCATGTTAGGGATGAAAGGAGCAGTTCATGCTTTTGAAGAGGGAGACATCAAAGATGGGGTTGTAGGGAGTTTGCAAACAGTTCATGGAGTGACGTCAATGACGATGGCTGTTGTTGCTAAACAAGCTTTGTCCTCAGAAACAAGAATTGCCAAAGCTGCAGCAGTTATAATGAGAGGCCCGGGCAAAGGGGTTATGGAAATTTTACCAGTAGTGGGAATTGGATTTGGGATATACAATTTTGAACAGGATTTGGAGAGAGGGGACACACTGGGATACATTGATGCTACCATTGATGGTTTTATGGTTGGCTTAGATGTTGTTGAAACTGCTGTCCCTGAACTAGCACCAATTGTTGTACCTATAAATGTGGTTCTATCTGTAGTTCGGATGGTCGTTGATGATGTTTATATGGGCATCCAGGATGAACTCAACAGCCTCCCGAATGACGCTGGGATATTGGATAAACTGGTGGCCGTTTCTGTTGGTTTTGGAAAAGGGATAGAGCATTTTGAAATTCATGTGGCTAGTTTTTTCTATGATTGGAGATATGATGAAATCGAGGAGGGGGCATAAACTTGTTGCTCAGATATCAGACTATACAAAGTATTATGAAGTTATAAAGGATCAGGGTGGAACAACTGCCATTGATTTCAGTAGCGGTGGCTCCTCTTGGAACGGAGGAGGTATCGACTTCTGCCTCGCTGATCAGGGGCTATCTCAGTTCTGCATGAACTATTTTGTGTCAAGTGATGAGGACTTTGGTAGGAAATGTTGGGAAATTGATGCTCAAGGAAGCAATGATATAATTCTTGGCCTTGGAGAGTCACATCAGTTAGAGTACAAGACACTTAAGAAGTATATATTAACGTTCATACCAGCCGGTTCGGTGGAAGTGGTCTCAGGTTATAAACCTGAGTCATGTTCAAGATATGGGACATACAAGGGAAACAAAGATTCAAATCGTTTTTTGCAGTTCACAATTCAGAGGACCAACGTGTGATTGAACTGATGCTGAGTTACTATTACAAGCTTTACGGTGAACCAGGTGATGACATATTCTTCCTCGGTCCACAGTTGAGTTATGTCGAGGGCTCTGGTGGACAAGACACATACGTCATTCCTGAAAATGGAGGAGAAACAACAATTAACAACTATGATCCTTCCAAAGCTCAAGACACTCTTCATTTCAGTGTCAATTACGAAGACATTTCTGTGTCTAAGTCTGGGGATGATGTTGTGTTTCTGTATAAGGGCAGCCACACTGTGAAAATACAAAACTGGTTTTCAACAGAAGTGTACCGTCACATGAACTTGATATCAGGAGACGGGGTCGTGTTTGACATTTCCACCACAGTGATTTCTTCTGTACGGCTGGTGGCCAAAGGGATTAACAAGATGTTTAAGAGCAGTGGTGAAACAGTGAACGCATCACAGCCACTTTTACGTACGGTCACGAGCATCTTGGGGTCTCGCACGATGATGTGCTCATTGGAAACGGAGAGAAGAATGTGATTGACGGAGGAGGAGGTCAAGATCGTTTGATTGGTGGAGAAGGAGAAGACATATACAAAACCAGAAATCAGTCCTCAGTGACGATTGAAAATTACGCCAGAGACAATGAAACGGACCATGTCATAATAGAAGCAAACCTTGTCACTTTTAAAGTCAAGGTAGAAGGTGACAATGTTATTCTGCACACTTCCCATGACCATGCAGCTGTCAGTGTGACTCTAGTGAACTGGTTCAGATCACCAGAAGACAGACACTTGCTCGTCATCACAAAGGATCTGGTCACTTTCACGGTGTCAGATAACAAGGCCGACTGCCAGCAGACGGACCCGTTCACCAACTGCATTAAAAGTCGCAACATCGACTACAGCTCCCGTCCATCTCCTCTGGTGGTCGACCTTCAGGCCAACGAGGCTCTTGACAGCATGACGGAGGTTCGTGGGTCAGAGTTTAATGACGTCATCAGAGGGAACAAACAGCGCAATGTTATTGTTCCAGGAAAAGGAGACGATTTCATTGAGGGAAGAGGAGGAGAGGACTGGTACGTCATCACTCCAGGACAAGGACTAAAGACCATCAACAATCTATCACCAGATCTCGCCGTGGACATTCTGTTCCTGAAAGAACAATATAAGAACATAACATGGATTTGTGAAGGACCGAACATCACCATCCTAGTATCCAGACAACCAAGTGTTATTTTACAGAACTGGTTTGATTCAAAGAAGCATCAGCACCTGCAGATCAAGACCAGTGATGGAATAACAGCTGGACTGACGTCAAACCGCAGCAGCTGTGGCAATAATTTAATGTTACCCTTAATTATTGATTACAGAAACCAGAAACCTGAACCACTTGGTGAAGTACAGTCTAACAACGTCCAGAGAAGATCACTCGATGTTCAACAGCCTGAGTGTTTCACTTATAGAGGCAAGACTTTAGAGAAGGTCTTCTGTGGCTGTCAAGGCAAAGTGATGATGAATAACTCTGACTCGGTGAAAGAAATGTACGGCTCCCCAGGTTTTGACATCATGGTTGGGAACATTAACAACAACTTGCTTGATCCTTATTCCGGAGGTGCCCTGATGTGTGGAGGTGAAGGAAAAGACACGTACGTCATCAAACACGGGAACGGAACCAACTTAATGATCGATAACTTTGCAGAAGATCATAATATTGATATGGTGTTGATTGACATGAACTTTGTTGATGGAGACCAAGTCGCACTCAACTTAACAACATCAGGAGATGTGGATGTGACCATCACCACAAGAAGGGAACAAATAAAAGTCACTCTACTCAGCTACAACAACAGTTACCAACACCAGCACCTGGCATTTCAGAGCTCTGACGGAGTGAACTTTAGATTGAAATCTATAAACTCTACTGGAGACATCCCTTTCTTTGAGATCGAAGCTTTCAAAGTGACTCTGAAACAATCACAGCCTGACTGTCATTTGGACCTCAGGTCTCACGCAAATCTGTCAACGGTCTATACAGTACAAGGCTGCCCCTCCCAGTCCAACAACATTCAGGGTAATGATCAAGACAATGCTCTGATTGGCGGAGGGAAGGATGATGTTTTGGAAGGAGGTGAAGGAGATGACTCACTGATTGGAGGAAGTGGAGCTGACCTCATGGTTGGAGGTTTGGGAGATGATACTCTTTATGGCGAGGATGGAAATGACACGATGATGGGGAACTCCGGCAGAGACGTCTTCATTCCCGGTCCGGGGGCAGATCTGGTGGACGGAGGTTCAGGTAGAGACACTGTTCTGTACCGGGGGGATCACGAGAAGGGTGAAGGAGTTTACGTCAACCTGTTGACCGGACAGGGTCGCTACGCTGATGCAGAGGGGGACGTGCTGAAGGACGTGGAGACTGTGATCGGCACCATCTACTCTGATATCTTGGTGTCTGGACACGAAAGTGCCCTTCTCAAAGGCTCAGACGGCAACGACATCTTGGTGTCGACTGGCGGAGATTACCTGGTCGGGGGAGATGGACACGACGTTTACATGTTGGCTTTTCACCGCGGCTCAGTCACCATTGACAACTGTGCAAACGACAACGCCACAGACGTGTTGTACCTGGGGGCAAAGTCACCACTGGCATTCAACTGCCTACTTTCAAATGACAGAGTTGCCCTAAAGTTTTTTGGAGTAGATGAATCAGAGGTTATTGTGGTGCTGAAGGGCTGGATCAGTGACAACCACAGATGTGGTCATCTGGTGTTGGTGTTCAGACAGACGGAGATGTCGGTGGACAGACTACTGCAAGAGTGTCGCCAGAAATGGAAGGAAGAGTCAGTGCTCATCAGTAACCAGTTGAAACGTCTGGGTCAGTCCCATCATCAACAGTTTGTTCATGTTAAAGATTTGATTAACCTGCAGTTTTAAGTGCTCACATATTGTAGCATAAAGGAGAAACCTTTGAATTTTTTAGTAACAGTTGGTGGTGAATTGGTTTTTGGGGTTTTTTTTATTTTATTTTTTCTTTGACTTCATGATGAAAAAAAAGAAAAATGTTTTCTTAAGTCAAGATTTTCTCATCAGAAATTATTTACTATATTTGAGTATCCTGCTACTTGTTGACTGTCAATTTAAAAGTATAACAATCAATGTTTGTTTGTGCAAATAAACACATAACAAAAAAAATTCAAAAACGATCAGTCTTACCTTGTGTTCTTTGTGAGAATGCACAGTTTCTCTCTATGGATGAAGAAATGTGTCATTATTGTCATATTATATGTTCATTTATAATTCCTAGTCAATGTCATGTGGATCAATCACAATGTTACCATCAGGCATATATGGAGTCAAACTAAATCAAACCAACAGAGAACATGAGAAAATTAAGTAGTTATTTGTCTCAACAGTAAAAAAGTTAGTTTTCCACCTAGTGTAGTGTATTCATTTGGTAGCATATCACTGGAATCAGTGTATTATCAATGTGTGACTACTGACATGTATAATCAATATAATCAATATGTGGCTGCTGATGGTTTTATAAAAATCAATGTCTGTGTAATAAAGATACTGACCACAAATGTTTGTATACTGTATGTTTGTGTGTCTTTGTGTGCCCAGTTCATGTCTGAAGGAAACCGTGGTGCAGAAAGTGTGAATGTATCGGATGAAGGGTTATTGTATGTCATTGTGTGTGTGCAGTATTTGCGGGAGGACTGGTTGGGCTGACGGGTCATTACCGAAGGAAAAAGTGTGAATAATGGCAAAGTGTTTTTCATGTAGCTAGCCTCTATAGTTCAGTATAAAAGTAAATATATTTGGGGATTCTTGTTGCCCTAATGAAGAGGACGAGAGTTGAGAGAGACGACAAGTTTAACAGTATGTCACATTAAGCAGTGCACAGCAGTAGTTCTGTTACATTTTAAGTTCAGAAGATTTGTGTGAAGAAATAAGGATTAGGACATCATAGGCTTTTTCAGTGGATACCGCTCTCATCTGAAGGGCTTTGTAGGTGATAACGTGGAAACTGTGGAGGGATGAGAGGTCTGCAGGGGGTGAATTGCCAGCACACTTTGCTGAAAAGGCAGGTAGTAGAGCCATAAGAGGTGGCCAATCGCAAAAGGGCCCATTTAGGACAGCGACAGCTGGTGCACAGAATCGCTCGGATAGCGATAAAAGTACAGAAAAGCAGAAAAAAGACAAAAATGACATAACACTTGCAGCCATGACATGCACATACACAAGCTAACACAGGAGCAGTGAGGATGTACATCCTGTGTGGAGCATAAAAGGCCTTAAGGGGGTCAGGTGATCTTTGATAGTCTCCTATAAGCCACTGAAAAAGCCTCAGTTAGTGCTAGCTGGTTATATGCTTCAAAGCCCGTGGGGCGTGAGCTACCTGGGATAGCTGACTGAAAGTGTTGTTTAAAAGTCTCTAGGACTCCAGGAAACTGCAGTGCATCAGCTCCACTCTGCTGTTCCCGTACCTTAGCACAAGGTAGGATAGGCAGGAGATAATATAGGCCCTGAACACTGCAGCTGAATTTCCTCATTCTTGTGAGTTGTGAGGAACAAGGACAAAAATAGGAAAAGCATCTAATGTTCTCTTTATTAGATTAACTAATTGAAATGAAACAGTATAGTATATTGTGTACGCTTGTGTATTTATATAGACAATGTGTTTTTCTACTTTTATCTTAGTTTATTTGATGAATATGATGAGACGTTTATTTTAAAAATCCAGTTTAAATAACACAACATTTTGTTGTGTTATTTAAAGGATATCGAACTTCTAAACACTTATAAATGAAAGAAAATGAATTGAGTTGTTCCTTGTGTTCACACTTGAACCAATGGTTTTGCAAGTTTTGACAACACAGTCACAAAGAGGCAGAGTAAAATTAAAAGTAAAGAGTTTTTACTTGCAGCGAGGGGAATCACTTACAGTACAGCGTTATCTAGTGTAGAGTAAGTGAGCCCAAGAAATAAGCTTCTAACAATTTTATATGCTTGACAGGATGTCTCGAAGTGAGAGAGGAGTATGTTGACCAAAGATGGTCACTGGTTGTTTGCAGCTTCCTCTCTGATCAGCTTCTTGGAACAGCACATGATCTTTATGTGTTCACAGTTTCTTAAAAAGCCAAAAGTCTGAGAGAGTCCTCCCACACCTTGTTTCACTTCAGCTTATGTGATGTTTCGTTGACTCTTTCACTAGTGCAGCATATTGTCTATTCAAAATACAGTTACACTTTCCACACAGTGAGCAAAAGCTGGAATGAAAAAATGAACAAATCTTGTGTAAAGAGAAAGAGGAACCGACCTTTTGTTCAAACTGATTCAACAGAACTTGTGTCTGATGTCACATAAACAGGATTTAGATCTTCTCATCTCCGCCATCGTGGGACGTGTATTTTCTAAAATGATAAAAACCTGAGTTGAACTCAGAGACTCATCACATCTTCTCTCTCCAACACGTCTGATGAACAGGATTTCAGTTTCAGGTGAGTCAGAACAAAAGACAAAATTTACCTGTTTGTTGGTTAAAGATGAAATTAAAAGGATTTTTTTCCTGCATAAATAAGATCAGAATTCTGTTCAACAACTAAATTGTGCTTTTTTCTGACGTCATAATTCTGACATTTAAATTGATGAATTGATAAAATCAGAAATCTGATTTTTATCTCACTTTTCTCTGAGAGTGTAAAATCTGTAACTTCTGGGTTTGTTTTTCATCGGTGAAAAGACGAGATTGATGCTCCCCGACCACCCAAGTTTATTAAACCAAAAAGACGAGTTACTCATAGAAACTTAAACTTGTTAGTGTGAATGAATCAACTCCTCCAACTCACGTTAACACTCACATTCCTCTAGACACAGGCCGAGGAGGAGGAGTTGCAGCCATTTTAACTCTAATCTAATGGTTAATCCTAAACCTAGACTAGATATAACTCATTTGAAAGTCTCACTCTGAGTCTCTCACATCCAAACTGGAAAATGCAAAAACCAGTTGTGGTAGTTACTGTGTATCGTCCTGGTCCTTATTCTGAATTTATAGCTGAATGTTCACAGTTTTTATCTGAGATATTTCTCAGCACAGATAAAGTTATTATAGTGGTGATTTTAACATTCATGTAGATGTTGATAACAACAGCCTCAGTTCTGTGTTTAACCTGTTGTTAGATTCAATTGTCTTTTCTCAGCACATAAACAAACCTACTGACTGTTTCAACCACACCCTTGACCTTGTTCTTACCTATGGTGTTGATGTTAACAATTTAATAATATTTCCTCATAATCCTCTTCTCTCTGACCATTTCTTAATAAGGTTTGAGTTCACTGTGTTAGATTACACAACTTCTGAGAAGCAGTTTCACTACAGTAGGTGTCTGTCTGACGATGTTGTGGCTAAATTCAAACAACAGTTATTTATCCAAGTGCCATATATGAACACAGCAGAGGATGACTCTTAAATTTACTGCTGCTCAGGTTGATCATGGTTTTGACAGTGTTGCATCTTGTCTACGTTCAACACTTGATGCTGTTGCCCCACTGAGAAAGAAGGTAGTGAATCAGTCAGTGAATCAATCAATCCTCCACGTCCTCCTCGTCCTCCACGTCCTCCTCGTCCTCCTCGTCCTCCTCGTCCTCCACGTCCTCCTCGTCCTCCTCGTCCTCCACGTCCTCCTCGTCCTCCACGTCCTCCACGTCCTCCTCGTCCTCCTCGTCCTCCACGTCCTCCTCGTCCTCCTCGTCCTCCTCGTCCTCCTCGTCCTCCTCGTCCTCCTCGTCCTCACGTCCTCCTCGTCCTCCTCGTCCTCACCGTCCTCCCTCCCCGTCCTCCCCCACCGTCCCTCACCGTCCTCCCTCGCCCTCCTCCTCCTCCCCTCCCCCCCCGTCCTCCACCGTCCTCCCGTCCTCCGTCCTCCCCTCCTCCCCGCCCTCCCGTCCTCCCCGTCCTCCTCGTCCTCCTCGTCCCTCCCCGTCCTCCTCGTCCCTCCTCGTCCTCCCTCGTCCTCCTCGTCCTCCCTCGCCCTCCCCTCCTCCCCTCGTCCTCCCTCGTCCCCCTCCTCGTCCTCCCCCGTCCTCCCGTCCTCCTCGTCCCCCGCCCTCCCTCGTCCTCCCTCGTCCTCCCTCGTCCCCTCGCCCCTCCTCGTCCTCCCCTCGCCCTCCTCCGTCCCTCCCCGTCCTCCCGTCCTCCTCGTCCTCCCTCGTCCTCCTCGTCCTCCTCCTCCTCGTCCTCCTCCTCCTCCCGCCCCTCCTCGTCCCCTCCTCCCCGTCCTCCACGTCCTCCACGTCCTCCTCGTCCTCCTCGTCCTCCCGCCCCTCCTCGCCCTCCTCGCCCCTCCTCCCTCCCTCTCCTCCCGTCCTCCTCCTCCTCGTCCTCCTCCCCTCCTCCTCCCTCCTCGTCCTCCTCGCCCCTCCACGTCCTCCTCCCCTCCCGTCCTCCCGTCCCCCCTCGTCGCCCTCCTCGTCCTCCCTCGTCCTCCCTCGTCCTCCCTCGTCCTCCTCGTCCCCTCCCCGCCCTCCTCCCGTCCTCCTCGCCCCCTCCACGCCCTCCCTCGCCCTCCACGTCCCCTCCTCGTCCTCCTCGTCCTCCTCGTCCTCCTCGTCCTCCCTCGTCCCCCTCGTCCTCCCTCGCCCCTCCACGTCCCTCCCTCGTCCTCCTCTCCTCCCCTCGCCCTCCCTCCCTCCCTCGTCCTCCCTCGCCCTCCCCCTCCCCTCCTCCTCCCTCCTCGTCCTCCTCGTCCTCCTCGTCCCTCCCGTCCTCCCTCGCCCTCCCTCGTCCTCCTCGTCCTCCCTCCCTCCTCTCCTCCCGCCCCTCCCTCGTCCTCCTCCTCCTCCCGTCCTCCTCGTCCTCCTCCTCCTCCCTCGCCCTCCCACGTCCTCCCTCGTCCTCCTCCTCCCCTCCTCGTCCTCCCTCGCCCTCCCTCGTCCTCCTCGTCCCTCCCTCGTCCTCCTCGTCCTCCCGCCCTCCTCCCCCTCCTCGCCCTCCACGTCCTCCCGTCCTCCACGCCCTCCCTCCTCCCCCTCCTCGCCCTCCTCGGCCCTCCCACGCCCCTCCACTCGCCCTCCTCGTCCTCCCCTCGTCCCTCCTCGCCCTCCACGCCCCTCCACGTCCCCTCCCTCCCCCTCGTCCTCGCCCTCCCACGCCCTCCCGCCCTCCTCGCCCTCCTCGTCCTCCCGTCCTCCCCCCTCCCGTCCTCCCGCCCCTCCACGTCCTCCACGCCCTCCCCCACGCCCCCCCGTCCCCTCCCGCCCCTCCACGTCCTCCCCGTCCTCCTCGTCCTCCCTCCCTCCACGTCCTCCTCGTCCTCCCTCGTCCTCCACGCCCTCCACGTCCTCCACGCCCCTCCCGTCCTCCTCCCTCCGCCCTCCTCGTCCTCCCACGTCCTCCCGTCCTCCCGTCCCTCCACGTCCTCCTCGCCCCTCCCTCGCCCTCCCACGCCCTCCCTCGCCCTCCTCGTCCTCCCTCGCCCCTCCACGTCCTCCACGTCCTCCACGCCTCCTCCCTCGTCCTCCCCGCCCCTCCTCGTCCTCCACGTCCTCCTCGTCCTCCTCGTCCCTCCTCGTCCTCCCCTCGCCCCTCCCGTCCTCCCTCGTCCTCCCACGTCCTCCCGTCCTCCCTCGTCCTCCTCGTCCTCCTCGCCCCTCCACGCCCTCCCTCGTCCTCCTCCTCCTCCTCCCCTCCCTCGCCCTCCCTCCCTCCCTCCTCCTCGTCCTCCTCCGCGCCCTCCACGCCCTCTCCGTCCTCCTCCACGCCCTCCACGCCCCTCCCGTCCCCCCACGCCCCTCCACGTCCTCCACGTCCTCCACGCCCTCCACGCCCCTCCTCCCCGTCCTCCCGTCTCCTCGCCCTCCTCGCCCTCCACCGCCCTCCTGCGCCCTCCACGCCCTCCCCGCCCTCCACCGTCCTCCCTCGTCCTCCTCGTCCTCCACGTCCTCCTCGTCCTCCTCGTCCTCCACGTCCTCCACGTCCTCCACGTCCTCCTCGTCCTCCACGTCCTCCACGTCCTCCTCGTCCTCCTCGTCCTCCTCGTCCTCCACGTCCTCCCTCGTCCCTCCCGTCCCTCCCTCGTCCTCCACGCCCCTCCACGCCCTCCACGCCCCTCCACGCCCTCCACGTCCTCCTCGTCCTCCACGTCCTCCTCCTCCTCCCTCGTCCCTCCACGTCCTCCTCGTCCTCCCCCCTCCACGTCCCTCCACGCCCTCCACGTCCTCCACGCCCTCCTCGTCCCTCCTCGTCCTCCACGTCCTCCTCCGTCCTCCCTCCTCCCTCCCTCGTCCTCCACGCCCCTCCATGTCCTCCTCCCGTCCTCCACGCCCTCCCTCGCCCCTCCTCGTCCTCCTCGTCCTCCACGTCCTCCACGTCCTCCACGTCCTCCACGTCCTCCACGTCCTCCTCGTCCTCCACGTCCTCCTCGTCCTCCACGTCCTCCCGCCCTCCCTCCCCTCCCCCCTCCACGTCCTCCACGCCCTCCACGTCCTCCCACGCCCTCCCTCGTCCTCCCTCGTCCTCCTCGTCCTCCCTCCCTCCTCGTCCTCCCGCCCCCTCCACGTCCTCCACGTCCTCCTCGTCCTCCTCGTCCTCCTCGTCCTCCACGTCCTCCACGTCCTCCTCGTCCTCCACGTCCTCCTCGTCCTCCACGTCCTCTCCACGCGCCCCTCCACCCCTTCCACGTCCTCCACGTCCTCCACGTCCTCCACGTCCTCCTCGTCCTCCACGTCCTCCTCGTCCTCCTCGTCCTCCTCCACGTCCTCCTCGTCCTCCACGTCCTCCTCGTCCTCCACGTCCTCCACGTCCTCCACGTCCTCCTCGTCCTCCACGTCCTCCTCGTCCTCCTCGTCCTCCACGTCCTCACCGTCCTCACCTCACAGTTTGGTGAGACACTTTTCTGTTTTTAACAACTACAACCTACTTTATACAATTTTTTGATATCTACAGTCATTTTTTCCTAAAAAAATAACAAACACCTGTCAACTTTTGCACATAAATTGCACACCTATAAGTCAAACCATAAAAGAGGATATATTGATTATTATTCTACTCTAATTTTATGTTATTCTTGTACATCAAGGTCAGCACTCAAAAATATTAAATACTCAATAATTGCCATATTTTGATCATGATGTCACTATATTTTTCATCGGAAAATACATAATACACCTAATGCCGACCTTACTGATACATCAGTAAGGTCAAGTCAAGACAGAGAAGTCTCTTCAGAATCAGTTTAATTCAGATCGTCATTGTCCCTCAGGTTTACAGCAGGAGTTTAAAATGCACAGGAAGTGTTTAATTAAAAAAAAAAATTCCACTAAAATACTGACAACAATAAATGAATAAACAAAATGGTTCTTGTCCTTAACTGCACCCAAGTACTTTTAACAATCCACCCACTCCACTGATGTGCCCTTGATTTAGTTGGAACAGCTGTGTGGGACTTTTTCTAAAAATCTGTACATTTGATTTTGTTGACGTTTGGTTGTTACACCACTCCACAAAATGATTCGCCACTGGCCCCTGATGAACCTCTTCATCCTGTAGCAGACTAATTAAAATAATGACATCTGCAAACTTAAGGATTTGTCTGTTTTCAGTCGGGCTCCGTCCACACAGGACAATGTTGTCAGGTCAATATGCAGTTTTAATGTTCTTTTAATGTTTCGGCCTTTCGTTCAAACGACAGTAGCGTTGACGGCGCCCTGAAAGGTGTAAATGGCCAAAACAATAAAATCACAGTCTTAGGAGAGAATTTCTTGGACATTAGACCGGTGGAAATCTGTCCCTTGGTCTGTTGAGTCCAAATCTGAGATATTTGGTTCAGATAAACCAAAACACACAGGATGTTTACAGAGTAAAAGACCTTTGGTTCCACCCCCACCCACGCACTGGGTCGTGTGTTTTCTAAAAAATAAAAACCTGAGTCAAACTCAGAGACACATCACATCTTCTCTCTCCACCACATCTGACAGGATTCCAGTTTCAGGTGAGTCAAGACAAAATTTAGCTGCTCGTTAATTAAAATGAGATTACAACAAAAGTGAGTTTGTGTTTTTTTCTCAGAATTCTGACTAATCAAAGCTAAAACTGGTTTATTTTTCATCATTGAAAGACGTGATTGACGTCGACGTTGTGATATTGATCTCAGCCACAACAACTTGTAACAAACTGAACGTTTTCTAACAGGCGATTTGTAAAGTGACGATGCTCCGACCAACGGCGGCTCGGAGCCCGAGGACTCTGCAGCTCCTCGTCCTCCTCGTCCTCACCGTCCTCACCTCACAGCTTGGTGAGACACTTTTCTGTTTTTAACAACTACAACCTCCTTACAAGAGAGTAATAGATTACACACAGTCAGTAGTCTAATTTATTGCTACTGATAAACAATCACTGATCAAAAATGACACGTGTCACCTTTTGCGTACCATATTGTTTGTGGTATCAAATAGACCAGAGGTTGTGTAACCTGGCTGACACTTAAACGAGTCGACTGGTTTCTACTTGTTCAGACTTGCTATTCTAATACACTTCTCATGCTCCTATTGTGTTTGGTTTTATTTTGGGGTTTCCTTTTAATAAAACAAAGTTTAACACTCTGCCAGACACCATTATGCTTTAACTCCTTCTTACTGCATTTTTAGAAAATAACATTTTTAAAAAAGTAATATATCTGGTTACATTTTAACACATACACACATGTTTTTGTGAGAGTTATGTTATACATGTCATACCTCCACAACACCAACTCTCTTCCCCTCTTCAAGTCCAAGACTCACGTCTTCTAAGTATCAATTTCATTTTATCTATTTATTTATTATCTTTATCATTACCTGCTTTCTTTTAGTAAACTGTTTTATTCCTGTTTTTATTCATAACGTACAGTGTCAAATAAAATGCATTATTATTCTTATTGAACCACATGATGTGGTGATTTTTTGAATACGTTCATCTCTCATCCAAGAGGCTTCTTCAGGTTTGAAAGTATTAATGAAATTACCAGGGTCTAGTTGACTCAACTACTTCAGATACTATGACAGATGAATAAAAACCTCCACACACAGACTCTACACACCCTCTTGTGGCAGAACCCAGGAAGTGACTTTACTGGTGTTGTGATATGAGAGTGTATGAGCTACTGTATATGTCTGACAGACCTGGAAACAGGGTTGAACACGACAGGCTGTGAACGCTGGTCTACGTCATGACGTCTGCACGCATTGTTTACATTCTGTCGCTAGGCAACAGCTGCAGAGCGTCGCCTCGTCTCTCCCCGACCCCGACTGATCCAAGTCCCCGTTCATGACCGGGAATATGACCGACCCGACCCGGGCTCCGGTGGCCTTCGGCCGGCGAGCGGTGCCGCGGCTGTTCGAGGAGCTGCAGCGGCCGGAGAGAGGAGACAGGCTGCGGGCTCTGACTTCACTCTGCGACCTGATGCACGACCCGGAGCGGCTCCAGCAGACCGTTACTGGAGGTAACTGACTTTATGACGGCCAGGTAATAGATTACTGCACTGACACGGAGTAATAGATTACTACACTGACACGGAGTAATAGATTACTGCACTGACACGGAGTAATAGATTGACACTGACACAAAGTAATAGATTACTACACTGACACAAAGTAATAGATTACTGCTACTACTACTGGACTGTTAGCTTCAGGTACAAAAAAGATTATTACTGTTACTGCACAACCACCAGGGGGCGTGGCTTATTATTATTTACCATGGCAACCACTAATGGGCGGGGCTTATACTTTACTGCAGCGCCACCAGGGGGCGGTGCAGGTGTTTCTACCATGTCGGCCATCTTTGTCGAGCGCGTGTCTTTCCCGGTGCAGGTTTTCTGGACCAGTTGCAGGTTTTACTGGAGGACGAGGATCCGACTGTGAGGTGGAAGACCTGCGAGCTGCTCCACCTGGTCACGGCCCACAGCGTGGGAAGGTAGATCCAGACGCCGCAGGTCAAAGTTCAAACCCACAGGTTTATTTCTGACGTCTGTGTCTGCGTCTCCTCCCTCAGACAGTCCATCCTCTCCTCCTCCCTCCTCCCTCATCTCTCTCAGCTGCTGGACGACTCCTCGTCCTCCTGCAGGAGAAACGTCCACCGGGTGCTGAACCGCCTGGCTCTGCAGCCCGCCAGTACGTCACATGACCACATGATGTTAGCAACGAAGGAGCTAACGACAACCAGAGAAGCTTTAGCTGCTTCTTTCATCAACTAGCTAACTGCCGAGAAAGCTAATTGATTTAAGCTAGCTTAGCTAACTTGGAGAAAGCTAACTTGACTTTAGCTAAGCTTAGCTAACATTAGCAAGCTACATCAGCTAATTTGACTATGTTAGCTAACTTAGCTACTTCAGCTAACTTGACTACGTCAGCTAAGTTAACTATGTTATCTAACTTAGCTACTTTAGCTAACTTGGCTACATTAGCTCCAACACCTCGTTGTCTTGCAGGTGCAGACGCTCTCCTGCCGCTGGTTCCTAAATTGATGCTGAAGCTCCAGCAGCAGGAGCAGGAGCAGCAGGAGGAGGAGGAGGAGGAGGAGGTGCAGGTGCTGCTCCTCTCCACCCTCAGCTGCTGCTCCAGACTGGACCCCCTCCCGGCCCTGGCCTCTGACGGCATCTCGCTGCTAAGCCGTAAACTGTCCCACCGCTCCCCGAGCGTCCGCAGAGAGGCGGCGGCGGCCATGATGGCCCTCAGGTTGAACGTTTATCTGATTTATTTCATTTATTTTTCCAGACATGTGTCAGTTAGTTCTCTGCTCTGATTGGCTGATTGCTGGTTGCTGATTGGTTGCAGCGTTCCTGAGGACGGGAAGCGGAGGGTGTGTGAGGAGCAGGTACTTCCTGTCCTGGTCGACCTGCTGAGGGATGAAGACGTGGAGGTTCAGGCCAACGCCGCTGGGGTCGTCATGTGCACGGCGGTTATTACTGCAGGTACGAACAGTCAGCTATGTTAGCTAACTCGGCTACATTAGCTAACCTGGCTAGACAAGCTAACTTGACTAAATTAACTTAGCTACTTCAGCTAACTTAGACTACTTCAGCTAACTTGACTATGTTAGCTAACTTTGCTACATTAGCTAACTTGGCTACGTCAGCTAACTTAGCTATGTTAGCTAACTTTGCCATTATGGCTAAGTTGGCTATATTAGCTAACATAGCTACTTCAGCTAGCTTTGTTATATTAGCTAACTTAGCTACTTCAGCTAATTTAGCCTTGTCAGCTTCTAGCTATTAAAGCTAACTTGACTATGTTATCTAACTTATCTTATGACTGTTTACTTCCTGCTCCTCCTCCTGCTCCTCAGGGAAGCGTCAGTGTCTGGACCTGGACATGGTCTCCATCCTCCTGGACCTCGTGTCCAGACATGATGAGGAGGAGGAGGAGGAGGAGAGGAGGAAGAGGAGGAAGGCTCTGGTCATGTCCTCCCTCCGGGCTCTCACCGCTCTGGCCGAGGCTCCTGACGGTCGCCTCCTCCTGCTGCAGCAGCTCCCCCTGCTGCTGAGGAGGAGCGAGGCGCCGGAGGAGGACCAGGACGTCAGACGAGCGGCTCAGACCGCCGTCAGGGTCGTGACCTGGACCCCCTGAGACCCTCTGACCTCTAAGATGATCGATAGAATAAAATGAAATAACTGTGATATTGATGAATGAATCAATCAATAAAGAAACATTGATCATTTATCTGAAGGACGTTTAGGAGAAAATAAAACCAGCAGTTCTCACAGTGAACAGCAGAGGGCGACATTTATAACGTTTAACAACCTGAGACCGTTTCAATGACAACATCTGTATCACAACAACAAGACAATGACAACATCTGTATCACAACAACAACAACAACAAGACAATGACAACATCTGTATCACAACAACAACAAGACAATGACAACATCTGTATCACAACAACAAGACAATGACAACATCTGTATCACAACAACAACAACAACAAGACAATGACAACATCTGTATCACAACAACAACAAGACAATGACAACATCTGTATCACAACAACAAGACAATGACAACATCTGTATCACAACAACAACAACAACAAGACAATGACAACATCTGTATCACAACAACAACAAGACAATGACAACATCTGTATCACAACAACAAGACAATGACAACATCTGTATCACAACAACAAGACAATGACAACATCTGTATCACAACAACAACAACAACAAGACAATGACAACATCTGTATCACAACAACAACAACAACAAGACAATGACAACATCTGTATCACAACAACAAGACAATGACAACATCTGTATCACAACAACAACAAGACAATGACAACATCTGTATCACAACAACAACAAGACAATGACAACATCTGTATCACAACAACAACAAGACAATGACAACATCTGTATCACAACAACAACAAGACAATGACAACATCTGTATCACAACAACAACAACAACAAGACAATGACAACATCTGTATCACAACAACAACAAGACAATGACAACATCTGTATCACAACAACAACAAGACAATGACAACATCTGTATCACAACAACAAGACAATGACAACATCTGTATCACAAC
Organism: Polydactylus sextarius; assembly: GCA_016801845.1. Taxonomy (NCBI): domain Eukaryota; kingdom Metazoa; phylum Chordata; class Actinopteri; family Polynemidae; genus Polydactylus; species Polydactylus sextarius. The sequence goes on along the minus strand of CM028931.1, from coordinate 1,425,032 downwards.
AACAACAAGACAATGACAACATCTGTATCACAACAACAACAAGACAATGACAACATCTGTATCACAACACAACAACAACAAGACAATGACAACATCTGTATCACAACAACAACGACAATGACAACATCTGTATCACAACAACAACAAGACAATGACAACATCTGTATCACAACAACAACAAGACGATGACAACATCTGTATCACAACAACAACAAGACAATGACAACATCTGTATCACAACAACAACAAGACAATGACAACATCTGTATCACAACAACAACAAGACAATGACAACATCTGTATCACAACAACAACAACAAGACAATGACAACATCTGTATCACAACAACAACAACAAGATGATGACAACATCTGTATCACAACAACAACAAGACAATGACAACATCTGTATCACAACAACAACAACAAGACAATGACAACATCTGTATCACAACAACAACAACAACAAGACGATGACAACATCTGTATCACAACAACAAGACAATGACAACATCTGTATCACAACAACAAGACAATGACAACATTTGTATCACAACAACAACAACAACAAGACGATGACAACATCTGTATCACAACAACAATAAAAACAACAAAAATATCAACAACAATAAAAACATCAACAACAAGACAATGTTGTTGATGTCTTTATTGTTGTTTTTTTTTTTGTTTCTATTGTTGTTTTGCTGTCAGTCAACCCACCACCACCACAACAACAGACCACGTGACTGGACGGTCGCCGTCATTGATCGTGAATTGATTGACAGGTGTTTGTGAATCACGTGATTCACCGACAGAATCACGTGACCTGGAGGAGAAAGTTACTTTAAAGAAACAAAAACAAATTATTTTATTTATTTATTTTATTTAAAACTGCTGAGTAAGTCATTTATTCACACACACACACACACACACACCATCGGCATGCTGCTGCACCGTCATGTTAACCTCCTCCTGGTGCTGCGATCTGATTGGTCCAGAGACAAGAGGGGGCGGAGCCACGTGGCAGGTGGCGCACAGAGAGAGAGAGAGAGAGAGAGAGAGAGAGACACACACACACACACACACACACACTCTGCTGTTATCTCTCTCTCACACACACACACACACGGCGGAGGAACCAGCCGGAGCCTCTGGATGTTTCTGTCAAACACCGGGACGACAAACAGGTAAGATCCGCCTCATGCGCGTCCTCCCGCGGCTTCGCGCGTCACATTTCTTCCCCTGATGATCTGGAGGTCAGCGACGAGCAAAACACAGACGAGTCCGGGTCCGGGTCCTTATGTGGGCTGATGTGGTCTGTGGTTTGTGTGTATGTATGTATGTGTGTGTGTGTGTGGAGGGTAGCGGAGGAGGGGGCGGCGGTGGCGCGCTGTCACGCCGGGCTGCGGTGAGCCTCGGCCGGCTACAGGAACTCCATCGTCCCCCGCTCATTTCTCCTATTTTTTATTTATTCATTTATTTTAAATGTATATATTTTTTAAAAGTGTAATAAATTGTTACATTTTCAACCAACAAACAAACTATAAAACGAACCGCGTGTTATTATGAGGAAGAGCAGAGATGATGATTCAGGTGCAGTGGGTGAAATTATGTAAGAGGCTGATGGAGAGAGAAGAGGAGGAGGAGGAGGAGGAGGAGGAGGAGGAGGAGGAGGATTAAGGAGGCGAGGATGGTTTTATATAACACCCCCTCAAACTGCCCCCCCACCCCCATCATCATCCAACATTACAACATCTGCCTCCACTCTGAAATCCTCCTCTATCTATTATCTGTCTATCTATTATCTGTCTATCTATTATCTATCTGTCTGTCCGTAGATCGATCTATTGATCGATCGATCAGGTTCTGGTGGGTTCTAGAAGACCTCCAGCTTCCGATTGTCATGATTTTTAACAGACGTAGTCATTCACTGGTTCTATTTGTACTTTTATTTTAGAAGTTTTACTGATCGTTGGACGACATTTTTCTTCCGCAGACTACGTTGGTCCTTGTAGTTCTTCAAGAGGGTTCTGCTGGTCTTTAGGGGGTTACCGAGACCCTTCATGAGGTTCTAGTGGTCAGCGAGGGTCTTCTAGAGATCTAGACTTTCAGAGGTTCTAAATGTAGTTTTGGACGTTCTTGTGGTCAATGAGAACGTTACACGAGTCCTTTAGGAGTCTCAAGTGGTCTGGGAACCGCTGGGAACGTTGAACCGCTGCCATTCTTTATTTTCCAGAGGTCAGAGGTCACAGCTCCCTGACAGAACATAACAGACCGACCCAGAGCAGCTGATGAAGCTACTGTAGCTGAGAACAAAAGGTCTCAGTCCTGAGGGAACTAGAACAACCTCCTGAATGTGTTTAACTGCTCAGTTCAGTGTGACGAGGGACTCAGACTGTCGACGTGTAAAATGAGCGTGGAGAGATTTAATTTTGTGTATAGTGGGATTACTGAGCAGGTAATCCCCTCTAATGTTCTCCTCTGAACCCAGAAATATTTGCTTTTATTGTTCCACTCACTTTTATTTAACACGACCTTCGCTCACTTCGCTACGATTCGTCGTGAGTTTTCCAGAATGACGGAGGGTGAGGTCAAACTGCTAGCGGACACTTAGCTAGCCGCGCTGCTTGTGTTTTAGCTTCGACCCGTTGATCCTGTTTTTCGACGGTTCTTTAAGTTCTAACGGTCATTAAAGAGGGTCTCGTGTTGTACATCATGTTTTTAGTGCGGTTTCAGGAGGTTTCAGGAGGACGTGGACGTCCATTAAGAGTTTCTAATGGTCAGTGAGGACCATCTAGAGGGTTTTAAAGGTTCTACTGGGTCACTGAAGACTTTCTATAAAGTGAAGGTTGCACATGTTCTTTACTAAGTCTTAATGTTTCTGTTTGACACAGTCCTTCACTAGTTCCTTGTAGTTCTAGGAAGGTTTTTAGGAGATTCAAGGGTCTTTTCTAGGTTCTGATGTTTATTAAAGAGGTTCTACATGAGGTTTTTGAAGTTTTAGTGAAGGTTGCAGGTGGTCTTTATAAGACCCAAGAGGTCTTTGAAGTTTTAGTGGCCCAGAAGGTTTTCTAGAAGGATCTTTAGGAGATTTTGACAATTGTATCAGTTTTTTACAAGGTCTTGTTAGTTCTTGAAGAACTTTCTGCTGATTTTTCAGGAGTTTTCAAGGTTGTAATGGTTGTAAAATGTATTTATTTGAAGGTTTATTGATCAATGAGAAGGTAGCACATGTCCTTTAGAAGTTTCGATGGAGATTCATGGGTCTTTTATAGGTTCTAATGTTCATTGAAAAGGTTCTACATGTAGTTTTGTTAAAGAAGTCGTTTAGACTCATTTAGTCTTTGAGGAAGTCTAGAAGGTTTCTGGCAGATATGTCTTTCAGAGACTTTAGTGGCCCTTTACAGGGTCTTGGTTCTTCAGCAGGTCTTTGGGTCCTTTAAGGGGCTGTAGAGGTCAGTAAGAACTTTCTAAAGGTCCAATTGGAGACTCAAGAGTCTAATAGTCATTGAAGAGGTTCTGTATGTAGTTTTTATAGTTTTAGAAGTCCTGTAGAAGGTTTCTGGCAGACGGTAGTTTTTCAGAGACTTTACAAGGTGGTGGTTCTTGGTGGTTCTTGGTGGTTTAGCAGGTCTGTGGGTCCTTTGAGGGGCTGTAGAGGTCAGTAAGGACTTTCTAAAGGTCTAGTGGGAGATTCAAGAGTCTTTTATAGATTCTAATGGTCCTTTGTGAGGCTCTACGTGTAGTTTTGGTAGTTTTAGAAGTCCTTCAGAAGGTTTGTGGTCTTTCAGTAAGTCTAGAAGGTTTCTGGCAGACAGACGTCTTTAGAGACTTTAGTGGTCCTTTACAGGGTCTTGGTGGCTCCTCTAGAAGTTTCAGCAGGTGTTTGGGTCCTTTCTAAAGGTCCAATGGGAGATGCCAAGAGTCTTTTATGGGTTCTAATAGTCATTGAAGAGGTTCTATAGTAGTTTTGGAAGTAGTTTTAAAACGACCCAGGGTTGTGGCAGTTCTGGTTCCGGTTCCGGTTCTGTTCAGTTTCGATCGAGTCTTAAATGACACGCGCGGCAGCTCCGGCCGCTGTGCGTCAGGTGTGTTGTTGTTGTGATGGAGAATGTCTCTGTGTTAACTGGTGGTCCCTGAACATCTCTGCTGCGTGGGCCCCGTCCGCTATTTCTGGACGACGTGACTCATCTCGCCTCCGTTACACAACTGAAAGTTTTGCTCTGCAGCAGAAATAGAAGTCGAGCTCGGTCTCTGGGGTAAAAGATGCCGTTAAAATCTCATGATTGCAATAAAAACCTGAGCTGAGAACAGAAAACGACAAATAAATAAAAAATTAAAACTAGAACAATTAAAAACGTTTTAATCCGTTCATGTGGAGACCATCTGTCCCGGATCTTTAAATCTGGATCAGCGCCGACATTTTAAATCAAACATTTGACACAAAGACGCATAAACAAGTTCAGGACCAGAACCAGGACAAGGACCACAACCTGGACCGGGACCTGGTTCTGGTCCTGGACCATGTTCAGATTCAGGAGCTGGACCGTGTCCTGGTTCAGATCCTGGACCACGTTCAGGGCCATAACCATGACCATGATGAGGTTCAGGTTAGGGTCCAGGAACAGGACCAAGACCTGGACAAGGATATGGTTCAGGTTAAGGTTTAGATTCAGGTTTAGGACCAGGACCATGTCTCAGTTCAGATCCTGGACCATGTCCAGATTCAGGTTCTGGACCAGGACGAGGTTCAGGACCATGACCATAATAAGGTCCATGTTCAGGACCAGGTTCGTGTCCGTGTCCATGACCAGGACCAGGACCAGGACCAGGTTTTGAATCTTAATCCATGGTCCTGGTGACCTCAGATTTATCAGCCTCCATGTGGGGACGGTCTGTGGGGGGCGGAGCCAGACTGAATCTGGACCGTGTTGTTGGTTTGACTGCAGCACGCTGAGGCCTCGTCTTATCTCTGAGCACAGCGGGGGGGACGGGACGGGGACGGGGCAGGAATGAGGACTCGACGGACCCTGATGTCTGTCGCTGCTGGAATTTTAAGTTGAAACATTCAAGTGTTTCCTGATACGACAGAAAGAACTGGAGGAACCTGAACCATGTCCAGGTTCGGGTTCAGGTTTAGGACCAGGACAAGGTTAAGGTCAAGGACCAGGACCAGGACAAGTTTAAGGTCCAGGTCCTAGTCCTGGACCAGGTTCAGAACCAGGACCATGATGAGGAAAGAAGGACACTGTGTTTTTCTTCAATGAACAAACATGTTGGACTCGTCAGCCGGTGACCGGAGCCGTCACCTTGACGATGTCTGGGTGTGGTCACATGGCTGGAGGCTGAGATAACGGCTGCCAACACACACACACACACACACACACACACACACACACACACACACACACACACACACTCGGCTGTAACTGTCTCATCTTGTGATTTCCCCTGAAATTTTTCCGTTTCTGTTTTTGCCACAAACTCAGTGTCGTATCCCAGGATGCATTGCAGAGAGCATGTGAACGCTTTAGCTACTTGAGCTAACTTGGCTAAGTTTGCTAGCTTAGCTTATTTAGCCATCTCAGCTAGCTAATTTTAGGAACTTTTACTCTGCGACAACTTGAACGTCACGTGATTAAATCACATGATGCTCAAGACGTCGCAACAAGCTTTAGCTACTTCAGCTAGCTTGGCTAGCTTAGCTTATTAGCTACCTGATCTTATTTAGCTATCTCAGCTAGCTAATTTAGCTGCCTGAGTTTATTAACTAGCTAATTGTATTAACTTTTACTTTGCAACATCTTGAACATCACATGAGTAAATCACATCACGACATATACGACCAACAAACTTTAGCTACCTTAGCTATCTTGGCTAGCTTAGCTTATTTAGCCATCTCAGCTAGCTAATTTTACGAACCTTTTATTTTATTCATATTTGATGTTGACAAATAAAAGTGAAACTCATCCAAAACATCCTCCAGGCTCTAAAGAGTTAAACATGATTTAATCACACACGTTTCTACTAAACTGCAACAAACAGCGAATAGTTTCGGTCCAGAACAACCGCGACTTCGTAATAAATCTGGACATTTTCAGGACGTGTGTGTGTGTCTCTGCCTCTGAGTGTAAAGATGCAGTGACCGGTACTAACGACCTCCTCGGGGAAGTTTTAACGAGGTCATTCGCCGTCTCTTTGTCCGAACACAAGCAGAAAGTTGAGAGCTGGACGTCGTCTGAAAGAGCCAACCGGTCCGTTAACGTCGCTACACTTTACGCTTCGCTGATATCGCTGTCAACTGCTGCAGCAGTGCATCATGGGATATCATGTTGGACTGTGAGGGATCAAACCGTTGTAGCTTCACGTCTCAAAGAAAAGAACTGGGATGGATACGACCCATTAGTTACTAGCTACTGATGCTAACATGGCTACGTTGGTCAACTTAGCTACTTTAGCTTATTTAGCTAACTAAGCTTCATTAACAACCTTAGCTAACTTAGCTCATCTAGATACTTTCGCTAACTTTGTTGTCTTTTTAAGTAATTCTAGCCAACCTCCTAGCTGAATTAGCTAGGCTAACTGAACTAGCTTCTTAAGTTAGCCTAGCTAATTCAGCTTCCTTAGCTCCTTTGGTCACCTCAGCTAACTGATGTTGGACTGTGAAGGATCCAACCGTTGTTGCTTCACATCACAGAGACTGATATGACCCACCACATATTAGCTACTGATGCTAACACAGTTATGCTAGCTGACAGCTAAATTAGTTGCATCAACTAACTTAGCTACTGTAGCCTATTTAATAACCTTTGCTAGCTTAGCTCATGTAGGTACTTCAGCTAACTTATCTTTGTTAATAATTGTAGCTCACTTAGCTACTTCAGTTAGCCTAGCTCATTTAGCCACCTTAGCTAACTGTTGTTGGACTGTGAAGAATCCAATCATTGTAGCTTCACATCTCCACCTGGGATGGTTACAACCCACCAGATACTAGCTACTAATGCTAACAGGACTATGTTAGCTAACATAGCTAATCTAGATACCTTTGGTAATTATGCTATCTCAGCAACATAATTAGGTAGTTAAGCTTATTTAGCCACCTCAGCTACTTTGACTTACTCTCCTGATTAGCTAACTTTGTTACTCAGATAATTTAGCTTATTTAGCTTTATATCGAGCTAACATAGACAGACTGCTAGCTACTTCAGCTAACTTGGCTACGTTAGCTAACTTGGCTAATTCTGTAGCTCACAGATTCAACGTAGCGGGAGGTTTAGCTTGATTTAACCTCGTGGTCGGTCTGAAGGTGGGCGGTCTGTTTTTAACGCTTCGTCCGTCTCTTTGTCTATCCCTGGATTCCTGCCAGCTGATTGGACAGCTGGGTGTGGTTACCTAGCAACTGGCAATATCTCCCAGCATTCCTGTGCGAGTCGCAGGAACAAATCTGCTCGATGAGGATTAATTAAATAAAACCCGTCGAGGCAGAGAATCCAGATGTTCAGACGTACGTCGACACCCGACCCCCTCAGATTATCGATCACATTATCGATCAGATCATTGATCAGATCATCGATCACCTGGACACATCAGATTGTAACAGATCTCTCTCCAGAGACGGTTGGAGATCTCAGTCTTTTCTCTTGAAGGTTGAATTCAGTAGTTTTATGCTTTGATCAACGACTGTGTAAAGATGAATAGACACCGGTCTGGACTCCTCAGAGACTCGGTCTGGACTCCTCAGAGACTCGGTCTGGACTCCTCAGAGACTCGGTCTGGACTCCTCAAAAACTCTGTCTGTTGTTGTTGTCTGTGTTGTTGTTGACTTGTTTGTGTTGCCTTTGTCGTTGTTGTTGACTTCTTGTTTTTGTTGTTGTCATCGTTGTTGACGTTGACTTGTTTTTGTTTTTGTTGTTGTTGTCATTGTTGACGTTGTCGTTGTTGTTGACTTGTTGTCGTTTTTGACTTGTCGTTGATGTCGTTGTTGACATTGTTGTCGTTGACTTGTTGTTGACGTTGTTGACTTGTCGTTGTTGACTTGTCGTTGTTGACTTGTCGTTGTCGTTGATGCCGTTGATGTCGTTGATGTCGTTGTTGTTGTTGACGTTGTTGTTGTTGACATTGTTGTCGTTGACTTGTTGTTGACGTTGTTGACTTGTTGTCGTTGTTGACGTTGTTGACATTGTTGTTGTCGTTGTTGTTGTCGTTGTTGACTTGTCGTTGTTGTTGATGTTGTTGTTGACATTGTTGTCGTTGACTTGTTGTTGTTGACGTTGTTGATGTTGTTGTTGTTGTTGACGTTGTTGTTGTCATTGTTGTTGTTGTCATTGTTGTTGTTGTTGTTGACTTGTCGTTGTCGTTGATGTCGTTGTTGACGTTGTTGTTGTTGACGTTGTTGTTGTTGACGTTGTTGTTGACGTTGTTGTTGTTGACGTTGTTGTTGTCGTTGATGTCGTTGTTGTTGTTGACGTTGTTGTTGTTGACGTTGTTGTTGTTGACATTGTTGTTGTTGACGTTGTTGACTTGTTGTCGTTGTTGACGTTGTTGTTGTCGTTGTTGTTGTTGACTTGTCGTTGTCGTTGATGTCGTTGTTGACGTTGTTGTTGACGTTGTTGTTGTCGTTGTTGACGTTGTCGTTGTTGACGTTGTTGTTGTTGACGTTGTTGTTGACGTTGTTGTTGTTGACGTTGCTGGAACAAAATGGCCGCCCCCCTGGTCCTCGTCAGGAGGAAAATCTCAGCTCCACGTCTGAGTCATTGAGCGGCGCCGACACCAGACACCAGAGATCATTGAGGGTCACGGACACACTGAAGGATCATCTGTTAAATGAGCAGAAATCTGAACCTGATTATTGATCGTTGGTCGTTTCTGATCGATCGTCTTTAAGAAATAAAGATTGAACGTTAGTTTTGAATGAATGTTAGTTTTTCTCCAAACGAGAAGAAAATTCTCATTTTTATTTGTTCTGTTTCAGGTTTTGATCGAACAGAAGATCAACACACACACAGACATGATGTGGTGTTCTCCCTGAGGTACACACACACACACACACACACACACACACACACACACACACACACACACACACACACATACAAACGTGGGTTTGCAGGGCTTTCCCCATCACTGCTGCATGTTACCTGTGTGTGTGTGTGTGTGTGTGTGTGTGTGTGTGTGTGTGTGTGTGTGTGTGTGAGAGAGAGAGACAAAGCCGTGGACTCTGGAATAATCTCTTTGTATCATCAGTCAGTTCAGATCAGAGTTGTGAACACTGACGGTTGTGTCGACAGACAAACTTCGTCACACGCCGTTAGCTACACAGCATTAGCATTAGCTATAGCTGCATGGTGTTAGCTATGGTTACACGGCGTTAGCTATAGCTGCATGGTGTTAGCTATGGCTACACAGTGTTAGCTATAGCTGCATGGTGTTAGCTAAAGAGTGTTACCTACACATTGTTAGCTACATGAAGTTAGCTATATAGTGTTAACTGCAAGGTATTACCTATAAAGCGTTAGCTACAAAGCGTTAGCTGCATAGTGTTAACTATGCAGCTAGCTACATGCCATTAACTTTATGCTGTTAGATTAGATACACTGTGTTAGCTCATCCTGTTAGCTACAAGTAGTTAGTGACACAGCATTGGCTACATGAAGATAGTGAGACAGTGTTAGCATACAAAGCGGTAGTTACACAATGTTAGCTACACAATGTTAACTACAGTGTTAGCTACAGTGTTAGCATACAAAGCGTTAGCTGCACAGCTTTAGCTACACAGTGACTGTAACGTTTTCACTCGTAGAAAAAGGAACTGGTTTAGTTTCTTCGTGTCGTTTCTTTGTCTTTGGTTTTATTGTCGTGGTAGTTTCACCACAGCGTCTCCTAGTGGACGGTTGAGGTAACACACTGATTGACTGAACCCTGGTACACACAGCGCTCTGGTCCTAGAGAGAAAGCTAAGGCAGCACATTTCTGTTTGACAGCTGACTCACACACACACACACACACACACAGATATGTGTCTGACCTCTAACACGTTTATTTTCTCTTTTAGAAACTGACCAATCAACAGTCAGGATGATGCCCAAGGTAAATACCTCTTACATCTCTGTCATAATAATAATAATAATGATAATAATGATAATAACAGTAAGCAGTAAGTGTGAACAAAGATGGCTGACGCGTCTCCATCTTCATCCTTGTGACATCATATCTGGCGCCACCTTGTGGTAAATGGTCACACCTACTGTCCCAGAACTAAACTCTGACTTGAACCTGGATGTTTTGAAAACCTTTAGGAAGTCCTCTGACCTTTGACCTCTGACCCCCATGTGTGTAGTTACAGTGCATTAGCTACATGGAGTTAGCTGCATGTGGTAAGCTACACAGCATTAGCTACACAGTGTTAGCTACACAGTATTAGCTATACAGTGTTAGCTACACAGCGTTAGCTACACAGCATTAGCTACACAGTGTTAGCTACACAGTATTAGCTACACAGTGTTAGCTACACAGTATTAGCTATACAGTGTTAGCTACACAGCGTTAGCTGCGCAGAGTTTACTAAAACTGTGTACATAACACTGTTAGCTGCACGGCATTAGCTACACAGTGTTAGCTACACAGCGTTAGCTACACAGTGTTAGCTACATGGCGTTAGCTACACAGTGTTAGCTACACGGCATTAGCTACACAGCGTTAGCTGCACGGCATTAGCTACACAGTGTTAGCTACAAAGCATTAACTATACAGTCTTAGCTGCACAGCGTTAGCCATAAGGTGTTAGCTACACAGCACTAGCTACACAGTGTCAGCTCCATGGCTTTAACTGTATAGTGTTAGCTATAAGGTGTTAGCTGTGCAGCGTTAGCTACACACACACACCATCTGCCACCATCTTTATCGTGGCCAGATGACGTCACCTTGTGGTCAATCATCACACCTGTGTGTGTGTGTGTGTGTGTGTGTGTGTGTGTGTGTGTGTGTGTGTGTGTGTGTGTGTGTGTGTGTGTGAGCAGCAGGTGGCTCAGACGTCTCCGGGCAGTGTGTTGTCTCTGAGAGGCTCCAGTGTCCCAGGTTCCCCCGGCGCCGCCATCGTGGTGACACACACACACACACACATTCTGTTTCATGTTAACCTAGAACACGTAACATGTAACATGTGACATATAACGTGTGGTGTGTGGCGCCCCCTCCAGGCCAGAGTGGGGGATGGCGTCATCGGGTATAAGGACTTGGCGGCGTTGCCTAGAGACAAGGCGATTCTGGACATAGAGAGACCAGACCTGATGATCTACCAGCCGCACTACAGCTACAGTCCACTAGAGGTCACTGACCTTTGATTTTCACAATAAAGCTCACGGGATCTTATTTTTTATGTTTTTAAGTGTTTGATCTATTTGTTTCTTTGTTTTTTTTTTACTTCCTCCAGAGATCTTTGTCTCCTCGCTCCATCTCTCCTCCCCCCTCCCCAGAGGTAAGACACCCCCCCACCTCCCCCCCTTCAAAATAAAACACTTCACTATAGTTTGTTAACGTTGTTACAATGTTTACGTTGTGATGATTCACGAGACAACAGCTTGACGGACCAGTTTGAGTTGAACTTTATTTTGAAAGTTCATCTCGTCACATGTGTCACAGACCAAAATAAAATACTTACGCTTTTGTCTTATTTTGAAAGTGTTTCACCACCTTTGCAGGTTTGTGCTTTTAAACTGAAAATACTGAAACTTTAAAGTTGGTAAAAATGTATTTACTTCTCCACTGGATGTGTTGGCTACATTAGCTAACATTGCCAAATTAGCTAAATTGGCAGTGCTAGCTAATCTGGCTACACTAAAAACGTTTGCTACAATAGCTAAATTGACAACATTAGCTAACTTTGCTAAATTAAATTCAATTTTGCTACGATAGCTAATGTTGCCAAATTAGCTAAATTGGATAAATTAGCTAATTTCACTATATAGTGCTAACTTTACTACATCAGATAATTTTGCTAGCCTTGTTAAATTAACTATTTGGCTTCAGTAGCTAACCTGACAAGTTAACTTTGTTAACTTGGCTATGTTAGAAACTGTTGCTACATTAGCTAACTTTGCCATGTTAGCTAATTTGGCTATGATAGAAACTGTTACTACATTAGCCAACTTAACCTAGCTAACTTCTTTCTCCCTCCATGTTCCTCTAGAACCTGACTAAGGACTGGCTGGAGAACCGTTCCCCCGGTGGTTCGTCTCCCAGTTCGAGCAGCAGAACACACAGCGCTAACACGCCCAACACACCCAACACACCCAACACACACTTGTCTGGCATCAAGAGCAGCGTGCAGCACTTCCACAGACCCGGTAAATGAAACTTCTGTTTGATTTGTTTTTAAAATTAATAGTTTGAAAAAAAAGGAGGCGGAGCTTCATTACATTATTGTTTTTATCGTTAACTTTTAGAAAATGGAACCAACATCTACAAGAAACCGCCGATCTACAAACAAGGTGAGCTTTGTTGTTGTGAATTAGTTTTTTGGGGTTTTTAGCTAACTTAGCTTATTTAGCCACCTCAGTTAGATTTAGCTCTCTAGCTAACTTTAGCACCTCTAGCTAACTTTGTCTGTGTGTGTAGATGTGACGCCCCCTACCGTCCCTCAGGGGAAACACATCGAGGATCTGATCATCGAGTCGTCAAAGTTTCCTGCTGCTCAGCCTCCGGACCCGAACCTGCCGTCGAAGATAGAGACGGATCACTGGCCCTGCCCCCCGTCTGTGGCTGTGATTGGTACGGCCCATTAACACAAAACACACACATTAGCACACATTAACACTTTTGTTACATTAGCTAACTTTGTTAAATGAGATAACTTGGCTACATTGGGATCTTTTGCTACATTAGCTAACTTGGCTATGTTGGGAAGTTTTGCTACATTAGCTAATTTGGCTACATTGGGAACTTTTGCTACATTAGCTAATTTGGCTACATTGGGAACTTTTGCTACATTAGCTAACCTGCCTATGTCGGGCACTTGCTACATTAGCTAACTTGGCTGCGTTGGGAACTTTTGCTACATTAGCTAACTTGGCTACGTTGGGAACTTTGCTACATTAGCTAACTTGGCTACGTTGGGAAGTTTTGCTACATTAGCTAATTTGGCTACATTGGGAACTTTTTTTACTACATTAACCTGCCTATTTGGCTACATTAGCTAACTTTTTGCTACACTTTTAGCTATTAGCTAACTTGGCTACGTTGGGAACTTTTGTTACATTAGCTAATTTGGCTACATTGGGAACTTTTGCTACATTAGCTAATTTGGCTACATTGGGAACTTTTGCTACATTAGCTAACCTGCCTATGTCGGGCACTTGCTACATTAGCTAACTTGGCTACGTTGGGCACTTGCTACATTAGCTAATTTGGCTACATTTGGATCTTTTGCTACGTTAGCTAACACACACACACACTTCATTGACACACTTACATCCTTGTTCTGCTGTAGAGAAGGAGTGGAGGAGGAAGGAGCAGAGGGATGAAGATGAAGATGAGGAGGAGGATGAGCTGTGGGGACTTAGAGCTCTTCAGAACCAGGAACTCAACAAGGTGAGAGCCGCCATCTTTGAATTTTAAATAGGTAAAAGGTGAAAGGTGAGTGGTGATGTCATCGATCTCTTCCTGTTTCGTTTCGTCAGATTCAGTCAAATCTCGGTAAAATTATCCTGAAGGACGAATTGAAGAAATGTAGAGATGGAGGTTCACTGAGGAGGAAGACCCGCTCCCTGCCGGACCGCAGCGGTAACACACACACACACACACCGAAACACACACTGATACACACACACCTTCAAAATCAGACAGGCTAGTCTCCACCTCTGACGTATATGACCGACGAACTACTGGCTACTTTAGCTACTTTAGCTACTTTAGCTACTTAATGACGCAAATAAATTAGCTATTTAATCTAACATGCTAACTTCAGTTAACATAGCTTTCTAGCTAACTTTGTGATATCCTAGCTAACCTTGTTAGCTTAAGTAACTCAAATATTTTAGCTAACTTAGCTTTTTTAGCTAACTTAGCTTAGTTAATTTTAGTACCTCTAGTTAATTCTGTCATATCCTAGCTAACATCATTATGTTTGATGATTTAGTTATTTTAGCTAACTTAGCTAAGCTTAACTTACCTTTAGCTCTGTAGCTAACTTTGTGATATCTTAGCTAACCTCGTCATGGTAAGAAATTTAGTCATTTCAGCTAAGTTTTTAGCTAATTTAGCTTATTTATCATCCTTGGATGGCTTGAGCTCTCTAAGCTAACTTTGTGGCATCCAAGCTAACATTGTCACCTTAGCTAATTTAGCTGCTTTATTTAACCAAATTTGTCGGACGCATTTCAAGGAGTCTTCAGAATTAATTTAGTTTCCACCTGTGACTTATACAGTTGACAAGTCACCAGCTACATTAGCTAACCTAGCTATGTTAGCTAATGTAGTTACATACCTTAGCTAACTTTGTTACCCTAGGTATTTTAGCTTTTAAAACTAACTCAGTTTCTTCAGTTACTTTTGTTTTATTTAGCCATTCAGCTAATTTAGCTAACTCCTGTGATACCTTAGGTAGTTTAGCTAATTCGACTAACCGTTGTAGCCTTGGCCACTAAACGAACGTCTATCCACCTCCGCAGGGTCCAGCACCTCCAGGTACTTCCCGGCGTCGTCTAAGAGCGGCCTATCGAGGGTGAGTACCGTCCAATCACAGCACACGACAAGTCACGTGATCACAACGACCAACCGGCGCGTTTCTGTTTGTTTCCAGCTGCAGTCGGCGGAGTTCAGCTCCTCGGAGAAAACGCCGCCTCTTCAGGTAGTTTCACCAACGTCACCTGCAACATTGTTACATTTGATCTGATAAATGTGATGATGATGTCGTGTTTGTGTTTAGAACGGAGACTCCAGGATGGACCGAGGAAACTCTCTGCCCAGCATGTTGGATCAGAAGGTGACGCCAGCGTCTCCCTGAATGTTGTTATTATAAAGTCAGCTAACTTAGCTACTTTAGCTAACTAAGCTACTTCAGCTAACTTAGCTACTTCAGCTAACTTAGCTACTTCAGCTAACTAAGCTACTTCAGCTAACTTAGCTACTTCAGCTAACTAAGCTACTTCAGCTAACTTGGCCACTTCAGCTAACTTAGCTACTTCAGCTAACTTAGCTACTTCAGCTAACTCCCTCACCTGACCACTAGAGGGACAGTTCATGTTTGAGCTGTTACTGTTGTCGTCTCACTGATGTGTATTTGCTTCTGATTGGTCGATGTGTGCAGATTTACCCCTATGACACGTTGGTGGTGACACATAGAGGGCGGAGCAAACTGCCCCCGGGGGTGGACCGGACCAGACTGGAGGTAAAAACCTAAAAACCAGACGTCACCTGCTGCTGCTGCTAACTTCATTACGTTAGCTAACTTGGCTAATTTAGATACCTTAGCTTTTTTAGCTACCTCGCCCAACTTAGCTACTTTAGCTAGCTTGGCTGACTTAGATACCGTATCTTATTTTTAACCTTATTTTTAACTATCAGCTAACTTAGCTTATTTAGCCACCTCAGCTAACTTAGCTATTTAAGCTAACTTGGCTACATTAGCTAACTCAGCTAATTTAGATACATTATTTAACTTTGATACTTTGGGTATTTTAGCTAATGTTGCGATACCTTAAGTGTCTGATGTAGTTGAAACGTTTCACCTGTCATCCAGTAGGAAAGGTCAAAGGTCAAACATGGTTGCTTGTTTGTTTTTGTTGTTGTTTATATTTTCTGTTTCCTCTCCACAGAGACACCTCTCCCAGGATGAGTTCTTCTCCGTTTTCGGGATGACGATGGAGGAGTTCGACTGCCTCTCCGTCTGGAAGAGAAACGACCTGAAGAAGAGAGTCTGTCTCTTCTGACGTCGTTACCCACAATCCTTTGCTCCTGAAACCACAGACTCTAAAAAACAAACAAACACCATCACCGTCGTTTTTAAAAAAACACGTTAAAACACGTTGTTCACGTTCAACGTTTGATCGCAAACTTTAACATTTTAACGAAGGAAAAAAAACAGCAACATTCCCACCGAGTCAGCTGACCTGTCAGCGATCCTTCCTATTGGCTTAGCCAGCGATGATGTCATAGCGACAGAGTTTCTCTAGTTCAGCGAAAGCCACTGCCCTGTCCAATCAGAGAGCAGCTCTGCAGCGCCACCTCCTGTTGCTTAGTGACCAAACGATGCGCAGCTAGTTTTTTAAGTGGCATGTTTGTTATTATATAATAATAATAAAAAAAAAAAAACATCTAAAAAAATATATAGAATTTATCGGAATGACGGAACACGAACTTTTTCGTATTCTAACGAGCGAAACAATGTCACACGTTATTTATCACAGAGAAACAAATATTATCACATTATTTTGTAATTAGCATTAGTATTAGCATCATCACCCTGGAGGCTAACATTAATGTTGGCGTTAGCATTAGCATCATCAACCTGAGGGCTAACATTAACGTTAGCATCATAACCATGGAGACTAACGTTGACATTAACGTTAGCTTAATCATTCTGGAGGCTAACATTAACGTTAGCATTGTCACGCTGACAGCTAACATTAATGTTAGTGTTAGCATTAGCATCATCACCCTGGAATCTAACATTAGCGTTAGTGTTAGCATGAGCATCATCAACCTGAAGGCTAATATTAACGTTAACATCATCACCCTGGAGGCTAACGTTAGCATTAGCATCATCACTCTGAAGGGTAACATTAACATTAGTATCATCACCATGGAGATTAATGTTAGCGTAAACGTTAGCATTATCATCAGGAAAAGGGCAACAGATTGTCACAAAAATATAAAGACCTTTAAGTGAACGTTGATCGGATCGTGTGACGTAGCGGTGAAAAGGAAACGAAGGTTAATGACGCGAAGATAAAAAAAAGAAGAAGAATTGCGGTGCTAACATTTCTTTTGGTTTTGTTTTGTTTTTTTAGCGTTAGCTTTTGGGAAACTTTCCCTGACGTCGGACGGGAAGAGAAAGCTCCAGAAGCACGAAGATCAGGGGCCATTATTGCCTTTTAGCCATGTCGCTAATGCTAATGCTATGGCTAGAGTGAACAAACGTGGGTGCAATACCAGCTGGAAACACCAGGGGGCGGCGAGTACTTCAGAGGCTGTTTTCGTTTGCATTTTTTTTTTCTACAGACCCTCCAGGATTTCGCAATTTGGCGATTATTTTATTATTATTTATGATTATACTATTTATGACAATTGTTACTAAGATATTTTTTCTTGTTAAAAGTGACTAAAAATCTGAATTTATTTATTTTAACTTTCTCCTGCAACTTTACATAATTTCGCTAATTATGTGACATCCTAGCTAATTTAGCTAATTAAGATACCTTAGCTCATTTAACCTTGAAGTCAGCTAACGTAGCTCACTTATGCTACTTTAGCTAACTTTGACAAACTAAACTAACTCTGTTTAAGCTAACTTAGTTACTTCCACTACCTTTACTTATTTAGCCACCTCAGCTAATGTGGCTACATTTTTTAGCTTGTCTTATTTAGCTAATTAAATTAAAATTAGCTAATTTTGCAACATCTTAGCTAATAATTGTGTTATTTAATAATTAATAATGATTAAATAAGTTATTTTAGCTAACTTAGCTACATTTGTGATATGCTAGCTAACGTTATTGTAGGTATTTTAGCTAACTTTAGCCACCTCAGCTAACTTAGCTAGGACATAAGTTTAAAAGCGAACCAAGGAATCCTGGAGGGACTGACTTTAAGTCGTTACATTGTTTGTTTTTTGTTTTTGTTGTTTTATCTTGATGCAACGCGCCACGTCTGCCTCGCCGCCACTCGCTTCCTGCGTCTGTGGATCAAAGAAAACAACTGAAGACTGAAACAAACAAACAAAACAACAACTCGTGGATGAAGACGAGAGACTTGCTGGTTGGAGTTTTTGAAAGCGCATCGGTCACTTTATATCGAGATGATTTGTTTTATTTTCTGACACTGTTTGATGACGATACTGAGGATTCACGCTTTGTTCTGATTGGTTGTATTTTAGCTGGAAAACAGGAAGTGCGTTGCTGTGATTAACACCATGACGACACAAAGATTGTTCCATGTTTTTGTTGTTGTTGTTTATTTTTCGTACGTTTTATTTAATGATTTTAACGCGCGTACGTCGGCGCCTCCGATTGGCCGACGTAACCGCTGCACATACACGATGTCACGATGATGATGTCATATTTTAAATTCAAACTTTATTTAAACTGATTGACAATATGTTGTTGTTGTTGTTGTTGGATGCAGGTGACGTAACAGATGAATGGTGACGTGAATGACTAACCAGGACTTCTAATAAATAAAGAGCGTTTCTATTTGCTTTGACAAACTTTCTACTTCTGACGTTTTATTTTCAAAAGTTAGCTCCATTAGCTAAAGTCTCTCAGTTAGCAGAGGTAGCTTGATAAGCTAAAGTATCAAGATAAGAAAAGTAGGCTAACATAGCTTAGATAGCTAACCTGTCTTAGGTGTCTAAATTAGCTACGTAGCCAAGTTAGCTAACGTAGCCAAGTTCAATGAAGCCTTACTAAACTATCTAAAGTATCAAAAGTTAGCTAAGTTAGCTAATATAGCCAAGTTAGATGCAGTGTTAGCTAACTGTCTAAAGTATAAAAAGTTAGGTAAGATAGCTGATACAATAAGTAGCTAACACAGCAAAACTAGGTGAAATGTTAGCTTAAATAGCTAAACTATCTGAAGTATAAAAAGTTAGCTAACATAGCCAAGTTAGCCCAAGTCGTTAGCAACGTGCAAATTGTTAATGTTGCTAATGTTGTGATACCTTAGCTAAGTTGGTAACTTTGCATTTTGAGAAAAGAACGTGGATTTGTTGAAACGAGACAAACTAGTCTCCACCTGGGATGGGCCGCCATCTTTGATCTTTGAAGAGATGCATGCTGGGAGGTCCTGAATGGTGAGTCAATAATAATCAGTAATCTCCATGTTTATTTATACATTTAGGAACAGAAATATGACTTTTTATAACAGAATATAACTTTTTGTAACAGAATGTAACTTTTTGTTACATAATTGTAACTTTTTGTAACAGAATGTAACTTTTTGTAACATAAATGAACTTCTTTCTTCTTCTTTTTCTTTTCTTCCAAACAAAACTTGTTTGTCTCTCTCTCTTCACACATAATGAGTGAGTTGTCCCGCCTCCTCCTCCTCCTCCTCCTCCTCCTCCTCCTCCTGATGCCGGGGGGAGGTAGGAGGAGGGAGTCAGGACCATCAGACCTCAGACTCCAGACTCCAGTGAGGAGGTCTGGTCGTGACTCTAGAGACTCTGAGACATGAGGATCAGCTGAAGACTCGGACATGGACAAACAGAAAGGTACTGACTCTTTATCTTTGTTACAGTTTGATGAACCTTCAAAATACTGACGTTAACGTCCTTCGGGACATAAATGTTCCAGGGAACATTAAAGGGTTAACTGTGAACTCATAGAACCAGCTGATTCTTTGTGTCTTTGATGTTTTAGAATCAAATGTTTCTAGAATAATAATAATGATGATGATGATGATGATGATGATGATAGGTTAGTTAATAGTTAATAGACCTGGAACCACCTGTCTGACGTCATCAAGCTCCGCCCACTGGTTTATCGCTGCCGGTATGTTAACGACAACAACGACCGGAAACACTCGTCTGTCTCTTCATCATCTTCGTCATCATCACTTCCTGCTGCTCTCAGGAGACTCGATAATCGACTGTTTACTTTAGTAGATCAGTGTGTGTGTGTGTGTGTGTGTGTGTGTGTGTGTGTCTGAGACAACGTCCTGAATAAACTGTTAGTTTTTTTGTCCAAATTACCGACTTTTCGCATTTTTTGTCGTTTACGTTAAATTAAAGCGGCAGTGAATCCTGGGATATGTAGCTGTCTCTATTTGTTACGAAGCTAATGTTAGCTTAACATTTGATCTGGATTTTGCTAAAAAGCTGATGTTAGAATAATGTTAGCTCTGTTTTCTCTTAACATGCTAATGTTAGCATTAAGTTAGCTCTGTTTTTGTTATGATGCTAATATAAACATGAAGTTGGAGCTAAAGCTACAATCAGCCGTTACCTTGGAGACCGTTAGCTAACGTTAACGCCACCGGGTGGAAATTGACAATTAGTTGCGTCAGATAAAAACTTATCTTCACGTTTGGTTTCAACGAACTGTCCTGACTGAAATGCACCATGGGAGTTGTAGTTTCTTCCTTCCACCCAGAATGTTTTTAAACTTTCAGTGATTCGTTTTGTTTCTGTTTGAAACCAAAGAGACGTAAACGTTACTGTTGGTTCCTAAATTTACCAACGACAAGATGAAAGAGAACGTTGCTCCACACCCTCACACACACACACACACACACACACACACACACACACACACACACACACACACACACACACACACACACACACACACACACACACACACACACACACACACACACACACACACACACACACACACACACACACACACACACACACACACACACACACACACACACACACACACACACACACACACACACACACACACACACACACACACACACACACACACACACACACACACACACACACACACACACACACACACACACACACACACACACACACACACACACACACACACACACACACACACACACACACACACACACACACACACACACACACACACACACACACACACACACACACACAGTTTCAGAGGTATAGTGGAAACATCTTTCTAATTTGAGGCTTTGGTTTTTATGGTAAAGCAGCTGAACACACACACACACACACACACACACACACAGTTACAGTTTGTGTTTTCACTTTTCTTCTTTCTAAGCTGTTGACAAAAACATCTCAGATGTTTAAAGTTGTTCTGGTCCTGGTCCTGGTCCTGATCCTGATCCTGGTCCTGGTCCTGGTCCTGGTCCTGGTCCTGGTCCTGGTCCTGGTCCTGGTCCTGGTCCTGGTCCTGGTCCTGGTCCTGGTCCTGGTCCTAGTCCTGGTTGTCATTGTTGTTGTTAAACCAGAGAACAAACATCGTGACTCCAAGAAGCTTCAGTTTCGTTCACATTGTTTTGGATCATTTCTCTTTTCATTCAAATGGACGGTGTGTGTGTGTGTGTGTGTGTGTGTGTGTGTGTGTGTGTGTGTGTGTGTGTGTGTGTGTGTGTGTGTGTGTGTGTGTGTGTGTGTGTGTTCTGCTG
>CM028931.1:1316245-1396245 GCA_016801845.1 Polydactylus sextarius | reverse complement strand
TTTCAATAACATAGCAAAGTTAGCTGAAGTAGCTAACTTTGCTATGCCAGGGTAGTTAAATGAGGTAGCTAAACATGCTAAGTTAGCTGTGGTAGCTAAGTTAGGTGGCATAGGATAAGTTAACTAATGTCGTCAAGTTGGCTAAATTAGGTAAGTTATTTGAAGTAGCTACATTAGCCAGGGTAAGTAAATAGCTAACGTAGCTAAAGAAGCTAACTAAATTACTATTCATAAGTTAGCTGAGGTGGCTAAAGAAACTAAGGTGACACAGCATAAGTTAACTAACATAGTTAAGTTCACTAAGTTAGCAACGTTAGCGTAGGTATCCGTATAATCTAAGGTATCTAAGTAAGTTAGCCGCTAGCTACTTGTAGCATACGTAAGTATTTCCTGTTTGTCGTTACCATAGCTACAGGTTCCCATGGTGCCTCCTCATCCTCCAGGAGGTCTGGGAGGTGATGATGATGAAGATACGTACGAGGAGGCGGAGCCTTACGTACCAGCTGACACAACCACGTCAAACACAGGTACACCCACACACACACACACAAACAAACAAACAAACAAACAACAACAATAACAACGTTTATTTCCAGAGAAGGCCGATACAGACAGCAGTCACTATGAGTCATACGGCGACGACGATGACGACGACGACGATGATGATGATGATGATGATGATGAGGGGCTTGTGAAGGACAGAGCTCACTACATCCAATGGAGCGCCTCCCAGCCCTGCCTTAGGCCCGCCCCCGAGTCCCGTCTCTGTGGTTATCTGTGGAGGAGGAAGTGGCTGGGACAGTGGACCAAACAGCTGTTCATCATCAAGAGCAACACGCTGCTGGTGAGATAAGAGAAGCTAGCCAAGTTAGCATGATGTAGCTATCTACTGTGTCTCAATTAGCCAAGTTAGCTAAAGCAGTTACGTTAGCTGAGGGTGTTAAACAGATAAACTATCTAAGTTAGCTAAAGTAGCTACATTAGCTGAGGTGGTTACATAAGATAAACTAGCTAAGTTAGCTTAAATAGCTTTCTGCTGTGTTTAAATTAGCCAGGTTAGCTAAAGTAGCTATTTTAGCTGAGGTGGTTAAACAGATTAACTAGCTAAGTTAGCCTAAATAGCTATCTACTGTACCTCAATTTGCCACGTTAGCTAAAGTAGCAATGTTAGCTGAGGTGGTTGAATAAGAGAAGCTAGCTAAGTTAGCCTAAATAGCTTACTGCTGTGTCTAAATTAGCCAGGTTAGCTAAAGTAGCTACGTTAGCTGAGGTGGTTAAATAAGAAGAATCTAAATTAGCTTAGTTAGCCAAAGTAGCCAAGTTAGCATCAGCATCTAGTAACTAGTGGATCTAGTTTATCTTATTTAACCACCTCAGCTAACATAGCTACTTTAGCTAACCTGGCTAATTTAGTCACCTTAGATATCTATTGAGTTTTAACTTAGCTAGTTTATCTTTTTTAATAACGTAGCTACGTTAGCTGACCAAGCTAATCTGTGTGTTTGTGTGCGTCAGTGTTATAAATGTGCTCGGGACCTGCTGCCCCAGCTGGAGCTGAATCTACGCGGCTGCCATCTTGTCTACAAGTCCAAGACCAACGGGAAGATCCAGCACCAGCTCAAACTGGTCCTGCTGGGCTCCGACACGCTGGTTCTGGGCTACAGCAGCTTCCAGCAGGCCGACGAGTGGAGGAAGGTCGGTGACGAAATAAAATAATATGTACGTAATACTTAACGTAGCTTTAACTGCTACGTTAGCTAACAACGTAGCAGTTAGCTTAGCATTCTTCATCTGTTTGTCTTGTGACCAGGTGATTGAGGAAGTGAGCACCGGGTGTGAAGCTAAGACTCAGAGTTCGTTGTCTCTGATCAGATCAGACCAGCTGCTGTCCTGCAGGGTGAGACACACACATACTAACCTCTAGAACCCTCTAGAACGTAAAGAACTAAATCTGTAATGTTCTCCATGACTGTTACAACCAGCAGAACCTTACTAGAACCTCCTCCAGTCATTCAAGTCAAACCCACAAGGTCCAAGAGGACCTGAACCTCTTTTTAGAACCACTAGAACTTCACGTTCCTAATTAGAATCCCTAAAAGCACCAGTAGAACCTTCTTAATGAACAAAAAACACCTCATGGAACCTTCACTTCCAGAATTACACGTAGAACATTCTCAGAAACGACTAGAACCTTCCCAGTGTTCTCATTGATCCATGAACATTCCTAAGGAACTTGTAGAACATCCTTATTGATCACCAAGACCTTGTAAAGTATCAGAGACAACTAGAACCTTCCCAGTGGTCTCAGCCATCTCAAAGAGTTCCTAAACTATCTGTAGAACCTCATAGAACCTCCTCAGTCCACTAGAACCTTCCCAATGATCTCAGACATCCCTGCAACTTCCTAAACTAGATGTAGAACATTCTCAGAGACGACTAGAACCTAAAGACCCTATCTGTAGAACCTCCTAAAAGATCTGCTAGGACCTCCAGAAATATATGTGTAGCGTTCCCACCAGAATCTCCATAGCACCAGTAGAACCTTCTTGACTGACTGAAGACTTAAAAACACGTCATAGAACCTCGTCAGACCACTAGAACCTTCCCAGTGGTCTCAGTCACCCCTACGAGTTCCTCGGGAACTTGTGGAACCTCCTGAAGGACCAGTGTTGTGTTCTCTAACACCTGTCTCTGTCTTCAGTCCAGTACAGTCCACACTGACTCTGAGGAGGAGAAACCTTCAGCTCGCTGCAGCCTCCACAGAGACAAAGGTACTGGACGTTCTCCACATCCTGAGAGCAGGTTCTGTCGTGTTCTGTCGTGTTCTGTCGTGTTCTGTCATGTTCAGTGACCTGTGGCTGTTGTGATCGACAGGTTTCCTGAACGTGCTGATGAACTGTCAGTGGCAGAGTTTACGCTGTCAGGTGGAGGCCGGTCTCCTCAACATGTTTGGAGAAGAGGAGGATGAGGAGGAGGAGGAGGACGGAGGCCGCGGGAGGAAGAAGGAGCGATCTCCTCAGTACACCGTCCAGCTCAGAGGGTGTGAGGTCCGATCAGGGCCCGACACCGACCACTCGTACAGGATCACACTGAGCATGCTCGATGACCAGGTGGCTGTTCTGGAGGTGAGTTGACACGGAAACGTCGGGACGTAGCATTTGAGTCTCTTTGTAGTTTTGTTGTTTCTTTGTAGCTGTTTTGAGTCTCTTTGTAGTTTTGTTTTGTCTCTTTGTAGTTTTGTCTCTTTGTAGCTGTTCTGTGTATCTTTGTAGTTTTGTTTTGTCTCTTTGTAGTTTTGTCTCTTTGTAGCTGTTCTGTGTATCTTTGTAGTTTTGTTTTGTCTCTTTGTAGTTTTGTCTCTTTACGATAACGACCTCCATGGTCATGTTGTTGAGGTGATGGTCTGGAGTCAGTTGAACCCAGAGTCTTTATCACCATGACAACGAGTCCATCACCGCCTCTGCTGGTTGTGCTGTTCGTCCTCCAGGTCGGTAGTTCGGAGGAGAAGGAGCGGTGGTTGAAGCTGCTGCAGGACGGAGCTGCCAATCACAGTCGCCATGACGACAAGACGGAGGAGCGTACAGGCGGAGCTCTCAGGTAAACATCCGTCAATCGATCAATCAATCAATCGTACAAAAGGATAAAAAAAAACAGGTCCGATCGGCGGCTTCTTCTTCCTCCTCAGCGGGCTGCAGACTCGGAGGTTTCCCACCTCCAACACCTACATGGACGATCCCTTCCACCTGGGTGGAGGAGTCCAGGACCAGCCCGTCTACTCCAACACCTCCGTACTGGAGCACATCGTACGAGAACCACGTCGTCATTCGTTCTGTAGAACATCACCACCAAACTGGATCCTCCTTCTGTTTGATTAAAACTCTTCTTCTTCTCTCAGCTCCACAACTCCCAGGATTCAGTTCGCTGCAGCTCGGTGTCGTCTAAAGACTCGGTGACCTACAGCAACACCATCTTCACCAGCCACAGTGAGTCTCCATGACGACCGACTGACAACAAACAAACAAAGATGGCGTCTACAGACTTGTCTGTGTTCATCAAGTTGGTGATGGATGAAAACTGATACCTAGCTAATCGCTAGCTAACGTTAACCAAAGTCATTGATTAGCGATAAGTTAAACGTATTGAGGGTTAAGGGTAGAAACGGGATCGTGTCTCTTTGTAGTTGTTTTGTGATGATACTGCTTCCAGCCACCAGGGGGAGATACAGATGTTGTAGCGCTGTGTTACTTCTCCTCCAGACAGGAAGCCCGGTGAGGCAGAGCGAAGCGTTCAGAAGCTGGAGTTGACCGGGAATCGGTCGGTGCCGCTGAGGTCGGGTTCAGAGATCAACCTGACGTCGACCGGGAAGCAAAACAAACGCACCTCCTTCAGACAGTCGCTGGCCGTCTGCACCGAGCGCGCTCAGGTAGAGGTCATCCACTAGATACTGGTCCCTCTGGTCCCTCTGGTCCCTCTGGTTCCTCTGGTCCCTCTGGTCCCTCTGGTCCCTCTGGTCCCTCTGGTCCCTCTGGTTCCTCTGGTCCCTCTGGTCCCTCTGGTCCCTCTGGTCCCTCTGGTCCCTCTGGTTCCTCTGGTCCCTCTGGTCCCTCTGGTCCCTCTGGTCCCTCTGGTCCCTCTGGTTCCTCTGGTCCCTCTAGTCCCTCTGGTCCCTCTGGTTCCTCTGGTTCCTCTGGTCCCTCTAGTCCCTCTGGCTCCTCTGGTTCCTTTGGTCCCTCTGGTCCCTCTGGTTCCTCTGGTCCCTCTGGTCCCTCTAGTCCCTCTGGTCCCTCTGGTCCCTCTGGTCCCTCTGGTTCCTCTGGTTCCTCTGGTCCCTCTGGTCCCTCTGGTCCCTCTGGTCCCTCTGGTTCCAATGGCTCCTCTGGTTCCTCTGGTCCCTCTGGTCCCTCTGGTTCCTCTGGTTCCAATGGTTCTTCTGGTTCCTCTGGTCCCTCTGGTCTCTCTGATTCCCCTGGTTCCTCTGGTTCCAATGGTTCCTCTGGTCCCTCTAGTCCCTCTGGTCCCTCTGGTCCCTATGGTTCCTCTGGTTCCTCTGGTCCCTCTGGTCCCTCTGGTTCTGATCTTATACTGGTCTCTGCCGGTCCAGGTGGGTTTCCTGAACCCTCTTCTACGACGGACGGCTTCGGCTAAAAACTCTCTGAGACGAGCTCCGTCTGCGCTGTTCATCGAACACGGGAAGGTTTTCCAGAGGAAGAAGGTCAGATTCACAAACAAACAAACAAAATATTCACAACAACAAAAACACGAGGAACTAAAACAGGCTGTTTTCACAGGAATGGGAAACAAAAACTGCAGCTTGACACCAACTTCAGTCTCAACCAAGGACGTTCGGGACAACACGTTACCATGTCAACAGACATGTCAACACGTCAACATGTCAACACATCAACACGTAAACATGTCAACACGTCAACATACGTGTTTGGTCCCGTTAGTTTTTATTTTACCTGTAAAGAAAGATCATCGAACCACGAGACGGTTCCTGTCTCTTCACTTTGAATTATGTCTCTTTGTAGCTGTTTTGTGTCTCTTTGTCTCTTTGTGGTTGTTTTGTGTCTTGTCTCTTTGTGGTTGGTTTGTGTCTCTTTGTGGTTGTTTTGTGTCTCTTTGTAGCTGTTTTGTGTCTCTTTGTGGTTGTTTTGTGTCTCTTTGTAGCTGTTTTGTGTCTTTGTCTCTTTGTGGCTGTTTTGTGTCTCTTTGTCTCTGTGGTTAGTTTGTGTCTCTTTGTTGTTGTTTTGTGTCTTTGTCTCTTTGTGGTTGGTTTGTGTCTCTTTGTGGTTGTTTTGTGTCTTTGTCTCTTTGTGGTTGCTTTGTGTCTCTTTGTAGCTGTTTAGTGTCTCTTTGTCTCTTTGTGGTTGTTTTGTGTCTCTTTGTCTCTTTGTAGCTGTTTTGTGTCTCTGTGGTTGGTTTGTGTCTCTTTCTCTCTTTGGGGTTGTTTTGTGTCTTGTCTCTTTGTGGTTGGTTTGTGTCTCTTTGTGGTTGTTTTGTGTCTCTTTGTAGCTGTTTTGTGTCTCTTTGTCTCTTTGTGGTTGTTTTGTGTCTCTTTGTAGCTGTTTTGTGTCTTTGTCTCTTTCTGGCTGTTTTGTGTCTCTTTGTCTCTTTGTAGCTGTTTTGTGTCTTTGTCTCTTTGTGGTTAGTTTGTATCTCTTTGTTGTTGTTTTGTGTCTTTGTCTCTTTGTGGTTGGTTTGTGTCTCTTTGTAGCTGTTTAGTGTCTCTTTGTCTCTTTGTAGTTGTTTTGTGTCTTTGTCTCTTTGTGGCTGTTTTGTGTCTTTGTCTCTTTGTAGCTGTTTTGTGTCTCTTTGTTGTTGTTTTGTGTCTATTTGTCTCTTTGTGGTTGGTTTGTGTCTCTTTGTGGCTGTTTTTGTATCTCTTTGTCTCTTTGTAGTTGTTTTGTGTCTTTGTCTCTTTGTGGCTGTTTTGTGTCTTTGTCTCTTTGTAGCTGTTTTGTGTCTCTTTGTTGTTGTTTTGTGTCTCTTTGTAGCTGTTTAGTGTCTCTTTGTCTCTTTGTAGTTGTTTTGTGTCTTTGTCTCTTTGTGGTTGTTTTGTGTCTTTGTCTCTTTGTAGCTGTTTTGTGTCTCTTTGTTGTTGTTTTGTGTCTATTTGTCTCTTTGTGGTTGGTTTGTGTCTCTTTGTGGTTGTTTTGTATCTCTTTGTCTCTTTGTAGTTGTTTTGTGTCTTTGTCTCTTTGTGGCTGTTTTGTGTCTTTGTCTCTTTGTAGCTGTTTTGTGTCTCTTTGTTGTTGTTTTGTGTCTATTTGTCTCTTTGTGGTTGGTTTGTGTCTCTTTGTGGCTGTTTTGTATCTCTTTGTCTCTTTGTAGTTGTTTTGTGTCTTTGTCTCTTTGTGGCTGTTTTGTGTCTTTGTCTCTTTGTAGCTGTTTTGTGTCTCTTTGTTGTTGTTTTGTGTCTCTTTGTAGCTGTTTTGTGTCTGTTTTTGTCTCTTTGTCTCTTTGTGGTTGGTTTGTGTTCTTTGTGTCTGTTTTGTGTCTCTTTGTGGTTGTTTTGTGTCTCTTTGTCTCTTTGTAGCTGTTTTGTGTCTTTGTCTCTTTGTGGTTGGTTTGTGTCTCTTTGTCTCTTTGTGGTTATTTTGTGTCTTTGTCTCTTTGTAGCTGATTTGTGTCTCTTTGTCTCTTTGTAGCTGTTTTGTGTCTCTTTGTCTCTTTGTTGTTGTTTTGTGTCTTTGTCTCTTTGTGGTTGTTTTGTGTCTTTGTCTCTTTGTGGTTGGTTTGTGTCTCTTTGTCTCTTTGTAGCTGTTTTGTGTCTCTTTGTCTCTTTGTAGCTGTTTTGTGTCTTTGTCTCTTTGTGGTTAGTTTGTATCTCTTTGTTGTTGTTTTGTGTCTTTGTCTCTTTGTGGTTGGTTTGTGTCTCTTTGTAGCTGTTTTGTGTCTCTTTGTCTCTTTGTGGTTGTTTTGTGTCTTTGTCTCTTTGTAGCTGTTTTTTGTGTCTCTTTGTGGTTGTTTTGTGTCTCTTTGTAGCTGTTTTGTGTCTTTGTCTCTTTGTAGTTGTTGTGTCTGTTGTTCTGTCTCAGTTGACTCACAGAGTAATTTCCTGCCTCTCAACTGAATCTGTTTTTTCTTTTCTGTCATGATGTCGTGTTCTAATGTTCTAATGTTCTAATGTTCTAATGTTCTAATGTTCTGACGTTCTGACGTTCTGACGTTCTGACGTTCTGACGTTCTGGTCTCAGATGATTTGACAGACGTGGTTCATCATGTCTGTTGAGTATCAGGTGATTTAATGTCTCTTCTGTGATTAAACCACTGTTGATTTTCATGAAGCACATTTATTTAATATTTAACCTCCTCACGGTCTTTATTTGACTCTTTTATTATGATGATGATGATGAAGATGAAGATGTACTAGGACCAATCACTGATGATCTCTGACACTATTAGTTTTATATTTAGTGACTTCATAACCTCAGGAGACGTTTGTTTGTTTGTTTGTTTGTACTGATGTTGAACTAAACACTGATCTTTAAAATGACACAATAACATTGACACGATGTTTAGAAGAAACAATCTCTGTTCGGGTTTGATCATGTAAAATATTGTAAAATATATCAATGAATAAAAATTTAAAAACGACTCTGCTTCTTCTGCAATTTTCATCTTTGTGGTTGTTTTATATTCATGTTAAAGTGAAATATTGACACAAAATATATCAATAAATTAAATGAAAAAGACTCTTCTTCATCTGAGTTTATATAAACTTATAATAAACAGATATATATGTTTATAAATATACATTAATCGTCTTAAAAAACAATATGTTATAATATTATTGTTATAATACACCTTTAATGTTGAGAATTAATAAAAAGTAGAAACAAATTATACGTAAATTGTTTTATTTTCTTCAATCTAATCGCTGTAGTTCTTTAACCCGCCACTAGGTGGCGGTAAGAACGTCCAAATCTCGCGGTGTTTCCTGTTTTTGTTACCGGGGAGGAAGAGTGACGGAAGCGGGCAGAGGTTTCCTGACGGCTCGGCTCAGCAGGCTAACCAGCTAACCAGCTAACAGTCAACTAATCTGTTTAACCAGCGGTTTAAGCAGCTACAGGTTGGAGAGACACCGGACCGAAGGTAAAACACCCGGAGATTTGACGCAACATGTGTGTTTGGTTCATAATTTCACGGTTTTTGTTTGCGAGTCTTGATAAAAGATAAAGAAAAGTGGACTAGCTAGTTAGCTAGCTAACCGCTAGCAAGGCGTAGACGGGGCTGCAGCTGTTAGCCGGTTAGCTGCGGGGGCTAAAGCTAACGAAAGCAACTTGAATTAAAGGTTTTTATCAGAGGTGAAGTTAATTTAATGTGAGTTAAAGTTGGTTAGTTTCATCTCTCGTGACTGTCACTGTGGTTAACGCCGAACGAGCGTGTGTTAGCTTATCTTAGCTTAGCCTAGCCTAGCTTAGCTTAGCTGCTTCCTCTTGTTTTGTGTGTCCAGCTGAGCGGTTTGTGGTGGACGGGTGTGGACACTGATCACTGCTGCTGCTAAATCAATAAAGTTTTAATATCTTGATCTTATTTTCTCTCAACCGCAGCGTCAAGATGACAGCCGCACCTTACAACTACTCCTACATCTTCAAGTACATCATCATCGGTGAGTAACAGCCTCAAACAACTCAATAACAATGAAAGTAAATGGGGCAGTCAGCCAAACGTATCTAAACTGTCATTTTTTAACCACTAATAAAGCTCAAAACATCACTTCACTTCAGCAGTAGCATGAATAGGGTCCCTACACATAAACTGAAGTACTGATAACTTAGTAAGTGAACCCAGAGTTTATTAAAAACACTGTTTTACAAGACTTACCCAACGTCTGGTTTTATAACAACTGGTGATGAAGGATGTTCCACATCAGCAGATTCATCATTTCACTGAAAAACAGACCAACGTGTCGGTGAAGAGCGAGAAAAATGATGAATCTGCTGATGTGGAACAACCTTCACCACCCGTCATCAAATTAATTTGAACCAAAATGTTAGCAAGTTAGCTAACATGCTAATATGGCGATGAAGGCTGTTCCAGATCAGCAGATTCATCATTTTCACCGAACAACAGGTTGATGTGTCCGTGAAGAGCGAGGAAAATAAAATAAACAATGTGAACCGATGGTTTTTCTTCTCTCTCTCCGTCCAGGTGATATGGGAGTAGGGAAGTCGTGTCTCCTTCACCAGTTCACAGAGAAAAAGTGTGAGTAGTTTGGCAAAATGCTAAAGTTAGCATTGGATTGGTTTCTGTCTGTTTTATTAAAAATCATGGGCTAGTTATAAATCAAGCTAATGTTAGCTTAAAGATCAATCTTGCTTTTCAGTAATATTAGCATGTTAGCATAAATTATTTATTGTTTTTTTGCATGTAATTGGATCCTACTCTTTATTAGACTCCTTACATTAGCTAGTTATAACTCAAGCTAATGTTAGCTTAAATTAGTCCCACTTTTTAGTAGGATCCAACTTAATGCTAACAAGCATTTGTTAGTATAAATCCTGATTTTTGCTAATATGCTAATATTAGTATTAAGTTGGATCTTGTGTTTTGCTAACATGCTAATTGTAGCATGTAATTGGATCCTACTATTTAGTTACATTAGCTAGTTTTAAGTTAAGCTAATTTTAGCTTAGAGGATACAACTTTATGCTAACATGGTAATAAAGTTATCATGTTAGCATAAATCCTTTTGCTTAGACGCTAATATTAGTATTAAGTTTGATCTGGTGTTTTGCTAACATGCTAATGTTGGTTAGTTTTAAACTGCTGATGCTAATGCTGCGACGCATGACGTGTGTTTCCTGTGTGTGTTTGCAGTCATGGCCGACTGTCCTCACACCATCGGCGTGGAGTTCGGGACCAGGATCATGGAGGTCCACGGTCAGAAGGTGAAGCTGCAGATCTGGGACACGGCCGGTCAGGAGCGGTTCAGAGCCGTCACCAGGTCGTACTACCGAGGCGCCGCCGGGGCCCTCATGGTCTATGACATCACCAGGTAGCGACGGCGACGCAGCGATCAATCATTGTTTGTTTGTTTGTTTGTTAAAACTCAGTGTTTCGTCTTCGTTTCGTTCAGGAGAAGCACTTACAATCACCTAAGCAGCTGGTTGACAGACGCCAGGAACCTGACCAACCCAAACACAGTGAGTGACTGAGCTCAGGACTGGTGCATGATGGGTGATGGAGTCTTTTCACAGGAAGCTCCGCCTCCCTCAGGGCTGCCTAAACCTCCCAGCTACAGTCAACGCTGTCACACTACGCTGACACGCTAATGTTAGCAAGAAGCTAGATTTGTTTTTGTTCAAATGCTAACGTTAGCATGCTTTATTGCTAACATGCCAATGTTAACATCAGACTGGATTAAGTTATGTTAGCATAATCTCTTCTGCTCTTTTGCAAAAAATGCTAATGTTAGCATGAAATGTGAGTTTTTTTGTGCTGTCATGCTAATTGTAGCGTAACGTTGGATCTTATTTGTTCAGACACTAATGGTAACATGCTTTCTTGCTAGCTTGCTAATGTTGGTCAGTTTTAAACCACTAATGCTAATGCTAACATTAGATTTGATTCAACATAGTTGGAGATAGCTAGATATTAGCTGTTAGCTTTACGTTAGCATTAATTCGGATGCTTGTTTCAGGTGATCATCCTGATCGGTAACAAGGCCGATCTGGAGGCTCAGAGAGACGTGACGTACGAGGAGGCCAAACAGTTTGCGGAGGAGAACGGTGAGTGGAAAAATAAAAACCAAACCTTCAGGATGTCGAGTTACAAACCGCAACGTTTGACCGGTTGTTTGTGTGTCTTCCTGTTGTTGATTTTTTTTGTAGGTTTGCTGTTTCTAGAGGCCAGCGCTAAAACGTAAGTACACGAACGTTTACACCGCCGACTAGAACGGACGCTAATCTTCAGCGTCGCTAACGTGACTTTGTTTTCTTTTTTGTTTTTCTTCAGAGGGGAGAACGTGGAGGAGGCCTTCCTGGAGGCTGCAAAGAGGATCTACCAAAACATCCAAGATGGCAGCCTGGACCTGAACGCCGCCGAGTCGGGAGTCCAGCACAAACCGTCGGCGCCGCAGGGAGGTCGCCTGAACGCCGACAGCCAGCCGGCTAAAGAGGGCTGCAGCTGCTAACGAGCTAATGCTAACCTCAGACAGGAACTACAGAGCTGACGGACGGACAGTGACGCAGAGATCCCCTCCATCTTCCATCCAGAGTGAATCAAAACAGGATGTAGCTGATTTACATTTAACAAAAAGTGGTACGGATCCAGACCAGTTCAACCAAATCCACAACCATCTGGTCTCCAGTAAAACAGAAAACTAGACCCCAAATCCAGACCTGAACTACTTCATCATCATCTGCACAAAACAAGCCCCTCAGCTTGAATCCTGCACATCTCATTCGCTTCAGTACAATCCAAACCTGATCCAGATCCAGACCAGTCTGGACTCTGGTTTCCCCACCGCGCTTCTCTGCTGTATCATGGTCGCCCCTCGCTTCAGGATGAACCTCCACACACGCCTTGTTAATCTGAACCATTAAAACTCCACAACAGGATAAGTCTTGTCCCTTCATCAAGAAAAACCCCCACACCCCTGAGACTGAACCGGACTAACCCTTCAGACCAGACCTCATTTCTTCAAGTCAACTCTAGTGGATGTAATCCAACCGGCAGACTTGCCTGAGTCCTGAATCTACAATCTTTGGGTAGGCCAAGAAGGAGAGGACCGTCCTAAACCACCAGGCAACCCTTTCACTTTCCAGACCTGGTCCCTTCCAAGTCTGGAGTCCCGTTGTCCCAACTCCAATGGGAATAATCCAATTTACACCCCAACACGGAAGTGGTGGTCCTACTTTAGTCCCAAATCTGGACTTTGCAGTGGAGAGAAACAGAAAACTGGGTCTTAAACCCAACAACCCTTCCCTCAAGACCAGCACACTCCAGACCTGATCCTTCCAAGTCTGGAGTCACTTTGGGCCAACTCCACTGGACAAGTTGAACCTGCACCCCAACACCAGACTGAAGGTCTTACCTTAGTCCTAAATCTGGACATCTCAATGGAGACATAAATGTGCTTTACCCACGGGTAGACCAGTCAGGACAGGACAGTCCTAGACCATCACTGGGTCCATCTTGCCTTGGTACTGAATCTGGTGTGGAGACATTTCAATCATCTCACGTTGTGTGTTCTGTCTTTGTGGAGGTCAAATGGGAAAAGACCGTCCTAGACCCATCACGAGACCACCTTTCCCCCAAGACTGGACTGGACTTGACTTGACTGGACTACATTACCGTCCAGTCCTCATCCAGGGGACATAATCCACCGTGGACTTAAGGGCTTGGAGAGACAGGAGAGTCTTAAACCCATCACCAGACCACCTTTCTTGTAAGAACAGACTCCCCTCCAGACCTCATCCCTTCCAAGTCTGGAGTCCCGTTGGCCCAACACTGAACTGCAGGTCTTACCTTAGTCCTGAATCTGGACATCTCAATTTAGGTATTGGGGGTTTTTCCCACTGGCAGGCCCAGCAGGACAGGACAGTCCTAGACCCATCACTGGGAAACCTTTTCCCTCAAGACTGGGCTGCAGTGGACTACCCTCCAGTCCTCATCCAGTGGACCTAATCCAACGTGGACTGGGGGTCTTGGAGAGACAGGGTCCTGGTCTGGACTCCCATCGGCCTCACGTCAAACACAACTTCTAGAATCAGATCTAGATTTGGTCGTCCCTCAAATTTGGACTAAATCAGTCCAGCATCACCGCCCAAAGGCCGAGGTCCCAAATCTGGAAAGATCTTAGTCCCAAAAGACACGATGCTTAAATTCGGACAATCCTGAAATCCAGATCCTGAGTCCACCTGGAACGACCACGTTCCTCCAACTTCTGTATTTGAGTCTTGACTTGTTTTTAGAAACACAGAGTGGCCTGGACGCCTGAAACATGTCTTCTGTTCTTCTTTGACCTTTGACCTGCTGGACTCTTTGGTTCCGTCAGTGGTTCTATGTCGACTGTCGAGCTTTTACATTTACTTCACGTCGGTAACGTGGGTCATTTTTTAACTGTTGTTGTCAGCTGACGCCTTCCAGCTGTAGTTTTACTAAAGTCCAGTCATCTCTCACACTTTTAATGTGACTCCAAGACCGGACCAGACCAGACCGGACCAGAATAGACCAGACCAGACCAGACCAGACCAGACTGGACTGGACCAGAACAGACCGGAACAGACCGGACTAGACTGGACTGAACCCATACAGACCAGACCAGAACAGAACAGACCAGAATAGACCGGACTGAACCAGAACAGACCGGACCAGAACAAACCAGACTGGACCGGAGCAGACCAGACCGGACCGGACCAGACCAGACCAGACCAGACTGGACTGGACCAGAACAGACCAGACTAGACTGGACTGAACCCAGACAGACCAGACCAGAACAGAACAGACCAGAACAAACCAGACTGGACCAGAATAGACCAGACCAGACCAGACCAGACTGGACTGGACCAGAACAGACCAGACTAGACTGGACTGAACCCAGACAGACCAGACCAGAACAGAACAGACCAGAACAAACCAGACTGGACCAGAATAGACCAGACCGGACCAGAACAAACCGGACTGGACCGGAGCAGACCAGACCAGACCGGACCAGACCAGACCAGAATAAACCGGACCAGAACAGACTGGACCGGACCAGACCAGAACAGACTGGACCAGAACAGACCAGATTTACTGATCAGAAAGTCCAGGATCCAGGTGGTTTTGGGTTTAAAAGTCAGATTAAGTGTTTAAGTTTTAAGTTCCCCGACGTTATCAATGTGCAATATGAAGGAACCGGTCGACGTAGAACCACAACAAACAAACAAACAAACAAACAAACGACTGTTTGTTTTTATCTCATTTCTGTGAATCATTAACAAACAAACAAGATGTTTCATCAAATTAACTCAACGTCTTTTTTTTACGACATCGCACTTTTTTGCCTTTTTTTTTTGCGAAATATTTGACGTAACGTTGGCGATCGATCGATCGATCAATCGATCAGTCGATTGATCTCTGGTGATAATGAAGAAAGTTAAATCATTTTAAATTTGTCTTTTTTTGTCTTTTTATAAATGTTTCTGGATGTCACAGCTCCCCCTGGTGGAGGGAAAGAGACGCATTTAATTTATTATAATTCAGACAAATAAACAAACAAATAAACAAATATTATCGTGGACGTTTCTTTCAAAATAAAATCACGTTTGCTACATCTTGTCCGAAAAAAACAAACATTAAATCACTTTTTTTCTACTTTACGTTTTCTCAGTTTTCCTTTTTTCACAAACAAACAAACAGAAACAAACAAACAAATCTGACGTCAGCGTCCGTTGATACTTTTGTTTTTGTTGTTATTTTTTTATTTAAAGGGACCAAAGTTTCACAAATTCAACAAGAAAGAAAAACGTGTTTGTTTGTTTGTTGTGACGACGCCTTAAGGAGAAAACAAACAAACAAACAAACAAACAAACAAACGTGAGGATGTAAGAGCTGGAGCCGTCCCGCCAGCAGGGGGCAGCGTCATCAGGATGATAAACTTGTGTTTGTTGTTGTTTTTCTTCGTGTTTGTTTTGTTGATTTTCTGTCGCTACGGTAACAAACAGACGCGACTATTTATTTTCTTAATCTGTGATGATTTTTCTTCAGCTGGGGACTTTGTTTGTAAATAAACGAAATATACTGTAACTGAGTCTGATTCACTCTGACGCTGTGTCTGTGTGTGTGTGTGTGTGTGTGTGTGTGTGCAGCAGCAGCTGTGTGTTTTTGTGTGTGTGTGTGTGCAGCAGCAGCTGTGTGTGTGTGTGTTTTGTGTGTGTGTTTATCTGTGTGTGTGTGTGCAGCAGCAGCTGTGTGTGTTCTCAGCTCTGATGGTTTTGTGCGTCGTGTGTTTGTCGTGTTGTAGATAAGACGTTGATAAATAGAAGCGGCCGAGCAGCAGCAGCTCAGACGATCGGGAGACGATCGACGATGAGGATGATGAAGACGATGAAGACGATGAAGATGATGAAGACGATGAAGACGATGCTGCTGCTTCTCTTCTCCGTCTGGTTGAACTCGTCTTCAGCTGCAAAGGTGAGAAACAACCTGGAACTTTATGATTTAAAAAGTTCAGATGGAGTCGAACTGTTTCGTGTGTGTGTGTGTGTGTGTGTGTGTGTGTGTGTGTGTGTGTGTGTGTGTGTGTGTGTGTGTGTGTGTGTGTGTGTGTGTGTGTGTGTGTGTGTGTGTGTAGCTGGGCGTGGTGCAGACGGAGGGGGGGCAGGTGGAGGGGCGGAGCCACAGGATGGGCTTGTTCCGGAGCGTCGACGTCTTTAAAGGAATCCCGTTCGCCGACGTTCCCGGCAGGTGGGAGAAGCCGAAGCCTCATCCCGGCTGGAGCGGTAACTGACTACACGTCCCACAATCCACCGGGTCTGGTGGGAGGGGGCGGGGCTTGTGGCCCCCTGTTGTGGCAGAATGTTGTTAAAGAACGTCTCTAACGTTGGTTCCCAGGGATCCTGAAGGCCACAGAGTACAGAGAGCGCTGCCTGCAGTTGACGCTGCTGCAGACGAAAACCCAGGGCAGCGAGGACTGTCTGTACCTGAACATCTTCGTTCCTCAGGGACGATCACGTAATAAACACTCACACACTGTTCTCTAACGCCTCGTTCTCTGACGTCCCATTATCCATCCATTCTCTAACGTTCTCCGTCCTCAGTGTCCACCAACCTCCCGGTGATGGTGTACCTGTTCGGCGGCGCCTTCCTGTTGGGGGCGTCCAACGACGTGGCGATCCTCGGAGACTCTCTGTACGACGGGAAGGAGATGGCCGACAGAGGCGAGGTCATCGTCGTCACGGTGAACTACCGGGTCGGCACGCTGGGTTTCCTCAGCACCGGAGACTCCCGCATACCAGGTCTGACCACGACAAACGCACAAACGGAACGTTTTTAATCAGCTTCAGCCTCAGAGAACCTTCTAATAAACAACCGCGACGTAAACAAGTCGGCGCCGTCCAACCTGCTGCCTGCTGGTGGTTTCCCACCTGAACATCAAAGGCTGCGTCGCTACTTTGTTGTGTTATCAGTGTGTTGGCAGACAAAGTGTAGAAGCTGTTAGCTCAGCTGTTGAACGCAGCTCAGATGTGGAGCTGATCCCTCTTGGTCTGGATCCAGCTCCAGATAAACCCACAGATCCACTTCACTGAACAACCGTCTGGTCTCTGAGGATCCAGGAGTTGGTTTAAAGTTCGTAAAGTTAGCTGAGGTCGCACATAAGCTAGGATGTTAGCTAACGTAACAAGGTTACAACGTTACAACGTAACAAGGTTACAACGTTACAATGTAACAAGGTTACAACGTTACAACGTAACAAGGTTACAACGTTACAATGTAACAAGGTTACAACGTTACAACGTAACAAGGTTACAACGTTACAACGTAACAAGGTTACGTTACAACGTAACAATGTTACAAATGTTACAAATTTGACAAATGTAACAACGCTACGATGTTACAATGTAACAACGTTACAACGCTACAATGTTACAATGTAACAACGTTACAACGTAACAAAGTTACAACATCACAATGTTACAATGTTACAAATTTGACAAATGTTACAACGTTACAACATTACAATGTTAAAAATGTAACAACGTTACAAACGTTACAAACGTTCCAGTTTTCGTTCCGTTGATGTGGTGAACGTCTGTGACCTCACAGGAAACTTCGGACTGTGGGACCAGCACGCCGCCATCTCTTGGGTCCGCAGGAACATCGAGGCGTTCGGAGGAAACCCCGACAACATCACCGTGTTCGGCCAATCGGCCGGCGCCGCCAGCGTCAGCTACCAGGTCAGCGGCGGTTTGTTACCGTAGCGATGTCGATGTTGTCAGAACAAAGCGAGTGGACTGAGCGGGCGTGTCCCCGCGGTCTCCGTGGTTTCCGTCCTCAGATGCTGTCTCCACACAATAAGGGTTTGTTCCGCAGAGCGATCACGCAGGGCGGCGTCGCCCTCAGCCCCTGGGCGCTGCAGACCAAACCCGCCGCTCTGACCAGGAAGGTAACGCGCCGCTCTCCAACACAACGTCCCCCTGATGATGTCATACGTCGCCGCACCAACCGCTGCGTCTCGTCTCTCGGCAGATCGCACGCAGGGTCGGCTGTTACCGCACCAACGTGGACCTAATGGTCACATGTCTGAAGATGACCGACCCCGTCGGACTCACCATGGCCGGGAAGATCGACATCCTGCTGATCCTCGGCAAAGGTCAGAGACCAGAGACTAGACTATACCAGAGACCAGACCAGACCAGCGACCAGACACTAGAGACCAGAGACTAGACTATACCAGAGACCAGACCAGACCAGCGACCAGACACTACAGACCAGACCAGAGACTAGACACTTGAGACCAGAGACCAGAGACTAGAGACCAGATCTGAGACCAGAGACTAGAGACCAGATCTGAGACCAGAAACCAGATGTGAGACAGTCCTGGGTTCAGTGGTTTAGCACAGGACAGTTCATTAACCAGAGACACTGAGTGTCGGTCTGAGACCTGGTCTCTGTGGTCCTCAGGTGTGGTCATGGACCTCCTTGAACTGGCTCCTGTGGTGGACGGTGATTTTGTCCCCGAGGATCCGAGTCGTCTGTTCCACAACGCGGCTCAGTTCGACTACCTGGCCGGAGTCAACAGCATGGACGGACACATCTTCGCAGGAGTCGACATTCCCTCCATCAACAGCAACAAAGGCAACACCACGGTGTGAGTCCCAGAGACCAGACCGGCCCGCTTCAGAGAGGTGAGACTTTTACAACCGATGGACCGGGTTCAGGTCTTCAGGTCCGGGTATTGTTCTCTCCTCAGGAAGGACGTGAAGGGTCTGCTGGCCGGTCTGACCAAGGAGAAGGGGAACGCCGCCGTGGACTCGGCGTACGCCGTCTACTCGTCTCACTGGGGATCGATCCCGGAGCCGGCGATGGTGAAGAAGACAGTGGCTGAACTGGAGACGGACTTCCTGTTCCTGGTCCCGACTCAGATCGCCCTCCAGCTCCACGCCAACAACACCAGGTCAGGCCAGTCCGACTGGGTTCTGTGGTCCCCGATGTTCCCCAGAGTTCCCTGACATTTCCTGGACTTCCCTCACGTTCCCTAGTATTGCCTGGTGTTTCCCAGTGTTTCTTAACATTCCTTAGTGTTCCCTGGAGTTTTACCGCTGGTTCCTATTGTTCCCTGGTGTTCCCTGACATTCCTTAACATTCCTTGGTGTTCCCTGACATTCCCTACAGTACCTTGACATTTCTTAGTGTCCCTTACTGTTTCCTAGTATTTCCCGATGTTCTCTATTGTTCCCTAACGTTTTCTGGTGTTCCCTTGTTTTCCTTGACGTTCCCTAACATTCCCTGGTGTTCCCTAGCACCCTCTGAAGTTCGCTGGTGTTCCCTGACATTTTCCAGGTTTCCCTAATGTTTCCTAGTATTTCCTGGCCAACATTCCCTATTATCTGATGTTTCCTGGGTTCCCCGATGTTCCCTAGTGTTCATTTGTCTGACCCTGACATATTCTATTCTTCCCAAATGTTCCCTATTGTTACCTAGTGTTCCTTGATGGTCCCCAGTACTCCTTGACATTTCCCAGTGTTCCCTGTAGTCTTCTATATATCCCATATATTCCCTGTAGTGTTCCTTGGTGTTCCCTTGTATTCTCTGTTGTTCTCTATTAATTGTTCTGATGGTTCTGTGGTGTTTTGCTGTTGTTTGTCCCTCAGTGGTGCCCGTACCTACTCCTACCTGTTCAACATGAAGACCCGTATCCCAGGGTTCCCTAGCTGGGTGGAGGCGGAACATGCCGAGGACCTGCAGTACCTGTTCGGTAAACCGTTCTCCACCCCGCTGGTCTACTTCCCGCGGCACAGAAACCTGTCCAAGTACATGATCGCGTACTGGACCAACTTCGCCAAAACCGGGTAAATTCCCAGTATGCACTGCACACACTAATCATGTGGTCTAATATGGATTAATGGGGACTAACATGGTCTATTGTGAACTAATGTGGTCTAACATGGTCTTACGTGGACTATCAAGGTCTAACATGGTCTAATGTGGTCTAACGTGGTTTATCGTGGGCTAACGTGGGCTAACATACACTAACATGGTCTAATGTGGTCTAACATGGTCTAATGTTGTCTAACATGGTTTAACATGGTCTATTGTGGTTTAAAGTAGTCTAATGTGGTCTAACGTGGTTTATCGTGGGCTAACGTGGGCTAACATACACTAACATGGTCTAATGTGGTCTAACATGGTCTAATGTGGTCTAACGTGGTTTATCGTGGTCTAATGTGCTCCCAGTGATCCCAGTAGAGGCGGCAGTAGAGTCCCAGTCCCTTGGCCCCAGTTCACCAAAGTCCGCCAGCCGTACCTCACCATCAACCACAAGATGAGCAAGGCCTCCGTCAGGTACCGGGTTCTACTGCAGATGTTCCACTTTACCATCTCTGTCTTGTTTCTATCACTGTCTGCCTCTGGTCACCAGGGGGCGCTGCAGCTGGTCTGTGGTTCTGGTTCTAACCGGTCTTGTCTGGTCTCCTCAGCTACGACCTGAGGTCGGAGTACGTGGACTACTGGACCAGAACCTACAGCGGCCTGCTGACGGTTCAGAGAACGGCGGGGAACGAGATGGAACGTTAAGGCGAATGTTTTGGTCTCGCAGAGAACGAGGATCAGTTAAAGGAATAAACCAGATTAAGTCAAAGTCTGGGGTCTTTATTTCTCTTGATCAATCGATCCATTGATCACAGCGATCAATAATTAACAGTATTAGCAACGAGCTTACAACAGTTCCTCTGTTCCCTAATGTTCCCTGTTGTTCTCTCATGTTTTCTCGTGATACCCAGTGTTCCATCTTGTTCCCTATTGTTCCTTGATATTCCCCAGTATTCCTTAGTGTTCCTTTGTTTTCTAGTGTTCCATAGTGATACCCAGTGTTCCCGAGTGTTCCCAGCTGTTGTTCTCTAGTGTTTTCTGGTGATTCCAAGTGTTCCTTGTTGTTCCCGACTGTTTCCTAGTGTTACCAGCTGTTGTTCTTTGGTGTTCCTTGTTGTTCCGTAATGCGCCCTGATGTTCTTTAATGTTCCATAATGTTCCCTACTGTCCCCAGCTGTTGTTCTTTAGTATCCCTAATGTTCCTTGTCGTTCCCTAATGTTCCCAGCTGTTTTTCTCCACTCGTCTCTAACGTTCCTCCAGCGGAGAACCCATAGTGTCGGCTGTTTCTTTAGGGCGTGACGTGTTCCCTCCAGCTCAGTTTGACTTCTGACTCGTCGCCACCAGGGGGCGCCAGGCTCCTTCAGCGGTTCTTTTGAGAACGTAGCAGAACGTGACAGGTGCAGAACGAAAGAAGTGAAGGTGGAGACGAAGAAACGGGACGAGTGACGGCGAAGTGGCAGGAAGAGGCGGCGCTCAGACTCAGTTCTGCATTAGACGTTGCAACAGAGCGAAGCAGGAAACAGATGACACACTCAACGTCTGATACCACAGACAAGAGGAGGGAGGAGGCGACGCTGCCTCCGCCACAGCAGGCAAGACGCAGAAGAGCCCCGGAGGAGGTGAAGAGGAGGTGAAGAGGAGGAGAAGAGCAGCGGCAGATTGGACGAAGAGGAAATTTAAAAAAAAAAAGAAAAGAAAAGTCGACGAAAAGACGAAGGAGTCGAAAAGTTTGAGCGTGAGCAGAGGAGGAAGCAGAAAGTTACAGAGGAGGGGAAGTGAGGAGGAGGAAGGGAAGAGGAGGTGAGGAGGGAGGTGAGGAGGAGGAGGAGGAGGAGGACCTGTAGAGCAGACATGGAGGAGGACATCAGGAAACAAGGGATGCTCTACCTCCAACAGCAGAGATTTGGAAAGGTTAGCATCGCGGCTAATGCTAACATGACACCGACACTTGTATGTTTGTCTGTTTGTTTGTTTGTTTGTCTCATGTAACATGTGGTCATGTGTGTGCAGAAGTGGAAGCGTGTGTGGTGCGTCCTCTACAGAGAAAGTTCCTGCTCCATCTCCAGACTCGAGTTCTTCGAGTGTAAAGACGGAGGAACCGCAGAGAAGAGTCTACGCAAACAGCAGGAACACAAGAAGGTACAGGACTCTACTGGTCTCTATTAAACTCTACTAGACTCTACTGGACTCCACTAGACTCTGCTAAACTTTACTAGACTCTACTGAACTCTAGTAGACTCTACCGGACTCTACCGAACTTAACTAAACTCGACTAGACTCTGTCGGACTTAACTGAACTTTACTAGACTCTGGTGATGTCTGGTCTCTGCTAGTCTCAGCTCAGACCAGGTCTCAGTTAACCCCTCCCGGTGGTCTCTGATCTCAGGTGATCCGGATGTCGGACTGTATCCGGGTCTCAGAGATGGAGATGGAGTCTTGTCCTCGGGACACGGGACCGTTCCTGGTGGAGACCACGGAGAAGATCTACGTGTTCGCTGCCGAGAGACGACACGTGGACGAGTGGACCCACAAACTGTGTGAGGTCGCATTTCCTGTACGTAACACACACTAACACACACAAATACACACTCTCTAACACACACTAACATGCACAAACTGTGTGAGGTGGTGTTTCCTGTAGGTCAGGGGTGGAGGGCTATTAAAGGTGATTAAAAATGTCGGTGTTGATTTATAGTGGGTCGGTGTCAGTGTTAATTTATAGTGGGTTGGTGTCAGTGTTGATTTATAGTGGGTCAGTGTCGGTGTTAATTTATAGTGGGTTGGTGTCAGTGTTGATTTATAGTGGGTCAGTGTTAATTTATAGCGGGTCGGTGTCAGTGTTGATTTATAGTGGGTCAGTGTCGGTGTTAATTTATAGTGGGTTGGTGTCAGTGTTGATTTATAGTGGGTCAGTGTCGGTGTTAATTTATAGTGGGTCGGTGTCAGTGTTAATTTATAGCGGGTCAGTGTCGGTGTTAATTTATAGTGGGTTGGTGTCAGTGTTGATTTATAGCGGGTCGGGGTCAGTGTTGATTTATAGCGGGTCAGTGTCAGTGTTGATTTATAGTGGGTCGGTGTTGATTTATAGTGGGTCGGTGTCAGTGTTAATTTATAGCGGGTCGGGGTCAGTGTTGATTTATAGTGGGTCGGTGTTGATTTATAGCGGGTCGGGGTCAGTGTTGATTTAT
This sequence comes from Polydactylus sextarius, assembly GCA_016801845.1. NCBI lineage: Eukaryota > Metazoa > Chordata > Actinopteri > Polynemidae > Polydactylus > Polydactylus sextarius. The sequence goes on along the minus strand of CM028931.1, from coordinate 1,373,532 downwards.
AGTGGGTCAGTGTCAGTGTTGATTTATAGTGGGTCAGTGTCAGTGTTGATTTATAGCGGGTCGGTGTCAGTGTTGATTTATAGCGGGTCAGTGTCAGTGTTGATTTATAGCGGGTCAGTGTTGATTTATAGTGGGTCAGTGTCAGTGTTGATTTATAGCGGGTCAGTGTCAGTGTTGATTTATAGTGGGTCAGTGTCAGTGTTGATTTATAGCGGGTCAGTGTCAGTGTTGATTTATAGCGGGTCAGTGTCAGTGTTGATTTATAGCGGGTCAGTGTCAGTGTTGATTTATAGTGGGTCAGTGTCAGTGTTGATTTATAGCGGGTCAGTGTCAGTGTTGATTTATAGCGGGTCAGTGTCAGTGTTGATTTATAGCGGGTCGGGGTCGGTGTTGATTTATAGCGGGTCAGTGTTGATTTATAGCGGGTCGGTGTCAGTGTTAATTTATAGCGGGTCGGGGTCGGTACTGATTTGAAAACTGAGACACTGATTTTCGCCCCTGATGAGAAACCTGCTCTGATCAAGCAGCACCTTGGGTCTCTGTGCTCCACAGTCCAGTCGGCATCAGAAACCTCGGTGTTGTTTGATGATTCTGTGTCCCTGGTGAACCGTGCAAGGCATCTGGTCAAAAACTGCTTTTTTCCATTGAGGAACATTTCCAAACTCTGATACATGCTTTTATTTCATCTCGTTTAGATTATTGCAACTCTCTTTTTATGTGTTTGAACAAAATCGTTTGTGGATCGTTCAGAACGCTGCGTCTTTTAACTGGTGGTTTAACTGACGTCACCCCGGTTTTATCTGCCTCACACTGGCTTCCAGTCAAACTTCGTATTGATTTTAAGTTTTAGTTTTGACTTTTAGAGCGTTACATGAACAAGCCCCACAATACATTTGTGATCTTTTAACTCCATATCGCTCAGGACGATCACTGAGGTCGTCAGGTCAGAACCTCTTGGTACTGCCCAAAACCAGCTACAGAACTAGAGGCGACTGCTTTCGGTCGGTCGCCCCTCGGTTGTGGAAGCGTCTCTACGTCTGTCTGACTCTTAAAAAACAGCTAAAGACACTTTCATTTAGACCAGTATTTAATTCATCGGATACCTTGGTTAAATTGTTTCATTGGTACATTTTTATATTGTTTTATTTCAATAAGCTTTTAGTTGAGTGTCTCTGTTCATATTATTTTTAGATACGTTTTAAACTGTCATGTTATGTTGTGTTTCTTATATTATCTTGTGAAAAATGCTATAGAAATAACGTTTACTTAATTACTTACTTGATTTATAGCAGGTCAGTATTGATTTTATAGCGGGTCGGTGTCGGTACTGATTTATAGCGGGTTGGGTCGGGTGCTGTAGTTTATTAGCGATACTGTCAGAAAACGGGTCGGATGCGGGTTTAAGTATGACGGGTACCGGCGGGTGCAGATTCTCAACGTTAGACTCTGAATCATGTCAAAACATCCAAATGATCAAGTTTTCACATAGACGCTGCAGAAAATTACAGTGTGTGTCACACACACATTAACACCTCGTTACTTCACTAACAGTCGTGAGGTCGTGTGTCAGAGAGAAGCTGTGAAACACCAGAGACCAGGACCTGTGGACCACTAGTCTGTGGTGGGTGCTGTTCTGAGTGTGCTCTAGTCTCTGGTCTAGTCTCTAGACTTTAGTCTTTAGTCACTAGTCCTGGTCTGAGGTGGTCCTTTTCTGAGACAGTCCTCGTCTGAGGTGGTCCTTTTCTGAGACAGTCCTGGTCTGAGGTGGTCCTTTTCTGAGGCAGTCCTGGTCTGAGGTGGTCCTTTTCTGAGACAGTCCTGGTCTGAGGTGGTCCTTTTCTGAGGCAGTCCTGGTCTGAGGTGGTCCTTTTCTGAGACAGTCCTGGTCTGAGCTTACAGACCGAGGGTGTGAAGCTGTGATGTTTGTGGTTTTGGTTTCCATTAGCGACACATTTTATTAACGAGGCTGAGTCTCACTTTGTCTCTGCAGAGAACAGATCAGACTAGACCAGACCAGACCACATCAGACCTCAGATTAGAATAGACCAAATCAGACCAGACCACATCAGACCAGTCCAGATAAGACGGGTCAGTCCGTGGTGGTTTGGTCGCCTTCATCGCTCATTCCTCTTTTAAATAAACGCTGCAGCGTCACGTGTCATGTCGTTTGACGTGTTGTGTCTCAGCGTCATGTGACGTGTCATGTGACGTGTCATGTGACGTGTCATGTGACGTGTCATGTGACGTGTCATGTGACGTGTCATGTGACGTGTCAAGTCACGTCAGAGACGCCATCTTCCTCAGAGGTGTGAAGCAGACGAGTTTAACTGTTTCCTCTTTTCACAAAATGAAGAACTCTGATGTTTTATTTTTAAAGCGTCAACGTGTCAAAGACGCAGAACAACTGGTCTCATCGTGTCCAGGTCCTGGAGGGAGACTTCAGACCAGGACCTGGACGGGACAGGTTGGACCAGGATCTGCTCCTTGACTCAAGCCCACTGATCAGTCAAATCCTGGTTCAGGTTTAATGCAGGACTGGACCTGTTATGTGGACTAGTCTCTGGTCCACATCCTCGTTCTCTTCCCCGTCCCTGTCCCAGGTCCAGATCCCAATCGAGGTCCTAGTCCCTGTCCTCTTTCACGTCCTTGTCTTGGTCTCCAATCTTTGGTTCCCATCCCTATCCCCTTATGTCCAGGTCCAGGTCCAGGTCTCTGTCTAGGTCCAGGCCCTCGTCTTCTTCCATGTCCCCGTCCTCGTCCAGATCCAGGTCCCTGTCCCTGTCTAGGTCCAGGACCTGTCCTTTCCATGTCCATGTCCAAGACCCCATTCAGGTCCAGGTCCCCATCTTTGTCTCTTCCCCGTCCTGGTCCAGGTCCAGGTCCAGGTCCAGGTCCTAGTTCTGGTCCAGGTCCAGGTCCAGGTCCAGGTCCTAGTTCTGGTCCAGGTCCAGGTCCAGGTCCTAGTTGGTCCTTCCTGGTATAACCAGGGTGATGACAGACTCCTGACATCTGAGTCACGGCTCCACTTCCTCTTTCTGTGACAGGAAGTAAACAACATGTTCTGTCCCTCAGCAACAAACCCAGGCTTTTATTTTGAAGGTCTGGGCTGTTTCAGAAACCAGTCAGGGTTCGTGGTCTCAGACTCTGATGCAGTGAAACCACAGGACCCTTGGACCCTGTCAGGATGGTGCTGCTTGGATCCTGTCAGGGTCCTGGTCCTGGTCTTGGTCTCGTTGGTCTGTACTGGACTCTTCTGTCAGGACAAGCTTCAGATTAATTGTTTATGTTGTTTATGTTGTTGTTTATATTGTTTTTATGTTGTTAATATTGATGTTGTCGTTTATGTTGATGTTGTTGTCATTGTTTATGTTATTGTTGTTTACGTTGTTGTTTACGTTGTTGTTTGCGTTGTTGTTTATGTTGTTGTTTTATATTGTTTTTATGTTGTTAATATTGATGTTGTCGTTTATGTTGATGTTGTTGTCATTGTTTATGTTATTGTTGTTTACGTTGTCGTTGTTTACGTTGTTGTTTACGTTGTTGTTTATATTGTTTATGTTGTTGTTTTACGTTTTTTGTTGTTAATACGATGTTTGTTTACGTTGTTGTTTACGTCGTTGTTGTTTACGTTGTTGTTTACGTTGTTGTTTGCGTTGTTGTTTACGTTGTTGTTTGCGTTGTTGTTTACGTTGTTGTTTACGTTGTGCCAGATGAACTGGGTGGAGCCGAGTGTGAAAAGAGGCAGTTTACATCGATCGACCAGGGTTGAAGACGACAGAGGAATGGAGGACAACTCGCTGTACGGTGGCAGAGAGACAGGTAGGACGTCTGTCTTCGCTGTCCACCTCCGACCCCCGCCGATAGCCCCGCCCCCGCCGCCGTTAGCCCCGCCCCCGCCGCCGTTAGCCCCGCCCCCGCCGCCGATAGCCCCGCCCCCCTCAGCTGCAGCATCAAACGACAAACGTCTTGAGACGTTTTAGAGACGAAACATCGTCGTGTTCGATTCGATTTCTGCTGCTGCACCTTCGCACACAAACCTCACTTCCTTTTCCCAGAGCAGCTAAATATAGACACACACACATTAACACACACACACACACACACACACACACACACATTAACACACACACACACACTGATCTTTATTTTTTCCACTGTGGTTTTCAAACTTCTACATTTACACAGAAGCTGAGAGTCAGAGTGGAAACTGTGTGTGAGTTCCTGCTGCGGTGTGTGTGTGTGCGTGTGTCTGCGCATGTGTGTGTGTATGTTAATGTGTGTGTGTGTGCGTGCCTGTGAACACAGTCGTGACTTTGACTTTTTTAATTTTCCGTCACTTCATCGACATTTTTAGTTTCAGTCAGTGAGGTCACGTGACCTGGAGCTGCTCTGTGATTGGCTCCTTGTTAGAGGTCACGATGTGTGTGTGTTAATGTGCGTGTGTGTGTATTAGTGTGTATTAGTGTGTGTTAGTGTGTGTTGTGTGTTAGTGTGTGTGCCCTCAGCTTTTATCTTGTCAGGACAAACTTCCTGTTTGTCGACAGGAAGTTTCCTTGTTGCTTCAGAGTAAAGTGTCGACGTCGCGTCAAGTTTTATTTTTATCTTTAACTTAATAAAATATAAATAAATATATTTATAACGAGGTAAACAAGGTAAATAGGAAGTCGTCTGCAGGTCAAAGATTCACTTTATTTGGTGACTGGTGAATGTGCAATAAGCAGGTAAACCACACACACACCGATGCACATTAATACACACACTCTGTCAACCTCAACACAAGGGCTTTTATCTTTTATTTTGGCGGGGTGTGGGGTCACAACAGAAACAGATTATTGGTTCAATTATTGGTTCTGAGTTCTGTTTAGATCAAATAAAAGTCACACACGTGAAACAGGAAGTAGAACGTCTATAAATAGAACCGTAGAACAGTGGAACCGCATCACAACGTCTACATGTGCAGACGTTTGAAGACGCTGCTACTGTTTCCCCACAACCTCACACACCTGTGTGTGTGTGTGTGTGTGTGTGTGTGTGTGTGTGCGCGCATCAGTGCGTGACTTCAAGGTGTGTGTCCGGAGGACGGAGGCGTCCGACCGCTGCCGGCTGAAGGGAGACTGCATCCTGCGAGCGGACACGGACTCGCTCCTCCTGCTGGACAAGACGGGCGACGTCATGTTGGCGTGGCCGTACAGGTTCCTGCGCCGCTTCGGTCGAGACAAGGTGACACACACACACACAGAGTTAGCATAAAGGTGCTAATATAACCCCAGTTGCTGGATGTATTAGCATCATTATGCTATTGGTGCTAATGGTGCTACTGGTGCTAATAATACTATTGGTGCTAATGATACAAATTATTCTAATGATGCTAATGATGCTAATGGTGCTATTGGTGCTAATGATGCTAATGGTGCTATTGGTGCTAATAATACTATTGGTGCTAATGATGCAAATTATTCTAATGATGCTATTGATGCTAATGCAGTCTCTGGTTCAGCCAATGAAAACCGGTTTGACAGAGGAACCATCACTCATCCCTACTTCCTGTCTCTCACTTCCTGCTTCCTGTCCCTCAGGCGACCTTCTCCTTCGAGGCGGGCCGCAGGTGTGAGTCTGGCGAGGGAAACTTTGAGTTCGACACGAAGCAGGGCAACTTGTTGTTCCAGGAGGTGGAGGCGGCCATCAACCTGCAGCGGATCTCCCTCCCCCACCGCCAGATCTCAGCGGGGGGGCAGGGGAGTCCCGACCCCCCCCACGGCCTCACCCTCCCTCCCCCCAGCACCAGGACGCCGCCGCCGCAGCTGCAGCCTCGAGGACACGGCGCCCAGGTCAGCTGACCGTGTGGCTTTCAAAATAAAGTCAGGAGTTTCAAAAGAAAGTCAGATTTACAAAATAAAATGCGGTTTTGTGTCTTCAGGATGACGACGGCGTTTACAGCATGGTGGCCGAGCACGTCCATCCTCCCATGAGTCATCACAAAGACAAGGAGAGAGAGGGCGCCACTTCCTGTCAACAACAACAACCACAACAACAGCAGCAGCAGCAGCAGCAGCAGCAGCAGCAGCGCCCCCCGCTGGTAGGACACTCGTTCTGATGTTTTCATGTAAAGGGAGGTGGTCTAATCCAGCCTAGTCCAGTCTAGACCACGTGGCTCCCCCTTGCTGGTCTGACGTCTCATCTTCTGGTTTCAGTCTCGTCTCGAACCTCCGGTGGACAAAGTCCTGACGGGGGTGAAGAGTCTGACGCTGGACACCCGCGGCCTCCCCGCCCCCCGCAAGAACCAGGTGAAGATGATCTCCAGCTGCCCTCTGCCCCACGCCGAGCCCGCCCCCGCCCCCGGCTCAGGCCCCGCCCCCTCCCTCAACCCCCGCCACAGCCCCAAACCCAGCTCCAGCCCCAACCCGGACCAGATGTACTCCCAGATCACCCTGCTGGCCGGTGGCGGTGGCACCAGGAGGGAGAGGGATCGAGGCGCCAGCTTGGCTCCGCCCTGCACACCGCCGCTCATCAACCCGGAGCCGGAGTACTCCCTCCCCTTCGACACCATCGCCAAGAACGTCATGGCCGACATGATGAAGTCCCATAAGGCTCACGTCTCTGACGCGTCCGGCGCCGACCCGCTGTACGACAGCATCGACGAGATGAAGATCAGAAACATCTTCGTCGCCGAGGACGACGCCCACTCCCACGGCCACGCCCACGGCCACGTCCATGGGCCCACGTACGGGAAGGTTGAGCACATCTACGACGAGCCCGAGGGCTGCGCCGCCGGCAGGGACAAGATGTGCGGCGTCGCCCCGTCCGTCTACGACGACCCCGAGGAGATGAGAGGAGACGCCTGGAGGATCATGGGAACGGCGGCCGACCCCAAAGGTCACGAGTATCCGTACAACCCCCGCGTGGACGACTACGCCGTTCCCAAACGACCTCAGAGGGCGTTTCCTGTCGGACGGAGCACAGAGGAAGACGAAGGTGTAGATGCCAAGGTGCAGCAGCAGGAGGAGGAGGAGGAGGAGGAGGAGCAGCAGGAGGAAGAGGAGAGGAAGCGGGATTCACCGTACAACAATGTCATGGTGAAGATTGAGTAAAGAACAACGATACAGAATCAATAATCAGTGACCAGTCGTCTCCTCTGAGATCAATGAGACTCTGAACACCATCATCATCATCATCATCATCAAGATGGCCGACACACGTCCACTTCCTGTCACTGTATGTAAACGTCCAAGAGGCTAAATTAGCTATGTTAGCTTTAAAAGCTAAATTACCCAAAGCAACAAAGTTGCCTAAATAAACTAAAGTATCTAAATTAGCTACATTTGCTAATATAGCCAAATTAGCTGGTAACTTGTCAGATATATACGTCATAGTTGAAGACTAAACTGATTAGCTAAATTAGCTCAAATACTCAAAGTAACAAAGTTAGCCAAGGTGGCTAATTTAACTAATGTATATTAATTAGGTAAGTTAGCTAAAGTAGCCAAGTTAAATTAAATAGCTAATTTATCTAAGTTGTCAAACTAAGCTAACATACCTAAATTAGCTCAAATAGCTAACATAACCAAATTAGCTAAACATTCAAACATAGTTAGCTAAATAAACTAAGGTATTTAAAGCCAAGTTAGCTAAAGTAGCTAGTAACTTGTAAGCGGGATACCTCACAGATTGAGACTAAACTGCTAAATTACTATTTAGCTAAGTTAGCTGAAATACTCAGAGTAACAGAGTTAGTTAAGTTAGCTGAGGTTGCTAATTTAAATTAGCTAGCATAGCCAAGTTAAATTGAATAGCTAACTTATCTAAGGTATCAATGTTAGCTAAGGTATCTAAATTAGCTGTATTAGCTAAATTAGCAAAGTTAGCTAGTAGCTTATCTGTCGTATATGTTGCAGGTGGTGACTAGCTTGTCACTGTCCAACATATCCCATGATTCATTGCGGCAGGTTATGTTTGTGATGTGGTCACATGACCAGAGTTTTACTTATTTTAACGATTTATAGAACAATTTATCTGCAATGTGTGAATTTTATGTCAACGTTTTGCTTTTTCTTCCTCTTTTAACAGGAGCAAACAGGTGTTGTTGTTGTTGTTGTTATTGTTGTTTTGTTGTTGCTAGGAGACAGAAGTGGCTTATTACGTTAGCGGCATAAAAGTCGTAAATAATGTAAACAGGAGACGCTTCGTAGGTCAAATTTAATTTTTTTTTTTGGTTGTTTTGAGTCTTGAGCCACTAAACGTGTTAGCTAGCTTGTTACTAACGTTGTGTAGCTTATTAGCCGTTAGCATCAGTGTGTTGACCAGCAACAACCTGTAAATCTGTAAATCTGAAATAAATCTGGTTGAAGACGATTCGCTGAAACCGTTGTTTATGTTTTTATTCGTAGATGTAAACACCTACAGGTGACATGTCAACAACACGGTCACATGACCAGAGGAGGAAGTGAAAACACTAGGAACTAGTAGCTGTTAGCGTTAGCAGGAGGTTTACATGGTGTAAGTGAGGGGCGCTACGGTTAGCATCGATGCTGTGTGTGTGTGTGTGTGTGTACATCACATCTCACATCAACACGAGACTCATACAGTGTGACAGTAATAACTACACACACACACACACACTGACCCCGACCCCACAGGGAGACGTACACACACCGGCTACAATTGGTTCCCAGCATGCATCTCTCTACGCCTTAAAACACACTCAGCTGGAAACTGAAGGAACATCATAGTGTGTGTGTGTGTGTGTGTGTGTGTGTGTGTGTGTGTTGACTCAGTGGCCTGGAAGATGAAGATGACACCGACACCAGAGAGAGAAAATCATACGTGTCCTACTTCATGTTACAGCTGAGCTCAGTTACAAGAGAGAGAAGCTAACACATAGAGGCTAACAGAGAGGCTAACAAAACTAACAGAGACTAACCGCTAAAAGCTAAACGCTAACAGACAGAGGGTTACAGATAGAGGCTAACACGTAGAAGCTAACAAACAGATCCTAAAACTTAGAGGCTAACAGTTAGAAGTTAACACTGAAGCTACAATTTAGAAGTAACAGACAACAGCTAACAGAAGCTAATGGAGAAAGGCTTCCAGATAGAAGCTGACACTTAGAAGCTAGCTAACATATAGAAGCTAAAAGACAGAGGCTAACAGACAGAAGCTAACTATTAGAAGATATCAGACAGAAGAGAGACGCTAACACTTAGAACTAACAGAGGGTAACACTCAGAAGGCTAACACTCAGAAGGCTAACACTCAGAAGGCTAACACTCAGAAGGCTAACACTCAGAAGGCTAACACTCAGAAGGCTAATAGACAGATGCTAATACTTAAAAGCTAAAACGTAAAAGTTAATAGAGGGTTACAGATAAAGGCTAACACTTGAAAGCTAACAAACAACGGCTGAAAGAATAGAAGCTAATACTTAGACGTTAGCTAACCGATAGAAGCTAACACTGGAGACAACGCTAACTGTTTTTGGACTTTTACGCTGCTACTCCAAGACGTTTAGACTTCATGTTAGAGACGTCGGCCATTTTATATTCAGTCTATATGTTTATAGACAGTCTATGTGTTTATAGGTTTAGGTCTGAAACCTGGACCAGGATCCAGTCTGAACCAGATCAGATCTGGATCCTGGACCGATGTGAACAGATCAAACACATGACGTCACTGTGTGTGTGTGTGTGTGTGTGTGTGTGTGTGTGTGTGTGTGTGTGTCTGTCTGTCTGTGTGTGTGTGTAGATGGATGGTTGTTTCCGTGGCAACTGTAAAAAGGGGATCTGGAGTTGCATCCGTGTTGCTGTGGCAACCATGCACGGGCCTGATGGATGAGATTTAAAAACAGAAACAACCACAGAACAACACACACACACACACACACTGAACCTGATGGAGTCACGTGCCCTGAGCTGCCACTCACAGCGGGTCGTCACGTGACCACAGATTTATTGACATTTATATTATTTTATTTGAATAATTGTATTTTATTTTGAAAGGACCTGTCACCGAGCTGGGCGCGTGCTGATGTCATTCCACAGCACGAAGGGCCAGTGACCTGTGAGCGCGCGGGCAGGTGCACGCGACCTTTCATTAATTCAAACACCACAGAGACAGATAACGCTCGTGGACGCGCCGCCGCCGCTGCGCGCGTGCCTCCCCTCCGTTCGTGAGCGCGTCAGCGGGAGCGAGCGTCAGGATCCAAGGACAGACCGCGCGGGCTCGCGAGCATCAGGTCATCTGAAAGTCCGCGAGCATCACGAGCCGCGACACACGAACACCGACGACCAGTCCCGGTCCCGGTACAGTCCCGGTCCCGGTCTCACAGAACCGACACCTGCTCGGTGGATCAACAGGGACCAGGTCCAGGACCGAGACCGAAGACCCGAAAACCCGCGGCGGGAAAACGACAAACGACGACGGAGCGTTTATCAAAACAACAGCGACCTTTAACCCGACGGAACCCGACGGAACCGGGTCCGCCACCGGAGCAGAACCAGCGCACTGAACCGGACTGAGCCCCGAGACCCGGACCGAGAGTCTCCGTGACTGAAATAAATCACAGACGGTGAAATCAACAGGAGGCGAAGCTGCCGAGGCTTTTAATTTGAAAATCTGCAACAAAACCAGGACCAGGACCAGAACTAAGACCAGAACCAGGACCAGGACGAGAACCAAGACCAGGACCAGGACCAGGACCAGCTGAGAACAGTGAGTCACTGTTGTTGTTTCTTCCATCACGTCATCACGTTTTAACTTTCAAAATAAAGTAAAATAAACAGAATCAGACCAGGTCCAGACCAGTTCAGACCAGTCCAGACCAGGTCCGGACCTGGTCCAGATAAGGTCCGGACCTGGTCCAGATAAGGTCCAGACCAGTCCAGACCAGGTCCAGGTGTTAACGAGGCCCCGCCCACCAACAACAGTCTGATTGGACGTTGAGGTCTCAGGTGTGTCACTGTGGCTGCGACATGATCTGTCTCAGTCCTGGTCCTGGTCTAGACCTGGTCTAGAGCCAAACTGGTTCCAGGTGGTTTCAATGTGAAACTGACCTTCTCCCTCCTTCTCTACTTCCTCTTCCTCCTCCTCCTCCTCCTCCTCCTCCTCCTCCTCCTCCTCCTCCTCCTCCTCCTCCTCCTCCTCCACCTCCTCCTCCTCCTCCTCCTCCTCCTCCTCCTCCTCCTCCTCCTCCTCCTCCTCCTCCTCCTCCTCCTCCTCCTCCTCCTCCTCCTCCTCCTCCTCCTCCTCCTCCTCCTCCTCCTCCTCCTCCTCCTCCTCCTCCTCCTCCTCCTCCTCCTCCTCCTCCTCCTCCTCCTCCTCCTCCTCCTCCTCCTCCTCCTCCTCCTCCTCCTCCTCCTCCTCCTCCTCCTCCTCCTCCTCCTCTCTCCTCCTCCTCCCTCCTCCTCCTCCCTCCTCCTCCTCCTCCTCCTCCTCCTCCTCCTCCTCCTCTTCCTCCTCCTCCTCCTCCTCCTCCTCCTCCTCTTCTACTTCCTCCTCTTCCTCCTCTTCCTCCCTCCTCCTCCTCCTCCTCCTCCTCCTCTTCTACTTCCTCCTCCTCCTCCTCCTCCTCCTCCTCCTCCTCTCTCCTTCCTCCTCCCTCCTCCTCCTCCTCCTCCTCCCTCCTCCTCCTCCTCCTCCTCCTCCTCCTCCTCCTCCTCCTCCTCCTCCTCCTCCTCCTCCTCCTCCTCCTCCTCCCTCCTCCTCCTCCTCCCCTCCTCCTCCTCCTCCTCCTCCTCCTCCTCCTCCTCCTCCTCCTCCTCCTCCTCTCCTTCCTCCTCCTCCTCCTCCTCCTTCCTCCTCCTCCTCCTCCTCCTCCTCCTCCTCCTCCTCTCCTCCTCCTCCTCCTCTTCTACTTCCTCCTCTCCTCCTCCTCCTCCTCCTCCTCCTCCTCCTCCTCCTCCCTCCTCCTCCTCCTCCTCCTCCTCCTCTTCCTCCTCCTCCTCCTCCTCCTCCTCCTCCTCCTCCTCCTCCTCCTCCTCCTCCTCCTCCTCCTCCCTCCTCCTCCTCCTCCTCCTCCTCCTCCTCCTCCTCCTCCTCCTCCTCCTCCTCCTCCTCCTCCTCCTCCTCCTCCTCCTCCTCCTCCTCCTCCTCCTCTCCTCCTCCTCCTCCTCCTCCTCCTCCTCCTCCTCCTCCTCCTCCCCTCCTCCCCCTCCTCCTCCTGCTGTAGTGGAGGTGCGTGGCGTGCTCCTCCTGGCGCTCCAGTCCCTGACGGTGGTCTTGTGTGGATGTGAGCCTCGCCTCGTCAACATCGGCGCCGTCCTGAGCCAGAAGCGCTTCGAGCAGGTGTTCAAGGAGGCGGTGCTTCAGGCCAACGCCCTCTACGGGAAGGACAAGTTCAAGATGAACGCCATCGCCGTCACGCACAAACCCAACGCCATCCAGATGGCGCTGTCCGTCTGCGAGGACCTCATCTCCAACCAGGTGGGGGCGCTGGTCCTGGACCCGATCCGTCAAACAAAACCACGTACACAAGCAGAACCACATTAGATTAGATGGACAGTCTGGATTTAAGGTGGTATTGTAGTTATTTAAGGTGGTACTCTGGATATTTAAGGTGGTATTCTAGATATTTAAGGTGGTATTTGAATATTTAAGGTGGTATTTAGATATTTAAGGTGGTATTCTAGATATTTAAGGTGGTATTTGAATATTTAAGGTGGTATTTGATTATTTAAGGTGGTATTTAGATATTTAAGGTGGTATTCTAGATACTTAAGGTGGTATTTGAATATTTAAGGTGGTATTTAGATATTTAAGGTGGTATTTTAGATATTTAAGGTGGTATTTGGATATTTAAGGTGGTATTCTAGATATTTAAGGTGGTATTTGAATATTTAAGGTGGTATTTGATTATTTAAGGTGGTATTTAGATATTTAAGGTGGTATTCTAGATATTTAAGGTGGTATTCTAGTTCTTTGTATACACCAGCAACAGTCAGAACAGTTGATGTGGTGTTGGAGGAAACAGGAACGTTCTTTGTGAAGAAATGAGGCCAACATGGCCGACGAGAGATTAACGATAACCTCGTTCTATATTTAATCCTCTGGTCTGGAGTGTGATCCGCCTCTATGTGTGTTCTACCCGTGTTCTACCAGTGTTCTACCCGTGTTCTCTGCGTGTCCAGGTCTACGCCATCCTGGTCAGTCATCCTCCTCAGTCCAACGACCACCTGACTCCGACCCCGGTCTCCTACACCGCCGGTTTCTACAGGATCCCTGTGGTCGGCCTGACGACACGTATGTCCATCTACTCTGACAAGGTACGGACCTTCTGACGTCACTGTGACGTCACTGTGACGTGACTCGCGAAAATTGTTACAATGTTAGAAACAATGTTTCATTGACATCAAACTAAATCTTCCTCCTCCTCCTCAGTCCATCCACCTGTCCTTCCTCAGAACCGTTCCTCCGTACTCCCACCAGGCTCAGGTCTGGTTCGACCTGATGAGAGAGTTCAGGTGGAACCACATCATCCTCATCGTCAGCGACGACCACGAAGGTCGAGCTGCTCAGAAGAGACTGGAGACGCTGCTGGAGGAGAGAGAGACCAAGGTGACACACACTGATACACACACTGACACACACTGATACACACTGATACACACTGATACACACTGATACACACTGATACACACTGATACACACTGATACACACACTGACACACACTGATACACACTGATACACACTGATACACACTGATACACACTGATACACACTGATACACACTGATACACACTGATACACACTGATACACACTGATACACACTGACACACACACTGATACACACTGATACACACTGATACACACTGATACACACACTGACACACACTGATACACACACTGATACACACTGATACACACACTGACACACACTGATACACACTGATACACACTGATACACACACACACACTGATACACACTGATACACACACTGATACACACACTGATACACACTGATACACACTGATACACACTGATACACACTGATACACACTGATACACTGATGCACACACTGATGCACACACTGATACACACACTGATACACACTGATACACACTGATACACACTGATACACACTGATACACTGATGCACACACTGACACACACACTGATACACACACACACACTCTGAGCTGCATGTCAGTTATTTCTGTATCAGTGTTTTCTCTGATCAGATGTGTTGTTCTGACTGAATGAGACATAATGAGAGTGTGTGTGTATTAGTGTGTGTATTAGTGTGTGTGTGTGTGTGTGTGTGTGTGTGTGTGTGTGTGTGTGTGTGTGTGTGTCATCATCTCTGTCCAGCTGCAGTTTCACTTCTAGAACAGCAGAGAGGAGGTGAATTTACAACAGCTAGTCAGACCTGGTCCTGGTTCTAGTCTGGTTCTGGTCATGGTCCAGGCTCTGGTCCTGATCCTGGTCTTGATCCTGGATCAGGTCTCAGTGAGTCTGATCTGGTCCCAGGTCAGTTATTATTCAACGTTACAGTTTAACAGCAGATAAAACATTAAGTCTCGTTGTTAGCTGTTAGCACCTAGCCCGCTAAAAGCTAACAGCTAGCCTACTAACTGCTAACATGCTAACATGCTAATAACTGCTGACATGCTAACAACTAGCCAACTAACTGCTAACATGCTAACAGCTAGCCCTGAACCTCAGGTTGAAGAGCCAGACTTTGTGTCCATGGCAACCAAATGTAGAACTGATCATGTGATTGGAGGTCAGCTGATGATGTCAGAGGTCACGTGACCACAGACGTGTTGTAGCAGTGAAGCTGTTCTCCGTGTTCCTCCTCCATCTTCTTCTGCTGCAGCTTCTCCATCGCTGCTTGTTCTTCTTCACGTTCTTTAACCTCCGTCAAGAGCGTCCTCTGGTTGTTCCTCTCTGGTTTGTTAGAACCTGTTAGAACCTGGGTCCATTCTGAGACCAGACCTGGGGTCATGATGGAGAACATGATAGAGAACCTGCAACACCACTGTTACTATGGAGAACGACAGTGTGAAGGTAGAGAACGTCAGTGTAGAGGTGGAGAACATAAGTTTAGAGGTGGAGAACGTCAGTGTAGAGGTGGAGAACATCAGTGTAGATGTGAAGAACGTCAGTGTAGATGTGGAGAACGTCGGTGTAGATGTGGAGAACGTCGGTGTAGATGTGGAGAACGTCAGTGTAGAGGTGGAGAACATTAGTTTAGAGGTGGAGAACGTTAGTGTAGATGTGGAGAACGTCAGTGTAGAGGTGGAGTGTAGATGTGGAAAACGTCAGTGTAGGTGGAGAGAACGTCAGTGTAGATGTGGAGAGGTGGAGGAACGCCAGTGTAGATGTGGAGAACGCCAGTGTGAAGGTGGAGAACGTGGAGAACGTCAGTGTAGATGTGAGATAAGTTTAGAGGTGGACAGTGTAGAGTGTAGAGGTGGAGAACATTAGTGTAGATGTGGAGAACGTCAGTGTAGAGGTGGAGAACGTCAGTGTAGAGGTGGAGAACATCAGTTTAGAGGTGGAGAACGTCAGTGTAGAGGTGGAGAACGTCAGTGTAGATGTGGAGAACGTCAGTGTAGAGGTGGAGAACATCAGTGTAGAGGTGGAGAACGTCAGTGTAGAGGTGGAGAACGTCAGTGTAGAGGTGGAGAACGTCAGTGTAGAGGTGGAGAAAGAGGTGGAGAACGCCAGTGTAGAGGTGGAGAACGTCAGTGTAGATGTGGAGAACGCCAGTGTAGAGGTGGAGAACGTGGAGAACGCCGTGTAGTGTGGAGAACGCCAGTGTAGATGTGGAGAACGTCAGTGTAGAGGTGGAGAACATCAGTGTAGAGGTGGAGAACGTAGTGTGTGGAGAACGTCAGTGTAGAGGTGGAGAACGCCAGTGGAGGTGGAACGTCAGTGTAGAGGTGGAGAACGTCAGTGTAGATGTGGTAGTGTAGATGTGGAGAACGTGTAGTGTAGATGTGGAGAACGTCAGTGTAGAGGTGGAGAGCATTAGTTTAGAGGTGGAGAACGTTAGTGTAGATGTGGAGAACGTCAGTGTAGAGGTGGAGAACGTCAGTGTGAAGGTGGAGAACGTCAGTGTAGAGGTGGAGAACATAAGTTTAGAGGTGGAGAACGTCAGTGTAGATGTGGAGAACGTCAGTGTAGATGTGGAGAACGTCAGTGTGAAGGTGGAGAACGTCAGTGTAGATGTGGAGAACGTCAGTGTGAAGGTGGAGAACGTCAGTGTAGAGGTGGAGAACATAAGTTTAGATGTGGAGAACGTCAGTGTAGAGGTGGAGAACATCAGTGTAGATGTGGAGAACGTCAGTGTAGAGGTGGAGAACGTCAGTGTGAAGGTGGAGAACGTCAGTGTAGAGGTGGAGAACGTCAGTGTGAAGGTGGAGAACGTCAGTGTAGAGGTGGAGAACATAAGTTTAGAGGTGGAGAACGTCAGTGTAGAGGTGGAGAACGTCAGTGTAGAGGTGGAGAACGTCAGTGTAGAGGTGGAGAACGTAGAGGTGGAGAACGTCAGTGTAGATGTGGAGAAGAGTGTAGATGTGAACATCAGAGAGGTGGAGAACGTCAGAGGTGGAGATGTGGACGTCAGTGTAGAGGTGGAGAACGTCAGTGTAGAGGTGGAGAACGTCAGTGTAGATGTGGAGAACGTCAGTGTAGAGGTGGAGAACGTCAGTGTAGATGTGGAGAACGTCAGTGTAGATGTGGAGAACATCAGTGTAGATGTGGAGAACGTCAGTGTAGAGGTGGAGAACGTCAGTGTGAAGGTGGAGAACGTCAGTGTAGAGGTGGAGAACATCAGTGTAGATGTGGAGAACGTCAGTGTAGAGGTGGAGAACGTCAGTGTGAAGGTTGAGAACGTCAGTGTAGAGGTGGAGAACATAAGTTTAGAGGTGGAGAACATCAGTGTAGATGTGGAGAACGTCAGTGTAGATGTGGAGAACGTCAGTGTAGAGGTGGAGAACGTCAATGTGAAGGTGGAGAACGTCAGTGTAGAGGTGGAGAACATAAGTTTAGAGGTGGAGAACGTCAGTGTAGGGGTGGAGATCGTCAGTGTAGAGGTGGAGAACGTCTCCTGGGCTTATAGCTGAGGAACACTGAGGAACATTTGTTTGATCTTTCATGTCGTTCTGTGAGGTTCTCTCACTGTGTTCTCACAGGTTCCTACATGATGGAGAACAACGCTCTCTGTGCATCTTGGTGGAGGTTTAATTTAAGTTGTTCTTTTATTTTCTGTTCAGTTCCTCCTCTGGTTCTAAAGCAGCTGCTGTTGTGTTCTCCCCTGGTCCTTCAACGTCTGTCCCCGTCCACGTCTCTGTCCCCGTCCCGTCTCTGTCCCCGTCCACGTCATCTTGTTGTGTGGTTCCTCATCACTTCCACACTGATGGAGAGTCAGAGTCGTACAAACAAGTCAGACACATGTTGGACACATGTTGGACACATGTCCACGTGTCCACCTGTAACACACATGTCCACGTGTCCACATGTCCACGTGTCTACATGTCCACATGTCCACATGTCCACATGTCCACGTGTCCACATGTCCACATGTCCACGTGTCCACCTGTCCACATGTCCACGTGTCTACATGTCCACATGTCCACGTGTCTACATGTCTACGTGTCCACATGTCCACGTGTCCACATGTCCACATGTCCACATGTCCACATGTCCACATGTCCACGTGTCTACATGTCTACATGTCCACATGTCCACATGTCCACATGTCCACGTGTCCACCTGTAACACACATGTCCACGTGTCCACATGTCCACATGTCCACGTGTCTACATGTCTACGTGTCCACATGTCCACATGTCCACATGTCCACGTGTCCACCTGTAACACACATGTCTACGTGTCCACATGTCCACATGTCCACGTGTCCACCTGTAACACACATGTCCACGTGTCCACATGTCCACGTGTCCACATGTCCACGTGTCTACATGTCTACGTGTCCACATGTCCACATGTCCACATGTCCACGTGTCTACATGTCCACGTGTCCACATGTCCACGTGTCTACATGTCCACGTGTCCACATGTCCACGTGTCCACCTGTAACACACATGTCCACATGTCCACGTGTCTACATGTCCACGTGTCCACCTGTAACACACATGTCCACGTGTCCACATGTCCACGTGTCCACATGTCCACATGTCCACATGTCCACGTGTCTACATATCCACGTGTCCACATGTCCACGTGTCTACATGTCCACGTGTCCACCTGTAACACACATGTCCACATGTCCACGTGTCCACACATGTCCACATGTCCACGTGTCCACATATCCACATGTCCACGTGTCCACATGTCCACGTGTCCACGTGTCCACATGTCCACGTGTCCACCTGTAACACACATGTCCACGTGTCTACATGTCTACGTGTCCACATGTCCACGTGTCTACATGTCCACGTGTCCACCTGTAACACACATGTCCACGTGTCTACATGTCTACGTGTCCACATGTCCACGTGTCTACATGTCCACGTGTCCACCTGTAACACACATGTCCACGTGTCCACATGTCCACGTGTCCACATATCCACATGTCCACGTGTCCACGTGTCCACGTGTCCACGTGTCCACATGTCCACATGTCCACGTGTCCACGTGTCTACATATCCACGTGTCCACGTGTCCACCTGTAACACACATGTCCACGTGTCTACATGTCCACGTGTCCACATATCCACATGTCCACGTGTCCACATGTCCACATGTCCACGTGTCCACATGTAACACACATGTCCACGTGTCTACATGTCCACGTGTCCACATGTCCACCTTTTCACATGTCCACGTGTCCACGTGTCCACGTGTCTACATGTCCACATGTCTACGTGTCCACATGTCCACATGTCCACGTGTCCACATGTCCACATGTCCACGTGTCCACATGTAACACACATGTCCACGTGTCTACATGTCCACGTGTCCACATGTCCACCTTTTCACATGTCCACGTGTCCACGTGTCCACGTGTCTACATGTCCACATGTCCACATGTCCACGTGTCTACATGTCCACGTGTCCACATGTCCACCTTTTCACATGTCCACGTGTCCACATGTCCACGTGTCTACATGTCCACATGTCCACGTGTCCACATGTCCACATGTCCACATGTCCACATGTCCACGTGTCCACATGTCCACATGTCCACATGTCCACGTGTCCACGTGTCCACCTGTAACACACATGTCCACGTGTCTACATGTCCACGTGTCCACATGTCCACCTTTTCACGTGTCCATGTTGAGGACGTCTCGGTCAGAGACGTCTTCCTGCAGCAGCAGAACAGAAGCGTCTGAATTAAACATGTCTGATGATTCATAATGAAACAATGAACATCACAGCAGCTCGCCGGCGGCCATCTTGAACGGCTCCTTTCAAATTAAAAGCTCCGACTTTGACATTCTAAACCACTGAAGTTCCAGACCTTTAATGTGAAAGTTCACTGATGCTAACTTATGATGCTAACTGCTAGCATGCTAGCCAGATGGGCTAATGCTAATAAGTGATGAAAGCTTTTTTTCAGATATTATTACATGATGATTAGATGAATTTGTTGATTAAAGCTAACAAGCATGCTATGCTAACTTAAGATGCTAACTGCTAGCATGCTAGCCGGTTGGGCTAATGCTAATAAGTCACAAAAACATTTTTTTTTTTAGATATTATTACATGATTATGATTTTATTGAGTAAAGCTAGCAATCGTGCTATGCTAACTCAACTTTCTGGAGCCTTTAGCAGTTAGCGGTTATCTTTGCATAGCTGTTTTTAACGAATCTTCCTATTTTTCATGTATTTAATGTGCTTTAAGTACAGTCAGTGCTTCTGTTAGAGAGGAAGAGAGTGTGAGTGAGTGTCTAAAGACTCTGGATGCAAATTTAATGAGATTAACATTTGGAGCGGAGTCGAGGGCTAATGGGACGCTGCTTCGCCGTGACGACTTAACGTCAGGAAGTTACACGTGTTCGTCTTGAAACATTAAACTCAAATCTGCCTCGTGTTTGTTCCAGCAGCTGTCACACTCAATTAAACTGTAGAAAAGAAATTACATTAAACCTAAAAGTGCAGAGAGTCTCATAAAGCGTTGCTGCTAACAGCTGTTAGCTAAATTATGCTAATTTGGTTGTCCTGTTGTGTCTGTGTATGACAGAACTTCTAGATGTTAGAGCTTAGCTTAGATTTTAGCTTCTAGTGGGTTAACAACACCACAGACACAGAGACTGCAGTTAGCGCTACAAGCTAACTAGCTAACACTTGTCTTTAGTGCTAACAGTAGCTAAAGGCTAATTGTGTCTGTCAAAGTCAAATGTTGTCGAAGGTGTTATTTATGTGTTAGCTTGCACAACATATGCTAATACTGGCAGCTATCTCCAGTAGTTAGCACTACAAGCTAACAAGCTAGTGCTTTTTTTTTAGTGCTAACAGTAGTGCTGTGCTAAGCTAACTTGTTACAGTTAGCTAGTGGTTTGAGTCCATTATTTAGGTGTTTTATTCTCTCTCTAATGTAGTGTCCCTGACAGTCTTTGTGCTAAGCTAGGCTAACAGTTTCCCCTTGCTTCCAGGCTTTATGCTAAGCTAAGCTAAACACAGCAGCCTCCATCAACACACAGACAGGTGGACAGACAGGTGGACAGATGTGTGGACAGTTGGACATGAGGACATGTGTTTAACGTGTGGACAGACATGTGGACAGTGATGCGTGTAGACACTTGGACATGAGGACATGTGGACAGTTGGACATGTGTTTAGCGTGTGTCTGTTGATGCGATGCTTTGATGTCTCCGGCGTCTTTGATGTCTCTGGTGTCTTTGATGTCTCTGGCGTCTCCGGCATCTTTGATGTCTTTGATGTCTCTGACATCTTTGATGTCTCCGATGTCTCTGATGTCTCTGATGTCTCCGATGTCTCTGATGTCTCTGACGTCGCCGATGTCTCTGACGTCACCGATGTCTCTGATGTCTCTGACGTCACCGATGTCTCCGATGTCTTTGATGTCTCTGATGTCTCCGACGTCTCTGATGTCTCTGACGTCACCGATGTCTCTGATGTCTCTGACGTCACCGATGTCTCTGATGTCTCTGACGTCACCGATGTCTCTGACGTCACCGATGTCTCTGATGTCTCCGATGTCTCTGATGTCTCTGACGTCACCGATGTCTCTGATGTCTCCGACGTCTCTGATGTCTCTGATGTCTCTGACATCTTTGATGTCTCCGATGTCTCTGATGTCTCTGATGTCTCTGACGTCACCGATGTTTCTGACGTCGCCGATGTCTCTGACGTCACCGATGTCTCTGATGTCTCCGACGTCTCTGATGTCTCTGACGTCACCGATGTCTCTGATGTCTCTGACGTCACCGATGTCTCTGATGTCTCCGACGTCTCTGATGTCTCTGACGTCACCGATGTCTCTGATGTCTCTGACGTCACCGATGTCTCTGACGTCGCCGATGTCTCTGACGTCACCGATGTCTCCAACGTCTCTGACGTCGCCGATGTCTCCGGCGTCTCTACCGTCTATAACTCTGTGTCCTCATATTCTCTCTGTGCACCATGCTGTTTACCATCAGACTAAAAACAGGAACTATGAAAACCTCGACCAACACAACTTTGACTTCAGGAGAACACCCAAGGTATAAACTTGCATGGTCACATGATGCACGCCGCCCAACCAATCTCTGAGCTCGCCCGGTAGTCGCCCGCCCAGCACAGTTAGCCCCGCCCACCCAGACTCTCCAGAGATAGACTCTTATCCTGGTGGCTCGTCTGTCCTCCGCCATCTTTTTTCTTTTCAGTTTTCATGAATCCTGCACTCCAGGTTTACACTCGCAGGAGAGACGCCCTTCCTCTTCCTCCCCCTCCTCCCCCTCCTCCCCCCTCCCCGTGTGAAGGGTTGCATGCAGCCAGGCGGAGGCGTGGCTCTGTCTGCAGGTGGAGGAGCTCCGCCCCCAGGATCCTCTGCAACATCAAACCTCCTTTTTCTTTTTCTTTTTGGGAAATGACCCACTCTCTCCTCCTCCTCCTCCTCCTCCTCCTCCTCCTCCTCCTCCTCCTCTTTCATTTGCGGTTGCATCAGCGCTCTCTAACATGCACGTCCCTGATTGGTTGGTTGGTTGGAGTCTTGAAGCGCCTCAGTTTGCATGCGCCACCACGCACAGCGTTTTGCCCCTCCCCCTTCTTCTTTACCTCCAAGCTTCGACTTTCACTTTTCTTTCAGATCTTCAACACTTTTTTTGTATCCATTTTTGTTTTTTTGGCCCCGCCCCCTCCTCCTACCGTGGTAGCGTGGGGCGAGAGGGAGCATGGTCGAGGTGTCGGTGTCAGGGTGGTGGGAGGAGTCCTGCTGGTTCTGAGCTAACGGTTCCTGTTCTATGATGTGTCCTGTGGTGTTTTGTTCTACTGTGTTTCTCAATGTTCTGCGGCGTCTCCACCCGTCGTCTCCACCCGTCGTCCTCCAGGCGGAGAAGGTCCTACTGTTCAGCCCAGACACCAACCTGACGTCTCTGCTCCTGGAGGCCAAGGACCTGGAGGCCCGGGTCATCATCCTGTCTGCCAGGTCTGTTGCCAGGTTGTTACGACAAATCTGATTGTTTGGGTACCAGTAGCTTGTTAGCTTGTTGTTAGGTGGTTGACAGGGTGTTGTTAGGTAGTTAACAGGGTGTTGTTAGGTAGTTAACAGGGTGTTGTTAGGTAGTTAACAGGGTGTTGTTAGGTAGTTAACAGGGTGTTGTTAGGTAGTTAACAGGGTGTTGTTAGGTGGTTAACAGGGTGTTGTTAGGTGGTTAACAGGGTGTTGTTAGGTGGTTAACAGGGTGTTGTTAGGTAGTTAACAGGGTGTTGTTAGGTAGTTAACAGGGTGTTGTTAGGTGGTTAACAGGGTGTTGTTAGGTGGTTAACAGGGTGTTGTTAGGTGGTTAACAGGGGTGTTGTTAGGTGGTTAACAGGGTGTTGTTAGGTAGTTAACAGGGTGTTGTTAGGTAGTTAACAGGGTGTTGTTAGGTGGTTAACAGGGTGTTGTTAGGTGGTTAACAGGGTGTTGTTAGGTGGTTAACAGGGTGTTGTTAGGTGGTTAACAGGGTGTTGTTAGGTAGTTAACAGGGTGTTGTTAGGTGGTTAACAGGGTGTTGTTAGGTGGTTAACAGGGTGTTGTTAGGTAGTTAACAGGGTGTTGTTAGGTAGTTAACAGGGTGTTGTTAGGTAGTTAACAGGGTGTTGTTAGGTGGTTAACAGGGTGTTGTTAGGTAGTTAACAGGGTGTTGTTAGGTAGTTAACAGGGTGTTGTTAGGTAGTTAACAGGTGTTGTTAGGTAGTTAACAGGGTGTTGTTAGGTAGTTAACAGGTGTTGTTAGGTGGTTAACAGGGTGTTGTTAGGTAGTTAACAGGGTGTTGTTAGGTAGTTAACAGGGTGTTGTTAGGTGGTTGACAGGGTGTTGTTAGGTGGTTAACAGGGTGTTGTTAGGTGGTTGACAGGGTGTTGTTAGGTGGTTAACAGGGTGTTGTTAGGTGGTTGACAGGGTGTTGTTAGGTAGTTAACAGGGTGTTGTTAGGTGGTTGACAGGGTGTTGTTAGGTGGTTAACAGGGTGTTGTTAGGTGGTTAACAGGGTGTTGTTAGGTGGTTAACAGGGTGTTGTTAGGTGGTTGACAGGGTGTTTTTAGGTAGTTAACAGGGTGTTGTTAGGTAGTTAACAGGGTGTTGTTAGGTGGTTAACAGGGTGTTGTTAGGTGGTTGACAGGGTGTTGTTAGGTGGTTAACAGGGTGTTGTTAGGTGGTTAACAGGGTGTTGTTAGGTGGTTAACAGGGTGTTGTTAGGTGGTTGACAGGGTGTTGTTAGGAGGTTGACAGGGTGTTGTTAGGTGGTCGCCAGAGTGTCTCTAGCAGCCTGTGAAGTGTTTGCTCCAGTGTTGTTTCTATGGTGTCCTCTGAGTGGGGCAGGGTGTTGCCATACGATTATTAGGGTGTAATGTCGACCCTGTTGTGTGACCCTCTGTGTGTGTGTGTGTGTTTGCAGCGAGGACGAGGCGGCGGCGGTGTATAAAGCCGCCCGACAGCTCAACATGACCGGCTCTGGTTACGTGTGGTTGGTGGGAGAGAGAGAGATGACCAGCAAAGCTCTGAGTGAAGCTCCAGATGGTACGACAACCTCCGCCTCCTCCTCTTCCTCACTTATCTTCCTCACGCTCTGTCTCTCAGCGCTGCTTCCATCCTCAGCGGTCGGGTGAAGCTGGCGTCTCCGTGACAACACAAAGTTGTTTCAAATTCAAACAGATCCAGGTCACAGCGGTTTGGTGAACAAGCTGCAGGAAATCGTTGACATAGATGTTTTATTTAAGGTGTTGCTAGGCAGCTGCTAGCATGTAGCTGGGTATTTTGGTGGCTGCTACGATTTGTTTGCAGTCGTCATAATGTTGAGAACAGAGACTACTAGCAGTAGCTTTAGCAGTAGTAGCTACATTAGCCATAACTTCAATATCGATAGCTTTAGCGATTAGCTTCAGCAGTGATAGCATTAGCACTTAGCTTTAGCAGAGTTAGCAGCTTCAACAGCGGTGGATTCAGCAGAATTAGATTTAGCGGTGTTAGCTTTGGAAGTTAGCCTAAACATAGTTGGTTGTAGAAGTTAGCTTTAGCAGCAGTAGAGTAAGTACAGTTAGCTTTAGCATATTTAGCTTTAGCGTTGGTGGTTTTGGCAGTAGAGCTTTAACAGAGTTAGCTTTAGCAACAATAGCTTGAACTATAATCACTTTAGCAGGGTTAGCCTTACCCGAGTTAACTTTAGCAGCAGTAGATTCAGCAGACTTAGCTTTAGCACACGTAGCTTTAGCAGAGCTAGCTTTATTA
The DNA here is from genome assembly GCA_016801845.1 of Polydactylus sextarius. NCBI lineage: Eukaryota > Metazoa > Chordata > Actinopteri > Polynemidae > Polydactylus > Polydactylus sextarius. The sequence continues at coordinate 1,348,690 of CM028931.1, read as the reverse complement.
TGATGTCTTTGTGTAACCAGCTATTTATTAGCATAAAGAGTACAACCTGCAGCGGTTAGCTTCTTTACGGAGTCGTAACTGTAAAAAGTGACGGTTCTACGTTCATGACGATGTTTATGAAGGCAGGATGGAACCAGCGCTGTGTCTCTGTCTGATGAAGCTCGTCTCATCTTCCTCAGCGAGCTTCTCTCTGGTTCTCTTGACTGTCGGTTGAACGTTTAAACATTAAAGAACCGATGTGTTTAAAGGTTCCAACCGCTGCTTTTTTCTGTTCTGGCTCATTGTAACTTTGTGGCTTTAAATGTGTCTAACATCTTTTTGTTTGTTTCATTTTCTATAGTGTTTGTCGTCTGCCGCCCGTTTCACAGTAGACAAGCCAATAACACGCTGCCGTACGGGGAGGGGGCGGGGCTTAATGTGGGTTTGATGGGATGGGCGGGGTTTGTTGGTGGAGGAGGGGCGGGGGTTAAATGGCTTGTGTTGCTGCGGTAACCGTGACGTGTGTCTGAACGAACACTGGTAAGACGCCGCCGCTGCTTCCTGTTTCCTGTTTCCTGCTTGATGCTTTGCTTTTTGCCATTGGTCAAAAGAGGCCACGCCCACAGCAACACGGAGCATGGGGGGCGGAGTTTGTTGAATCAGCTGATTACTCAGTCAGTCACATGGACACGTGGTGGACACCACATGGACAAAAGTATGTGGACACCCCATCTGAAGGCTTTTATTTTGGAGGAATTTTTAGCTTTAGAAGCAGTGTCCTTTTATAGTTTTAGCATTGTTAGCTTAGCAGCAGTAACTTTAGTAGCTTTAGCAGAATTTGATTTAGCAGAAGTAACTTTAGCAGAAGTAGCTTTGGTAAGCACCTTTAGCATAATTAGTTTTAGCTGCAGTAGCGTTAGCATCAACAGCTTTAGCGGAAGTAGTTTTAGGAAAATAATTTTTTAGCAAATGTTTAACAGGTTTTAGTAGCGATAGTTTTAGCATCGATAGCTTTAGCAGCAGTAGCTTTAGCATCGATAGCATCGATATTACAGCTTTAGCAGCAGTTGGTTTAGCATCGTTAGCTTTAGCAGCAGTAGCAGTGTTTTGGTGTCCACATACTTTTGTCCACAGTTTTCCACCTGTAACGGTGACATCATCACCACTTTGGAGGTTTTGGGTCCGCCCCTAGGGCTGCTGGGTAATCGGCTCCCTGCTCTGTTGCCGTGGCGACCTGTTTCTTCCCAGAAACGACGTGTTATTTTTCCACACAGACTCGACGTGTGGCAAAAAAAAATGACCCTTCATGTTCTGAAAAGCGCAGCAGGACTGACGCTCTGAAAATAACTCGTCAGCTGGTTTGTCTCTGTAGGTTCCTGCTCAGGAAGACCCTTTCAGAATAAAAGCCCGCGAGGTTGTGGCGTCTGACACGAGACCCTGATCAGGAACCTCTGACGCTGCACTGGGACGTTATGAATGTTACTGTTGTTTCTCTTCACCACGCCGGTCACATCAGGAGGAAACGGTCTCTGCATTTGGAGCTAACGATGCTAGCAGCAGTCCGCTAGCACTGTTAGCACCATTAACGTTCCTCTTAGGGACCGAAACCGGGAATGTTAGCTAATGTAACATTAGCTATACTTCCTGTCCTTAGAGAAAAATGAGTGAAATGCTAACAGCTTTAGCTAACTAGGATATGTTAGCATCTGCACCTGTACTGAGAAAGTTTTAGCTAGTGACTATGGTTCACTAGTCGTGTTGCTAGTTGTTAGCAGTATTTTCAATGTAAAATGCTGGCACTGTTAGCCATGTGTTAGCAGTGTTTTCGGTGTAGAATGCTAGCAGCGTTAGCCAGCTATTAGCAGTATTTTTAGTAGGGAATGCTAACGGTATTAGCCAGCTGTTAGCATTATTTTCAGTGTTGAATTCTAGCAGTATTAGCCAGCTATTAGCAGTATTTTTTAGCAGGGAATGCTATCAGCATTAGCTAGCCGTTAGCCAGCTGTTAGCAGTATTTTCAGTGTAGAATGCTAGCAGTGTTAGCCAGCTATTAGCAGTATTTTTAGTAGGGAATGCTAACGGTATTAGCCAGCTGTTAGCATTATTTTCAGTGTTGAATGCTAGCAGCGTTAGCCAGCTGATAGCAGTATTTTTAGTGTGGAATGCTAATAATGGTGGTAGCCAGCTGTTAGTGCTGTTTTCAGTGTAGAATGCTACCAGCCTTAGCTTAGCTAGCTGTTAGCCGGTCCGCTGGGGGACAGATGTGGACACGTTTCATCGCGGTGTGTTCAGTTGTGCTGAAGGAAAACACCAGACTGGGTTCATAACGTCTCAGAGAAGCTGCTTCTTCTCCTTCTTCTTCTTCTGTGCTGAGACAAACAGCTGTGATTCTCAGAGTGAATTCCCAGCATGCATTGTGCTCGCTCTGATCACTGATTGAAGCCCCGAGTGTGTGTGTTTGAATTACACTGAGGCCGTTAATTAACGAGAGAGAGAGTTGATCACTGTGTGAATGAGGACAGAGTGTGTGTGTGTGTAGCTTAATTAACTCTGTGTGTGTGTGTGTGTGTGTGTGTGTGTGTGTGTGTGTGTGTGTGTGTGTGTGTGTGTGTGTGTGTGTGCGTGCAGGCCTGCTCGGCCTCCAGCTCATTAACGGTAAGAACGAGTCAGCGCACATCGCCGACGCCGTGGCGGTGGTGGCTCAGTCTCTACAGGAGCTGTTTGAGAAGGAGAACATCACAGAACCTCCGCGTGGCTGCGTGGGGAACACCAACATCTGGAGAACCGGACCGCTCTTCAAACGGTCAGTTACCACGGGGTCACGGCTCAGAGGTCAAAGGTCAGAGGGGGTCAGTTCGACTGTAAAGCTTCTGATTGGCTCCTCAGGGTGCTGATGTCATCGAAGTACCCCGACGGTCTGACGGGACGAATCGAGTTCAACGACGACGGAGACCGACGCTTCGCCACCTACAACATCCTCAACTACCAACAGAAACCAGGACGCCTCGTCCCCGTGGGGGTCTTCAACGGATCCCAGGTACCGGTCACATGACCCCCTCACCTGGGTCACATGACCCACTGGCCTTGTGTTTTCAGTGTAGACCGGTAGCAGCGTTAGCCATGTGTTAGCAGTATTTTTGGTGTACAGTGCTAGCAGTGTTAGCCCGCTGTTAGCTGTGTTTTCAATGTCTAATGCTAGTAGCCTTAGCTAGCTATTAGCAGTAATTTTAGTTGTGAATGCCAGCTATTAACTGTGTTTTTAGTAGTGAATGCTAGCATCGTTAGCCATGTGTTAGCAGCATTTTTGGTGTACAATGCTAGGAGTCTTAGCTAGCTGTTAGCAGTAATTTTAGTTGTGAATGCCAACATCGTTAGCCAGCTATTAGGTGTGTTTTCAGTAGTGAATGCTAGCAATGTTAGCCATGTGTTAGCAGTATTTTTGTTGTACAATGTTAGCAGTGTTAGCCAGCTGTTAGCTGTGTTTTTAGTGTAGAAATGTTCACATGTAAAACTGTGTGTTTGTGTTACAGGTGGTGATGAACCCTCAGAGGAAGATCATCTGGCCTGGAGGAGAGACAGAGAAACCAGTAGGATACCAGATGTCCACTAAACTGAAGGTAAACAGAACCTGATAGAACCTGATTTAACAGTAGAATGTGACAGAGAACATGGTAGATCATGACAGAATGCGATAGAACGGCATAGAGAATAAATACACCCCAAACAAGTTCTAAACACATTCTAAACATGTTCTAAATAATGTTCCACGTGTGTTCCACCTGGTTCTGACTGGTCCCGTCCTTCTGTTCCTCAGATCGTAACAATCCACCAGGAACCGTTCGTTTACGTGAAACCAACCAAGACTGACGGAACGTGTAAGGAGGAGTACACGGTGAATGGAGTCCTGATCAAGAAGGTGATCTGTACCGGACCCAACGGAACCATACCAGGTACTGGTCCTGCTCCTGGACCCTGGTCCACATCTGGTTCTACTCTGCACTCATGAGAACCAGACGAGCATAGTAGTTGTAGCGCTGTTAGTAGGGAATGCTAACAGTGTTAGCTAGTCGTTAGCAGTAGTAGTGGTAACAAATGCTAACAGTGTTAGGCAGTCGTTAGCAGTAGTGTTAGCAGCAAATGCTAACAGTATTAACTAATCCTTAGCAGTAGTGGTAGTATGGAATGCTAACAGCATTAGCTAGCTTTTAGCAGCAGTGTTAGTAGCTAATGCAGTGTATTCATTTGTGTATTTGTGTGTGTGCGTACAGGGCAGCCCATCGTTCCTCAGTGTTGCTATGGTTTCTGCATCGACCTGCTCATCAAACTGGCCATGAACATGAACTTCACCTACGAGGTTCACCTGGTGGCTGATGGGAAGTTTGGGACACAGGAGCGAGTAAGTGTTCACCCCCCTCCTATCATGATTGACAGCTGAAACTGACTCCTCCTGCTTTCAATGATCAGCTAGCATGCTGCTAAGCTAAAGTTAGCATTAACTGTTTTAGTAACGTGTGAGTTCTTTGCTGAGGTTAGCATGCTAACCAGTTAGCTTCGCAGCTTGAGCAGGTTCTCAGGTGTGTGTGTGTGTGTGTGTGTGTGTGTGTGTGTGTGTGTGTGTGTGTGTGTGTGTGCAGGTGAACAACAGTAACAAGAAGGAGTGGAACGGGATGATGGGCGAGCTGCTGGGGGGCCTTGCCGACATGATCGTCGCCCCCCTCACCATCAACAACGAGCGCGCTCAGTACATCGAGTTCTCCAAACCCTTCAAGTACCAGGGGCTCACCATCCTCGTCAAGAAGGTGAGCTGGTTCTGCCGCGTTCTACGAGCTGTAGAACCCTTTAGAACCCAGCTGGAGTCCCACACATGATGTTTTGAAAGGCATTCTGGGATATTTCAGGCCGGACTGACCCCGTTTCTGTCAGCGAGTGACGGGTCGATAGTTTCCGATCAGGCCTGCGGCTCCAGCTAGATCTGGACTAGGTCCAGGATCAGGTTCAGAACCAGGTCTTAGAGTCCTTTATTTGTCCCATTGTAGTATAAAAGGATTAACAGTGTTAGCTAGCCACTAGCACTAGCATTAGTGGTGAATGCTAACAATGTTAGCTCGCTGTTAGTGGTGGTGTTGGTAGCAAATGCTAACAGTGTTAGCTAGTTGTCAGCAGTAGTGGTTGTAGCGAATACTAACATTGTTAGCTAGTCGCTAGCAGTAGCAGTGGTACTGGTAGTAGCACATATTAACAATGTTAGCTAGTCATTAGCAGTATAGTTAGTAGAGAAAAATAACTGTGGTAGCTAGTTGGTAGCGGTATTGTCAGTAGTAAATTCTAGCAGTGTTAGCTAGTCGTTAGCAGTAGTGGTAGGAGTTGGATTTACTGCTAACAACGAGCTAACACTTTTAGCATTCACTACTAGCGTTTGTGACAACCACTACAGTGTTAGCTAGTTGTTAGCAGTGGATCCATATACATGTTGATGTCGAACGTGACGACAACGTATTTGTGTTAACGCTGTGTGTGTGTGTGTGTGTGTGTGTGTGTGTGTGTGTGTGTGTGTGTGTGTACAGGAAATCCCTCGCAGCACTCTGGACTCGTTCATGCAGCCGTTCCAGAGCACACTGTGGCTGTTAGTCGGTCTGTCGGTCCACGTGGTGGCAGTGATGCTTTACCTACTAGACCGGTTCAGGTCAGTCACATGACCAACCACCTGACGTCATCATGACATCACAGCTCGTCCTACGGTCATTAACGTGTGTGTGTGTGTGTGTGCAGCCCGTTTGGAAGGTTTAAAGTGAACAGTGAAGAAGAAGAAGAAGACGCCCTCACCTTGTCCTCCGCCATGTGGTTCTCCTGGGGAGTACTGTTGAATTCTGGGATAGGAGAAGGTGAGGAGGCCCCACCCGTCGCTCCTCCTCCTCCTCATCATCATCATCATCATCAGGTTAACTCCTCCCTGTGTTTCCTGCAGGAGCTCCCAGGAGTTTCTCAGCGAGGATTCTGGGTATGGTGTGGGCAGGATTCGCTATGATCATCGTAGCATCGTACACTGCCAACCTGGCAGCCTTCCTGGTGCTGGACCGGCCTGAGGAGCGCATCACTGGCATCAACGACCCCAGGGTGAGAGGGGCGGGGCCACAGAGTGATGTCACAGAGTGATGTCACCGAGCAGCGTCGCACAGAACGTATATGTACATATACACACTGCTAACGACTAGCTAACACTGTTAGCAAGCAAACATTCACGGCTAAGGCTACTGCTAATGACTAGCAAGCACTGTTAGCATTCGCTACTAAGTTACTGCTAATGACTAGCTAACACTGTTAGCATTCACCGCTAATGACTAGTTAACACGTTAGTATTCGTTAATAAGACTACTGCTAATGACTAGCTAACAGTTAGCATTCACTACTAACACTTCTATGAACGACTAGCTAACACAGTTAGCATTCACCACTAACACAACTTCTAATGACTAGCTAACACAGTTAGCATCCCTACTAACATTACTGCTAATAATGAGCTGGTCCAGATCCAGATGTTCAGATCTCACCTGGTCCTCCTCCTGTGAGTTAGCACTAGCATTAGCGTTAGCGTGCAGTGTGACCCTGTATCTGTGCCGTTGCAGCTGCGTAACCCGTCAGATAAGTTCATCTACGCCACAGTGAAGCAGAGCTCGGTGGATATCTACTTCAGACGGCAGGTGGAGCTGAGCACCATGTACCGCCACATGGAGAAACACAACTACGAGAGCGCCGCCGAGGCCATCCAGGCCGTCAGAGACAGGTGGGGCAGCGCGCCGTCAGGTAGGACCGCCCCTCTCAACAGAGCCCCGCCTCCCCCCGTACTAACCCCTCCCCCGTCTCCGTCTCCTGCAGTAAACTTCACGCCTTTATCTGGGACAGCGCCGTGCTGGAGTTTGAGGCGTCGCAGAAATGCGACCTGGTGACGACAGGAGAACTGTTCTTCCGCTCCGGGTTCGGGATCGGGATGAGGAAAGACAGTCCCTGGAAACAGAACGTGTCTCTGGCTATTCTCAGGTAAAAGAACGACCTGGAGGTTCTCAACAGGAACCTACAGGAGCTAGCTACTACCAGCTACTTCAGCTAACTTGGCTATATTAGCTAGCTTAGTTAATTCAGCTAATATAGCAAACTTAAATTAAGGTAGCTAACTTAGCTAATTTAGCAAACGTACCTAATTTAGCAATTTAGCTACCTCACTATATCAGCTAACTTGGGGAACTTAGCTACTTTAGCTAATTTAGCTAACTTAACTACCTTACACAACACTTATATCACTTTAGATATCTTTGCTATTTTAGATGCCTTAGCTTATTTAGCCAACTCTGTTAATGTAGCTAATATTGTGATACTTTAGCTAATTTTGATAGCTTAGGTAATTTAGCTATTGAAGTTACTACGTAACTTAGTTATTTAACAGTTACATGTGTAGCATTACGATTTACTTCAGCTCATCGTCGGCCAATGAGTTGCTAGCAACTTTAGCTAACTTGGCTATGACGTCATGTGTAATGTCGTCATGGCTTCTCCGTTCTTTCTCCACAGTTCTCATGAAAATGGCTTCATGGAAGATCTGGACAAAACGTGGGTTCGATACCAAGAGTGTGACTCACGAAGCAACGCACCCGCTACGCTAACATTCGAGAACATGGCAGGTAGGTGACGAAGATGATGATGATGATGAAATCTTAGCTAATTTAGAGATCTTAGCTACAGCTTTGGCTTTATTAGCTAACTTAGTTAATATAGTGAACTTAGCTAACAGTTACTTCGGCTAACTTAGTTACTTAGGCTAACTTGTGTTAGGCGAACTTAGCTACTTCAGCTGTCTTCGCTATATTAGCTAGCTTAGTTAATGTAGGTAACTTAGCTAATTTAGCGAGCTTAGCAAACTTAACCATACCATAGTTTATCTAGCCAACTCTGCTAACCTAGCTAATATTGTGATACCCTAGCTAACTTTGATAGCTTAACTTAGTTATTTCAGTTACTAAGTAACTTAGTTACGTTACTGATGTGACGTTACTCTGTCGTCAGGCGTCTTCATGCTGGTTGCCGGGGGGATCGTCGCTGGGATCTTCCTCATCTTTATTGAAATCGCCTACAAACGACACAAAGACGCTCGGAGGAAACAGATGCAACTCGCCTTCGCCGCCGTCAACGTGTGGAGGAAGAACCTGCAGGTACGTGACCCTGTTCCACTGGGTTCTACTGAGTTCTACTGGGTTCTACTGTGACTGTGCAGGGATGGGAACCTCTGTGTCCCTGCGTCTGAATGTTAGCTAATAGAGCTAACTTAGCTAATTGAGCGAACAAATCCTCCTGTTTTCTAGGGACGTGGTGCTGTAGGTCACATGACTGCTTGTTTGCTTGTTTGTTTTGTTTGTGACCTCACACTAGCACTTGGCACACTATCTGCCAAAGGCTAACAGGAGGTAATTAGCGTTTCAAACAGCCATTAGCGGCCGGCTAATGCTCTTTCATGCTTGTTAGCATGCTACATGCTACATTGTTATTTGTTCTTCTGTGAATGTGAGCTGCAGAGAACAGGAGAATGGGCGTTGAGCTAAGCTAACAGCTAGTAGAAAGTGATTAGCGCTTCAAACAGCCATTAGCAGCGCGGCTAACGCTCTTTTTCAGCTTTTCAGAGAACTGTGACAGGAAGTGATGCGTTAAAACCCTTTCACATTAAAACACCACGTCCTGACAGATCAACAGACTCATGACTAACTTCGTTCTTGCTGCTAATTTAACCTGAAACCAACAGAAAACATTGAAACGCGTTAGCTCCATAGCTACCATTAGCATGCCGCAACTCTTTTGTTGGTAATCATGCTTGTTAGCATGCTACATGCTACATTGTTTTTTGTTTGTTTTTCTGTGAATATGAGTTGCAGAGAACAGAAGAATGGGCGTTGAGCTAAGCTAACAGCTAGCAGGTGCTAGCAGCAGCAGTTAGCGGCTGCGTTTTTGTTGTTGTTGTTTAACCTGATGATGAACTGATGAATGTTTGATTAAAGCAGAGACAGAACCTTTGGACCGTGACGCTTCGACTTCATGATCAATGTGTTTGATTGATTTTATTTTCCATTTCAAACTTGAATGTGTTGACAGTTTTTCAAAGATCCAGACCAGGACTCGGTCCTGTTGTCATCATCAAACCACATGTTCAGACTCAAACCAACAACCACCCACGGTTTATTTTCTGTTTCAGGACGAGCTAGCCGTTAGCATGCTTGCTATCAGCAGTTAGTGAGCTAGCTGTTAGCAGTTAGCAGCTAAATGCTAATGTAGCAGAACATTTTATCCTGTTTATCAATAAATGATGTGGGATCAGGTTATAGATTATATCAGACTGTAGACTGAGACCAGGACCAGGTCTAACTCTTCAGGTCTCTGTTGGTTTGGTTTTCACACACACACACACACACACAGGGGAGGTGACATTATAGCAGCAGAGTGTTATAATGATTTGATGAACAATGAACAATATATCATCATCGTCCTCCATCTTTGTTACCCTCCTCCTCTTCCTCCTCCTCCTCCTCCTCCTCCTCCTCCTCTTTCTCCTCCTCCTCTTCTTCCTCATCCTCCTCCTCCTCCTCTTCTTCCTCCTCCTCTTCCTCATCCTCCTCCTCTTCCTCCTCCTCCTCCTCCTCCTCCTCTTCCCCCTTCTCCTCCTCCTCTTCTTCCTCCTCCTCTTCCTCCTCCTCCTCCTCCTCCTCCTCCTCTTCCTCATCCTCCTCCTCCTCCTCCTCCTCTTCCCCCTCCTCCTCCTCTTCTTCTTCCTCCTCCTCTTCCTCATCCTCCTCCTCCTCTCCTCCTCCTCCTCCTCTTCCTCTTCCTCCTCCTTTATCAGTTTATTTGCAGTTTGAGCCTCATGTTGTTGTTTTACTGTTTCATCACAAACACTGAAGCAGAAACTCAGTGTGAGTTCAGTCCCACTGGTTTATAATCTGCTGTTGAACTGAACAGATGGCAACACACACACACACACACACACTCACACACAAACACACTCACACACACGCACACACACACACACACACACACACACACACACACACACACACACACACACACACACACTCACACACACACACACACACACACACACACTCACAGGAAACAGGAAACAGGAGTGTGATGTAAATGATCCTATAAATAAGTAAAGTACCAAATGTTAGTTCACTAAATTAAAGTCTTTTATGATTTTAGATATAATCAATATAATCAATACAGCCTCAGTGTCAGTAACACATGGTATCGTTTATTTTAGGATAGGAAAACTAGAGCAGAGCCCGAACTGAAAACCTCTTTCAGGTCCGTCACTGAGACCTCGGACCTCAAACGCCGTAGGGCCTCCGGGGACGCCACGGTAAGGAGACGAAGACCTGCTCCTCCTCCTGCTCCTGCTCCTGTCCCTCCTCCTGTCCCTCCTGTTGTTCTCCTCTCCTCCTCCTGTCCCTCCTCCTCCTCCTCTCCTTTTCCTCCTGCTCCTGCTCCTCTTCTTCCTTGCCTCCTCCTCCTCCTCCTCCTCATGTCCGTGTCCTGGTCTTCTTCTGTCTCATCTCATCATCAAACCTTTTCACTTCCTGTTCAGTCTGATCCAGGAGGCGACGGAGGAGACTAAACCACTTCTCTCCACAGGACTCTGCAGGACTCTTCTGGTCTCTGCAGGACTCTTCTGGTCTGTGCAGGACTCTTCTGGTCTCTGCAGGACTCTTCTGGTCTGTGCAGGACTCTTCTGGTCTCTGCAGGACTCTTCTGGTCTCTGCAGGACTCTTCTGGTCTGTGCAGGACTCTTCTGGTCTGTGCAGGACTCTTCTGGTCTGTGCAGGACTCTTCTGGTCTGTGCAGGACTCTTCTGGTCTGTGCAGGACTCTGCTGGTCTATGCAGGACTCTTCTGGTCTGTGCAGGACTCTTCTGGTCTGTGCAGGTCTCATCTCTCTGTAATCATCTCTGTATTTTCTATATAAATGTGTCATACACACTGACAAACACACCAACTCCAGGCCTTGAAAAGCCTTGAGAGGCATTGAAAAGTCTTGAAAAGCCTTGAAAAGCTTGTGTCTCTGTTTCCAGACAGGCTAACAGTTTCCATTTGTTTCCAGTGTTTATGCTAAGCTAAGCTAACTGACGATCCAACTAAAGAAGAGGAGAAACCAGCTCATCTCCATCAGCAGCTGTCGGCCATCTTGGCTCTGTCGCGTGTTACCGTCATTAACATGTGTGTGTGTTGTCTCTCTTGTCCCCGTGTGTGTGTGTGTGTGTTGTCTCTCTTGTCCCCGTGTGTGTGTGTGTGTGTGTTGTCTCTCTTGTCCCCGTGTGTGTAGCCGTACCCGACCGACGTCACCGGACAACTCAACCTATCAGATCCCTCCGTCAGCACCGTGGTCTGAGGGCGAGCGACAGAGAGAGAGAGAGAGAGAGAGAGAGCTGCTGCTGAGCCACACACACACTGTTACACACTGTTACACACACACTGTTACACACACACACACTGTTACACACACACACACTGTTACACACACACACACTGTTACACACTGTTACACACACACACACACACTGTTACACACACACTGTTACACACACACACACTGTTACACACACTGTTACACACACACACACACTGTTACACACACACACACACTCTGTTACACACTGTTACACACACACACACACACACACACACACACACACACACACACACACACACACACACACACACACACACACTGTTACACACACACTGTTACACACACACACACACTGTTACACACACACACACACACTGTTACACACTGTTACACACACACACACACACTGTTACACACACACACACACACACACACACTGTTACACACACACACACTGTTACACACACACACACACACACACACACTGTTACACACACACACACTGTACACACACACACTGTTACACACTGTTACACACACACTGTTAGACACTGTAACACACACTCTGCTTGTAGCTTCCTCCAATCTGAAGGTCTTTTATTTTGAAGGAACAGTTTTGGACTGCTTTTATTTTGGTAGATGTCGTACAGATGTTTGTTCTGTTTCCTGTTGCACCAACAACATCAGTTAACAACCGACCAATCAGCACACGGCGCCGTCGCCATGACACCAACACGGACAGAACACGCAACAACAACCATTGATCAGGACCCTGATGATCAGGAACATATTGATCAGGAACCTATCAATGAGGAACCTATTGTTCAGTATTGATCAGGAACCTATTGATTATGTTCCTGGTGATCGGGAACCTATTGATCAGTATTGATCAGGAACCTATTGAACAGGAGCCCGGTGACTGATGTGTGTTTGGAGCCATGGAAACAGAACGTTGTTCTTTAACGTGGAACCTCAGACGTTCTGGATCACTGTGGGTTCTTTAGTCTTTAGAACCGTGACGTTAACGTGCGGGTATTGATGAATATAAAGCTCCGCCCACTGGTGACGAGACACTTTTTATTTATTGTTACATTGTTGTGTTCTTTCTGACCCAGAGGCTCCGCCTCCTGACCGCCCCGGGTCATGCTGGGAAATGTAGTCACTGCTCCACCTCCACTGTGTCCCTGCTGATGATGTCAGTCTCTGTCTACCTCCATGACACTGCCAATCACAGACACTGATGTCCAGTGGAAACGCCCCACCCCCCACCGGCCTGGCGAGGGGGCGGGGCGTTTCCACGCTGCAGACGCCACATAGCTAACGTAGCTAACGTAGTTAACGTAGCCAAGTTACAAACATAACGTTCTGTGAAAAAACTAAACTAAAAACGCACATGTTGCATGAAAAAACGTCGAAGGAGCCGAAGCGTCACCGAGAACGAGAACAGTCGAGTGTTGGAGAACGTCACGTTCCTGTGACGGGTTCTGTCGTCTTTTTATTCAGGCTACTAGGGGAACGGAAAACATCAAAACAACCACCGGAACAAATAACAACAACACAAACAACAGTAGAAGATTTAAAACCTCAGCTAGCAGCTAACGCTAACAAGCCAGCTGAAGCTAATGTACAAGCAACACGGCTAAAGCTATGGCTGCAGCTAATCCACCAGCTAACGCTAACCATAGCTGCCTTTTTTTCTATAAAGATAACACCAACATGGTAGCTTCAATGCTAATGCACCAGGTAAGGCTAAAATGTAGCAGCGTTTAACTGGACTGAATATGAACTAGCTTCTTGTCATGTAGCTAATTTAGCTTCTTTAGGCTAACAGTGTATCATATGTGACTAAGCTACTGCTAATGTCAGTAATGAAGCTAAGCTAACCATCATCTTTTTATTGTCACAGAAGCTTTCCGAATGTTTATTAGACCATCATGGCTAATGCTAATGCTAACAGTAAATAAGAAACTGAAGACATGTCTCTGAATGTGGCTTATGCTAATGCTAACAGTAAATAAAGTGAGTACGTGTCTCCGAATGTGGCTAATGCTAATGCTAACAGTAAATAAGAAAGTGAAGACATGTCTGAACGTGGCTAATGTTAATGCTAACAGTGTTGTGAGTGTTTAGGAGGCTTGCATGGCTAAAGCTGTCGCTAAAGCTAACGTCTGTGGTGATTTTGTTTAGTTTTTTTTAAACAGTTTTGAATAAAAGTTACATAGCTAATGCTAAGCTAATGTTTGTTTTCCCATTTGTAGCTAGAAAAGAGGAAGCTGTGAATATTTTATTTATTGATTATTGATAATCATAATAATAATATTTTCTATTGAGGATCAAATGTGAATTAATGAATTGAAACAATGTTTATATTTATATCAACGTGTCACTTTTTATTAGTTTGTGTCTTAAATTGAAGCAATATAATAATAACAAGACCCAGAGGACTTTTATTTTGAAGTTTACCGTTGTTTATTTGCATCACTTCCTGTTTGTTCTCGTTGACGCTCGGCTCGTTTCACTCGTTCTCACTAACGTCGTTGACGTTGAGCTGCTGCTGTGATCTGGATTTAATCTGAACCAGAACCAGCAGATTAACAAGCAACCCTTTGTTTGTTTGTTTGTTTGTTTGTTTGTGATCAATAATCAGATCTCAGATTACAGCAGCAGTTCGGCTTCACGGTGGGAAAATGATGATGTCACAGTTTTATATCACCAATGTTTTTATTTTCTTAACGATTGTTTGTTTGTTTGTTTTGTTTTGAAATTGATGTTCAGACGATGATGATGATGATGATGATGATGATGATGATGTCGTCTGTATTGAACCTGGTCTCATATAAACTGATCTGAGGTCTGACTGTCGTCGTGTTTCTGTTAGAACGTTTAACGTTTCCTTTGAAGAGAAACTCTTTGAACTTCAAAGGAAGAACTGCCATTAATGCTAACATCTAAGCTAGCTAAGCTAACGTCTCAACTAATATCTAAGATAACATTAATGCTAACATCTAAGCTAGCTGAACATCTGAACATCATCTGAGCTAATGTCAGAGTTAGCAACATTAGAGCTAACGTTAATGCTAATATCTGAGCTAACGTCTGGCCTAACATCTAGGCTAGCTAAGCTAACGTCTCAATTAATATCTAAACTAACATTAAAGCCAGTGAAGCCTCCAGGAGTCCTGGAATCTGTTTCAAAACCCTCCAGGACTCAGTGAAACTGAACATCCTTGAGGACACCTTGAGCCACTTCAAGGCAAAAGTCCAAGACCTGTGGAACCTCATGGAACATGTTCAAGGTTTTTTCAAAAACTTCATGAAACAAACAAGGTGCAGCTTCAAACAGCAGGAACCCATTCAAGGTTCTTCCAGGACTTCCTTCGTTAACCATGTAAGATCCTGGAAGAACCTGGAACATTTTTCAAGGATTCAGCAGTGTCAATGAACCTCTGGAAGATCCTTCAAGGAACTCTGCAAGAACCGATAGTGAAACTGTCCCTGAATCTCAAGACCCTGTTTTCAAAAACCACTGGAACGTCTTCAAGGATGTTTAAGGATTTCACAAGGACCCTGGAATTCTTCTGCGTGGTTCTAGAATCACAACCGCCACAGAACCCGTGGAACCTCGTCTGTTCAGGACTCTAGCAGTCATTCCAGGACCATTGAAACCACCTGGAGAACCCTGGGAACCTTTCCAGACTTTCCAGGCCCCCGGTGATGATTTTACCAGCTGTTGTGTCTGGTGGGGGAGGGGAGCGCGAGCCCCACAGCTGCTGCTGCTGCTGCGCGTGCAGCAAAAACAATGTCAGGTGACATACAACAAGACCGGAAATAAAGACGCGCTGCCTTCAAATTAAAAGCTGAAGCCGACAGGTAGATGTGTTCTGTGTTCACTTTCACAATAAAACAGGAAACAAACACCTGTTAGCAAGAGATGTTAGCATCTGTTAGCATGTCTGCTGCTCGTGTTAAATGTCTGAGATAACATTAGCGCTAATACTGTTAGCTAGCAGCGCTATCATCACTGCTAACATCCAAGCTAACGTCAGAGCTAACGTGAACTAACACCTAATTTAAAACTTGTGCTATTATCTGAGCTAGCATCAGTGCTAACATTTGAGCTGACAACATCAAAGCTAACATTGAAGCTAGCATCTGAGCTAGCTAAGATAACATCTCAACTAATGTCTAAGCTAATATTAATGCTAACATCTGAGCTAATGTGAGAGTTAGGAATGTTAGAGCTAATATTCCAACCAACAGCTAAGCTAACATTTTAGTTAATGTCTAAGTTAATATTTATGCTAACATTAGAGTTAGCAACATTAGAGCTAACATCAAAGCTAGCAGGGAACCAGTCATTCCAAATAGAGGATGCTAATGTAACTAGTTAGCTAACAGTTACTGAACTAATAAACTGACATTGATTTAATTTTAATTAACAATGCTAACTGGTTGTTAGCAAACACGTTAGCATCGAGGGGGGAAAAAAAGAAAAAAAAGATTAACTGTTTAATTGAAAAACTTTTATTGTGAAGGGTCAAACCGGATGTGCCGTGTTTTATTTTGGCAGACTTGACTCTGTCGCCTCACGAGTGCAGCAGCGCGAGCGTCTCAGCTGTTTAAACCTCAGACGGTCTGAGTCCGGCTCCGGGTCTGGACCTCAGACTGGGAGCGAGTCACCGGAAGTGAACGGAGGTTTTAACTTTTATTTTTAAACTTTGTCCCGGTCTGGTCCTGGTCTGGCCCCGGTCTGGTCCCGTGTCGCGGTCGGACCGGAATGTGAGACCGCAGCTGTGACAGTCCGGCAGGTTTTCGGTTCTCCTCCTGGGTTTTCTTCTCCCGTTGAACCGACCCGGTATCACCGACCCGGTCCGGGTCTCTGTCCCCACGCACCGTGTCACCATGTCCGGGCTGAGCGGTCTCGTCCTCCTCGGTCTGTGTCTGAACCTCCACACCGGCCGAGCCCTCCCCAACCTGTTGCCCACTCTTGGCACCGCGTCGCCCGGCTTTCCCTCGCTCAGCGACCCGCTGCTGGACTACGACCTCCTGGATGAGGAGCTGGGAGGAGGCGGGAGGAACGGGTCCTGCGGGCCGTGCGAGCTGGACCTCTGCCCGGAGACCCGCGGCTGCCGGGCCGGTGTGGTGCTGGACTCCTGCGGCTGCTGTAAAGAGTGCGGGAACCTGGAGGGTCAAGCCTGCGACCCGGGAGACCGCAGCGTCTACTACGGACTGTGTGGGACCGGGTTGCGGTGCCAGGCGGACCGGCGGCGGTCTGGAGGAGCAGGAGGAGGGGATGAAGAGGAGGAGGAGGAGGAGGTGTGTATGTGTGAGGACCAGGACCCGGTCTGTGGTTCTGATGGAAACACCTACATGAACGTGTGTCAGTTCAGAGAAGCTGCGTTCAACAAACCAGGACTCAAGACCAGAGGCACCGGACCATGCAAGACCGGTACGACCCACCTGTGTCTCTCTGTGTCTGTCCACCTGTCTGTGTCTCTGCAGATTTCCCAGCATGCATTTCTTCGTGTGTTTATGACTCGGATCTGTGTGAACCAGTATCAGGTCCAGGTCTGCAGAAGGACCAGATCCATGTTGTGTTTCTGTGTCCAGATGCAGCCGAGGAGGCGGTTCTGGTCTGAGTCTGGTCTGGTTTTGATCCAGTAAAAAAAAAAAAAAAAAAAAAATCAGAATTTTCAAAATAAAAGTTTAATTGTCCTTTAAGACTTAATGGCTTTTATTTTGAAAGAATCTGACTTTTAAGTTGCTCAGGACTTTTATTTTGTTAACATGAAATGTACAATGTATATTTATAAACACGAAAACACGACAGAAATAAACACCACCTCAGACCAGATTACATGTGGACGCCACCTCAGAGCAGCAGGGCATGATGGGACATGGGCGGCAGGAATGTGGGCGTGTGTGTTTCCATGGTAACCGGGCCGAGGCCCCGGATGTGGCGGTGAGACGGGTTTGTCTGCGGCTCCTGACTCACGGACCTCAGACGCGTCCTCTAACATCTGTCCTCTGACCCCTGACCCCCGACCCCCGACCCCTGACCCCTGACCCCAGTCCCCGTCATCAAGGTCCGCCCCCAGAGTCAGGTCAACGCCAGCGGCAGCAGCCTCGTCTTCCTCTGTGAGGTCTTCGCGTTCCCGATGGCGTTGGTGGAGTGGAGGAAGGAGGGACGAGACGTGGTCCTGCCGGGGGACGACCCCCACATCTCTGTCCAGGTACGGGAGGGCGCTAGTCAGTTAGCATGTTAGCATGTTAACCTGTTAGCCCATTAGCCTGTTATCCTTTTACTCTGTTAGCTTGTTAGCATTTTACTCTGTAAGTCTGTTAGTTTGTTACCGCCTTGGCCTATTAGCCTTTCACTATGTTAGCATGTTAGTCTGCTAGGTGGTTACCCTATTAACCCATTAGCATGTTAGCCTCCTAGTTTGTTAACCTGTTAGCCTATTAGCCTTTTACTCCATTAGCCTGTTAGTCTTTCAGCCTGTTGGTCTGGTGGTTTGTTACCCTATTAGCTTGTTAGCCTTCTACTCAATTACTCTATTAGTCTGTTAGCTCATTAGCCTGTTAGCCTCGCTCGGTCCGTCTCATTTCCTGTCCGTCTCAGTCCCGGGGCGGTCCTCTGAAGTTCGAGCTCTCCAGTTGGCTGCAGATCGAGGGGGCGGAGCCAGGAGACGCCGGGACCTATCGCTGCATCGCTAGCAACAAGCTAGGTTCTGTGTCGGCGTCCGCAGAACTAGGCGTCCTGGGAGCAGGTGAGACACTCGTCTGTTCGTCTGTGTCCTTCGGAGGACGCGTCCTACCTGAGGCTAACGTCTGTCTCCGTCTGTGATGTCAGAGGAAATGGCGTCCTACCTGGCGAACAGCGTCTCGGAGATGAAGCAGCTGATGGACGCCACCGACTACGACCAGGACTTCTACTGAGCCAGGAGACGCGTCATCGGGTTGTGGACTAACAGACTTGTGGCCGTGGTGCGGCGCCCCCTGCAGGACCGGGTCTTATATTAGCAACATGTAGCCGTGTATCCGTCATTACTCCGACCGTCATGCCGCCGTCCGCGTGACACGTGAACTTTATTATCTGTTGTTATTGTTTTAATAAAAGTTACACAACAAACGTCTGTTTCCTGTTTCACTTTGTTCCTCAGATTCACCACTAGATGTCACTGAATCCTTTAGCTAACAGACCTTTAGCTAACAGATCTTCAGCTAACAGTGCTTTAGCTAACAGTCCTTTAGCTAACAGACCTTTAGCTGACAGACCTTCAGCTAACAGTCCTTTAGCTAACAGTCCTTTAGCTAACAGACCTTTAGCTAACAGATCTTTAGCTAACAGATGTTTAGCTAACAGTCCTTTAGCTAACAGACCTTCAGCTAACAGTCCTTTAGTTAACAGATGTTTAGCTAACAGATCTTTAGCTAACAGACCTTTAGTTAACAGACCTTTAGCTAACAGACCTTTAGCTAACAGACCTTTAGCTAACAGATGTTTAGCTAACAGACCTTTAGCTAACAGTCCTTTAGCTAACAGATCTTTAGCTAACAGATCTTTAGCTAACAGACCTTTAGCTAACAGACCTTTAGCTAACAGATCTTTAGCTAACAGATGTTTAGCTAACAGACCTTTAGCTAACAGTCCTTTAGCTAACAGATCTTTAGCTAACAGATCTTTAGCTAACAGTCCTTTAGCTAACAGATCTTTAGCTAACAGATCTTTAGCTAACAGACCTTTAGCTAACAGTCCTTTAGTTAACAGATGTTTAGCTAACAGATCTTTAGCTAACAGACCTTTAGCTAAC
This sequence comes from Polydactylus sextarius, assembly GCA_016801845.1. Lineage (NCBI taxonomy): Eukaryota > Metazoa > Chordata > Actinopteri > Polynemidae > Polydactylus > Polydactylus sextarius. The sequence continues at coordinate 1,329,455 of CM028931.1, read as the reverse complement.
AGACCTTTAGCTAACAGACCTTTAGCTAACAGACCTTTAGCTAACAGACCTTTAGCTAACAGACCTTTAGCTAGCTCATGGTTTAAAGGACTAAAGGTCTTTTACGTTTCAACATTTTTTTTTTACATGTTTGTGTCTTTCACGTTGTTTATGTCTTTTATGTTTTTATGTTTATGTCTTATTTTGTTTACATCTCTTACGTTGTTACTGTTGTTTACATCTTTTACGTTGTTTACATGTTGGTGTTTTTCATGTTGTTTACATTGTTTACGTGTTGGTGTTTTTCACGTTGTTTACATTGTTTACGTGTTGTGTCTTCAGTCTGGTCACATGACCTCATATTTAAACCTGGTGTCGTGGATGTTGATGAACCGTGACGGTGCTGAGGCAGCAGGACCGGGACCAGGACTGGGACCAGATTTAGACGACAGGAAGTGAAAACCACAGCGGCGGCGATGGAATGAATCTCTCAGCGTCTGAGTTTCTATTCAGAGGAAACCGAAGCAACATGTGGCGAACGTATCAACGGCGGAGCTGATCTCAGGTCTGTCGACTCTTATTCTGTTTGTTCTGGAGCCACTTCACACACGTCGACCAGTAAAAACCCTCAGTGACACAAAGACGCATCTGTTGAATAATAAAGAAGTTTTCTGAAACAACCTGTAACCAGACACGGCTGCAGCCCCAGAAGGATCCTGGACCTCTTCGAATCCTGGACGACAAACTGAATGTTTCTGTAATTTGAGCCTCAGACTCCAACAGCATGTTTGGTTCTTCAGTTTGTTCAGAGGAGAAGAAAAACAAAAAGAAAGAAACAAGTCAGTGAGTCCTGAAAGACCCTGAGTCGTGTCCTTTACAACATTCAGCTAACCGCTAATGGCTACGCTGGCTAACAGAGCGACATTAGCTTACCCAGCTTCATTAGGTAACCAGGCTATGTTAGCTAACAGGGCTACGTTAGCTAACAGGGCTATGTTAGCTAACCGGGCTACGTTAGCTAACAGGGCTATGTTAGCTTATCTAGCTACATTTGCTAACCGGGCTACGTTTGCTAACAGGGCTACGTTAGCTAACCGGGCTACATTAGCTAATTGGGCTACGTCAGCTAACTAGGCTACTTTAACTAAACAGGATATGTTAGCTAACTTGGCTACGTTGGCTAACCTGGCTACGTTAGCTAACTTGGCTACGTTAGCTTGGAGCAGTAAAGTGTAAATAAAGTATAAATCTATAAAGTGAAGATAAACAAGTCGTTTCTCTTTGCTTCTCTCTTTCAGTGTGGAGGAATCTGACCTCTGACCTCTGACCCCCGTCAGTCTGACCCTCCATTCAGGACTCGACCGTCCACAAACTTCTGTCCACGTTTGTCTTCAACAAACTGTTTCATTGTTTCTTTTGTCTTCGTTTCCATCGACAATGAAAAACACATTTACTGAGAAAACATGTCTGAGACGGAGATTACACCAGACTCTGGTCTGGACCTGGATCTGGATCTGGACCTGAATCTGGACCTGGACTTGAATTTGGACCTGGATCTGGATTTGGACCTGGATCTGTTCTCAAAGAATAAAACACTGTTACTAACCAGAGTCAGGGTCTGGGTTTGATGTGGATCGGGGACTGATGTGGACCAAGGTCTGATGTGGACCAGGGTCTGATGTGGATCAGGGTCTGATGTGGACAAGGGTCTGATGTTGACCAAGGTCTGATGTGGACCAGGGTCTGATGTGGACCAGGGTCTGATGTGGACCAGGGTCTGATGTGGACCAGGGTCTGGTCTGTAGCTGAATTCCAGACGTCGTTGTCCAATCACAGCTCAGGACCCACGTGACTGTATTTGATACTTTTAGTTTATAAATGTTCATATATGTGTTGTTTATATTTATATTTTATTAATTATCCACTGTTTGTTTATTTATTTACGTTAATAAATCAATGAATTAATCAATCGACTGTTCTAAATGAACCCGGAGCTGCAGTTCCTCCTCCCGGCCTCCGGGGGGCGACAGAGACAACCAGCGGCTCCGGTCTGTGTTTACATGTAGCTCTATTAGCTTTAGCTTCTCCAGAGCGCTGAGACGAGCTGCGTTAAACTGTGATGAAACTAAACTAAATCAAATTAGTTTAACTGTATTAATCTGTTATATATCCGACAAAGATCCGGAGATAAAAACTCCGCATCGCGGCTCCGTTTGCGATGATAAACCGCTGCTAACTTTAGCTTGTTAGCTTGTTTGAGCCTGTTAGCCCGACACAGGACGAACGAGACCCGCATCAGAAATCATCAGAGTTTGAAGTTTGTTTGATTATCGACACAAAAGTAAAGGATATATGACAATAATGTTTGCGCTTTAGGAATCTAATAATACTTGTTTAATATTCGGCTTCGGTCTCAAACAACTGACTACTTTTATTTTAAATAAAATTTAATATTTGTTCGGTGTCATTCAGCGGAGAAGAGAGAAAGTCTTCGCCTGTGACTGAGGTAAATCACTGATATTAAAGTTTTTAAAAAGGGAAAATCTTAAACGGAGTTCTGATTTATATTTTTTGTAAAGGTTGTTGGTGAGTTTAAAGTTTAAATGTAATAAACGTTTATTGTTGTGTTTGTTTTAAAACTTTATTTAAGGTTCATCATGGTGAAACAGCAGCGGAGGACAGACAGGTGAGACCGCATACGTCACAAGTGACGTCTGTCACGTCAACGTGCAGCTAAAGCTAGTTGTGTGGCTAGCTAAGCTAAGGTAGCTAGTTAGCTAAGTATCACAAAGCTAGCCGAGTCAGTAAATATGATTATAGGAACTTAATTAGCCAAGGTATTAAGGTAAACTAAGTTTTATAAATTAGCCAAGTTAGCTAACATAGCCATGTTAGCTCAGGTAATAAATTAGCCAAGGTATTAAAGTTAGCTAAGGTATCAAAGTAGCCAAGTTAGCTAACATAGCCAAGCCAAGTTAGCAAACATAGCCGAGCTAATTTAACTAACATTGCCAATTAGCTAAAGTAACTAAATTAGCCAAGGTATTGAAGTTAGCTAGGGTATTTAAATTAGCTAAGTTAGCTAACATAGCCACATTAGCTTAAGTAACTAAATTAGTCATGGTATTAGAGTTAGCTAAGGTATCAAATTAGGTTAGCTAACATAGCTAAGCCAAGTTAGCTAACATAGCCAAGGTATTGAAGTTAGCTAAGCTAACACATTTTTACATTAGTTTACATTAGTTAACTGATGTAGTTTTGTTTTATTGTGTAGTAGAAATCATCTTCTTCCTGTTTCCTGTTGCAGGTGCAGGTCAGCAGCAGGGGGCAGCGTAGCGCAGGTTCGATTCCCCGTCAGCTCCGTACAGAGGCGGCCGCTACCGCCGCCGCCATCATCACACCAGGTGAGTAAAAATAAAACACTTCTGCATTTCGGTTGCCGCCGTCTGTCTGGTTCACTGTCCGTCTGTCTTTAAGGGGTCTGGCAGGAAGTGGGCGGGGCCAGGGACAGGAGGCGGCGACAGCAGCTCTGCCACCACAGAAGAAGAGAGAGGAGATAAATGTGGAGACGAGGGACCTGATGGAGGTTCAGGAGAGATGAAGCGAGCCAGACTGGACGGGTCAGAGCTCATCATTCATGTTTCCCTGCAGCGGTAGCTCGTTAGCTCCTCCTGTAGGTAGGAGCGTTAGCTCCTCCTGTAGGTAGCAGCATTAGCTCCTCCTGTAGGTAGGAGCGTTAGCTCCTCCTGTAGGTAGGAGCATTAGCTTCTTTTGTAGGTAGGAGCATTAGCTTCTTTTGTAGGTAGGAGCATTAGCTACGGCAGCATTAGCTACTTCTGTAGCTAGGAATTAGCAGTGTCAGCAGCGTTAGCTAACAGCAGCGTTAGCTAACAGCAGCATTAGCTACTTCTGTAGGTAGCAGCGTTAGCGACCTGCAGCGTTAGCTAACAGCAGCGTTAGCTACTTCTGTAGGTAGCAGTGTTAGTGAGCTGCAGCGTTAGCTACTTCCATAGGTAGCAGCGTTAGCTAACAGCAGCGTTAGCTATTTCTGTAGGTAGCAGCGTTAGCTAACAGCAGTGTTAGCTAACAGCAGCGTTAGCTATTTCTGTAGGTAGCAGCGTTAGCTAACAGCAGTGTTAGCTACTTCTATAGGTAGGAGCGTTAGCTCCTCCTGTAGGTAGCAGCATTAGCTTCTCCTGTAGGTAGGAGCGTTAGCTCCTCCTGTAGGTAGCAGCATTAGCTTCTCCTGTAGGTAGGAGCGTTAGCTCCTCCTGTAGGTAGGAGCGTTAGCTACGGCAGCATTAGCTACTTCTGTAGCTAGGAATTAGCAGTGTCAGCAGCGTTAGCTAACAGCAGCGTTAGCTAACAGCAGCATTAGCTACTTCTGTAGGTAGCAGCGTTAGCGACCTGCAGCGTTAGCTAACAGTAGCGTTAGCTAACAGCAGCATTAGCTACTTCTGTAGGTAGCAGCGTTAGCAAGCTGCAGCGGTAGCGCCCCCTGCTGGGCTGTTTGTTGTGAATTGTTTTAAACGTTTCCTTCTGAACAAACAACAATTAAACAAGTTTTGTTTCTTCTCAGACCTGACGAGTCCACAGCTCCGAGCCCACGGTCATGTGACCAACCAGGAAGTGACAACCACTCCATGGCAGGTGAGTTAATCTCAACGAACTGTGTTCAACCTGTACCGTCTCTAATCACGTGTTAACCGTGTTCCTGTGTGATCAGCTGCTCCTCCAGAGCAGCAGGGGGCAGCAGAGCACAGTGACGACAACAGAGCAGCTGAGGTGAACAAACACTTTAAATCACTACACGAGGTTCACTACTGTTGGTGAACATGTTGCGCTAACTCTGTGTGTGTGTGTGTGTGTGTGTGTGTAGCTGCAGAGCGTGGGGTCACTAAAGGTCACGATCCAGCAACGTAGCGAGAGCAGAGAGTTCAGACAAACGACGGAGAAACAGACGGGACTTCACTGTCACGTCTGTAAGCTGAGCTGCCGCTCCCTGCAGGTGTGTGTGTGTGTGTGTGTGTGTTCAAACCAGGAAGTCCCATCACAGCAGGAAGTGACATCAGCATGAAGAAGAATTAGTATTAATTATCTTATTAACTGAATATGAGTAATATCAACATTCACCCTGTGTGTGTGTGTGTGTGTGTGTGTGTGTGTGTGTGTGTGTGTGTGTGTGTCTCCAGGTGTTTCATGAACACATGTCAGGAGCAGAACACATGAAGAAACTGCAGGAGATCACACACTCCATCAGCCTGAACACACACACGCTGCAGCAGGACAGGTACACACACACACACACACACACACACACACACACACACACACTGACTCATGTTCTCCTGTCGTCCTCCAGGGGGCGTCGGCCTGACGCTCACCGCTGGTGCGACACCTGTCAGACTCACTTCAGCGGTGATGTCATCATCCATCGACGGAGTAAACAACACAAGGTTAGCTAACATCATCACTGTAGCTTAGCTTAGCTTAGCTAAGCTAACGTAGCCTCATAACGTGTTTGTGTTAAGCTAGATGGTTACAGTGTCCATCTGTTGTGTTTGTGCTAAGCTGCTAAGCTAGGCTAACAGCTCCATCAGTAGTTGTAACTGGCTGCTCTCCGTCTCCAGATGTGTAAGCAGATGTGTCGTCCCTTCTGTCCGGTGTGTAAACGTCACTTCAGGACGCCCAGGAAGTTTGTGGAGCACATGAAGTCTCCAGAGCACAAGCAGCAGGTCAGCAGGGTCATGTGACGTCACGTCACGTGACGCAAAGAGCCGACGCTGAGTCTGATCCTCTGTTCCTCGTCTCAGGTGCACCTGCAGGAGGTGCAGGAGGAGGAGCTGATCACCCTGGACGCCGTCGGCTGCTTCGAGGAGGAAGAGGAGGAGGAGGATGAAGAGGAGGAGGAGGAGGAGGAGGAGGCAGATGTAGCTGAAGGAGAAGAAGATGATGTCAGAGAAGAGGAGGAAGAGATGAAGGTACAGACTGGATCTGGTTTACAGAGAACCTACGCACTCGTTGTGCTAAGCTACGCTAACAGTTTCCGTCTAATTCCAGTCTCTATGCTAAGCTAGGCTAACAGTTTCCCTCTGATTCCAGTCTCTGTGCTAAGCTAGGCTAACAGTTTCCGTCTTATTCCAGTCTCTATGCTAAGCTAGGCTAACAGTTTCCCTCTGATTCCAATCTCTGTGCTAAGCTAGGCTAACAGTTTCTATCTGATTCCACTCGTTGTGCTACTATGCTAATAGTCTCCATCAGATTCTGTTCTTTGTGCTAAGCTAGGCTAACGGTTTCCCTCTGATTATGTTTGTGTGTGTTGCAGACAGCTGACTCAGCGGATTATGACCCTGACACCATATATGGTAAGTTCCTGTCGTGGTGGTTACATGTGGTGGCAGCGTTGTCGCCCCCCTGTGGACGGCTGCTGTCATCGTTGTCTCCGTCTCCACAGGAAGTAGCTTCGTCGTCCCCGTGTCTGGTTTCCTGTGTCGACTCTGCAACAAGTTCTTCCACAGAGAGACGACGGCTCGACACACACACTGCAGGACACACACACACTACCTCAACCTGCAGGTGACACACACGCAAAGTGAAAGCTAGCTACGTTAGCTTATATAGCTAGGTTAGCTCGTTTTAAGTTTTGTTTAGCAGAATTAGCTGAATTATATGAGGTGGTTAAATGAGCTAAGGTATGTTAATTGGTAGCTAGGTTAGCATAATTAACTGTACTAATACAGTTAGCTAACGTAGCGATGTTTGCTAACTTTAGATAGATTGACTGGTTAAATTAGCTATGTTAGCTGATATAGCTAGTTTCATTTAGCTAAATTCTCCGTGGTAATGGTTAGCTAAGGTATCTAACTAATGTACCGATGTTAGCTAACCAAGATAGATTCAATTGTTAAATTAGCTAAGTTAGCTAACGTAGCGAAGCTCTTTGAAATGCTTCTAACTTATCTAGCACCGTGTGCCATGAGTCCTACGTATCCCATGATGCATTGTTACAGCAGGTGATGTTTGTGTTGTGTTTCAGAGCCACAGAGGACGAGGACAGACGAGGACACGCCTCCTCCGACCTGAGCAGGTGAGTCGACACTTCCTGTGTCCGTCTGCTGCCACCTGGTGGTGGGAGGTTAAACAGGTCATACATACAGTTTAACTACATAACATATTTGTTTGTTTTTTTGTTTACACCTACAGGAGGCCGACGACGATGATGTCATCCTACCTGTCCAATCAAAACTCAACAAAAACGCCAGTTAAAATGTAGGAGCAGACGCCAACAATAAACCTCAACAAAACGCCAGTTAAAATGTCCTGAACCTTTGTTGATAGCTGCTAAGCTAGGCTAACAGTTTCCATCTGATTCTAGTCTTTGCGCTAAGCTAGGCTAACAGTTTCCATTTGATTTCAGTGTTTTTATTGTTTTTTTGATTTGTTTTCTAAGCTTTAAATTTCCATCTGAACCTTTGTTTCCATTTGATTTCAGTGCTGCTAAGCTAGGCTAACAGTTTCCATTCTGATTCTAAGCTAGGCTAACAGTTTCCATCTGATTCTAGTCTTTGCGCTAAGCTAGGCTAACAGTTTCCATTTGATTTCAGTGTTTGCGCTAAGCTAGGCTAACAGTTTCCATTTGATTCCAGTGTTTGTGCTAAGCTAGGCTAACAGTTTCCATCTGATTCTAGTCTTTGCGCTAAGCTAGGCTAACAGTTTCCATCTGATTCCAGTCTTTGCGCTAAGCTAGGCTAACATATTTAGTTTCCTCTTGGTCATTTTATTTTGCTTCTTTTTATTTAAACTGCAACATTTTGTTCTTTTATAAGAAACTTCTCAGATTTTAAGTTGTGGTTGTTTAATTTGTTTATTATTAAATAAGAGGCACAGTCACGTGACTGTGTTAAATTGAACGGAAGTCACGTGACGTGTACAGATGTCGCCGTGAGCTCGAACATCTGTGCGTCATTAAACGCGTCTCGGTCTGAGTCTGGGTCCACGTGGCATGTGTCACCGCGCGGCGCCTGCAGGGGGCGCGCTCTCTCTTTCCTCGCAGAGGATTGTGGGTCGGAGGCAGCGGCGGAGCAGCATCATCATCATCGGCGGGAGCAGCTGCCGTTTCTCCGCGGACACGATGGGACACGGAGACCTGATGCGCCAGGCGGAGGATGTAGCGGACCAGGTGAGGAGCTGCGGCCGGGGGACACGCTCCCTGAGGCGGCCGCAGGGCACGTAGGGACCCGGGGAGAAAGAGAGAGTTTGACTCCGCTGGTTCAGAAACTACCGGAGTTTGGAAGAGTTGAGTCAAACCGGGAGAATCTGCCGGTAAACGTCACGTCGCTATAATCCCACAATGCACCGCAGCTTCACCTAAAAAATAAACTCCTGTAAACTTTTAACCAGGAGATAAAGGGGAAACTGCAGCTACAGGTACTGTCGCTTTAAATGGGATTTAACATGTTTGTAGTGACGTCACTGGTTCGCCGGAGTGAACAGAGGTTCGGACAGATGTGCGGTCCGACTCCAGATGTTTCCTAACAGGGGGAAGTGACGGTGAATAAAAAGAGAAACGTGAAAAATGACGCTTTTTTTAAAGGGAATCTGGTGTGACGTCCACCGCGCGGTGTTACTTTTCTCAACGGGTTACATCGTCACACCGAGCGTCAGCTCAGCAGGAAACCGGTGCCTCAGCGCTGAGGTGTGAGGTCACGGCCAGAGACACCGAGCCGACGTAAAGAGGAGGGGCTCGGTAATGTACCGAGGGGGGTGGGGTTAACGATGACCCCCGGTAGTCACCGACAACAGGCGGAGAAACCTTAAAAAGACGCTTTTCTTAACGGAGTCTGGTGTCACAAATTTGAATAATTAAAATGTTTCTTTCACAAATTCCATAACTACAAACGTAGCTACATTAGCTAACTTGGCTTTAATAGCTAACATTAGCTAACTCAGCGACATTAACAAACTTTGCTGTTAGCTAACTCTGCTACATTGACTATCTCAGTTACATTAGCTTGTTTGGTTACATTCGCTAACATAGCTACATTAGCTAATTTGGAGACATTCACTAACTAAGCTACATTGGCTAACTTTCCCACGTAAGCTAATTTTGCTACATTAGCTAACTGGACTATATTAGTTAACTTGGCTATTTTAGCAAACTTTGTCATGTTAGCTAACATTGCTAATTTAGCAACATTAACAAACAACATTATATTCAGTAACATGATTATTTTAGCTAACTGTGTCATGTTAACAAACTTAGCTGCATTAGCTAACTTGGCTACATAGACTAATTTTACTACATTAGTTACTTTTGCTACATTAGCTAACCTTTTTGTGTTAGCTTAAATTGGCTATTTTGGCAAACTTTTCTAGGTCAGCTAATGTTGCTTCGTTAGCCAATTTGGCTACATTAGCTAATTTGGATACATTCACTAACTTGGCTATATAAGCTAACTTTGCTACGATGCTAACTTGACTTTATTAGCTAACTTGGCTACATTAGCAACCTCTTTGTGTTAGCTTAATTGGCTATTTTAGCTAACTTTGCAAACATTTATGCGTTAGCTACATTAGCGAACTACGCTATGTTAGAGCAGTTGAGCCGGAGGCTCATGTAGCCTGATGCTACATCTCTTGTTTTCCTCTGATGATGTCACTGATGATGTCACCGCCCCCTACAGTTCCTGCGGGTCACCAAACACTACCTCCCCCACGTGGGTCGTCTCTGCCTGGTCAGCACCTTCCTGGAGGACGGCGTCCGCATGTGGTTCCAGTGGGCGGAGCAAAGAGAATACATCGACGCCACGTGGAGCTGTGGACACTTCCTGTCCAACGTGTTCGTCCTGGTCAACCTGCTGGGACAGCTGGGTAACACATACACACACTGTAACACACACACACACACACACACACACACACACACACACACACACACACTGTAACACACACACACACACACACACACACACACACACACACACTGTACACACACACACACACACACACACACACACACTGTACACACAGTGTGTTTGTAACACACACCCACACACACACACACTGTAACACAAACACACACTGTAACACACACACACACACACACACTGTAACACACACACACACACACACTGTAACACAAACACACTGTAAGACAGTGTGTTTGTGTTACAGTGTGTTTGTGTTACAGTGTGTGTGTGTGGGTGTGTGTTGACGTGTGTGTGTGTGTTAACGTGTGTGTGTGTGTGTGTGTGTGTGTTGTGTGTGTGTGTGTGTGTGTGTGTGTGTGTGTGTGTGTGTGTGTGTGTGTGTGTGTGTGTGTGTGTGTGTGTGTGTGTGTTGTGTGTGTGTGTGTTGACGTGTGTGTGTGTGTTAACGTGTGTGTGTGTTAACGTGTGTGTGTGTGTGTTAACGTGTGTGTGTTAACGTGTGTGTGTGTGTGTGTGTTAACGTGTGTGTGTGTGTTGACGTGTGTGTGTTAATGTGTGTGTGTGTGTAACGTGTGTGTGTGTTAACGTGTGTGTGTGTGTGTTAACGTGTGTGTGTGTTAATGTGTGTGTGTGTTCCAGGCGGCTGCCTCCTCGTTCTCAGTAGGAACTTTGTCCAGAACGCCTGCTTCGCTCTGTTTGGGATCATCTCTCTTCAGGTACAGAACTAAAGTCTTCACCCCCTGTTGTGTCCTGGGGGGTTGAACATTTAAATGTAACAACATCTGGGGGGTGAAGACTTTGTCCAGCTGATGAGTTTGTGTGTGTGTTGTCCAGACGGTGGCCTACAGCATCCTCTGGGACCTGAAGTTCCTGATGAGGTGAGCGTTTGACCGTAGATCACTAGAAGAGTCTGGACTCGGTCTGACCTCCTGCTCCCGCTCCTCTACAGGAACCTGTCGCTGGCGGGGGGGCTGCTCCTCCTCCTGGCCGAGTGCAGGGGGGAGGCTCGCACCGTGTTCGCCGGCGTCCCCTCCCTGGGTCACAACAGCTCCCCCAAACACCTGCTGCAGCTGGGGGGGCGGGTCCTGCTGGTGCTCATGTTCATGACGCTGCTGCACTTCGACCTCAGCCTGTTCAGTGTGAGTGTCAACGTAGCTACGTTAGCTAACTGTTAGCTAACACAGCTACGTTAGCTATCGTAGCTTCATTGTCTGAGGTAACACTTAGATAACATAGCGTCGTTATCTAAGGTAACAGTTAGCTAACTTAGCTGTATTATAACAGTTAGCTAACATAGCTTCATTATCTGTGTAACAGTTAGCTAATGAAGCTAAGTTAGCGAATGTAGCTTCAGTATCTGAGGTAACAGTTAGCTAACGTAGCTTCATTATAACAGTTAGCTAACATAGCTTCATTGTCCGAGGTAACAGTTAGCTAATGAAGCTAAGTTAGCGAATGTAGCTTCAGTATCTGAGGTAACAGTTAGCTAACATAGCTTCATTATAACAGTTAGCCACTGCAATGCAAAGTTAACTAGTAGTTGACAAGTAGCTACATTAGCTGAAGTCGTTTCATTATCTAACAGAATGGTAAGTTAGCTAATGTAGCTAAGTTAGCTAATGTAGCCACATTAACTGAAGCAGCTAAGTAAGCTAATGTAGCTACGTTAGCTAAAGTACCAGTTCAGCTAACGTTCAGACCCTCCACCGTGAGGAGGATTTCCCTCCAGACCAGGTCCAGATCTTGAGTGGTCCTGAACGCGGTCTGTGTTGCAGTTCCTCCAGAACCTGGTGGGGACGGCGCTCATGGTCCTGGTGGCGATCGGCTTCAAGACGAAGCTGGCGGCGCTGACGCTGGTGGCGTGGCTGCTCTGCATCAACTTCACCTTCAACGCCTTCTGGACCGTCCCGTCCTACAAACCCATGCACGACTTCCTCAAGTACGACTTCTTCCAGACCACGTCGGTGATCGGGGGCCTGCTGCTGGTGGTGGCGCTGGGGCCCGGGGGGGTCTCCATGGACGAGAAGAAGAAGGAGTGGTGACGGGGGAGGAGGGGGAGGAGGGGGGGACAGGAAGTGACGCTCAGAACAGAGGTCAATGTGTCGACGCTTCAGCCTGGAAAATTCAAAACATTCAAGGTTTGATCGGGTTGTTTTACTGATCTCACTGAACACGCTAATGTTAGCTTGAACACGCTAACGTTAGCTTAAACAAGTAAATACTAGTTTGAACAGGCTAATGCTAGTTTGAACAGGCTAATGCTAGTTTGAACAGGCTAATGCTAGTTTGAACAGGCTAATGCTAGTTTTAACTAGTCAGAGTTTATGTTTAGTTCTGAACAGTTTTATTTTTTCATCTTCCTGAACAAGCTAACTTAGCTAAGCTATAAGGCTATTGCTAGCTTGAACAGGATAATGCTAGCCTGAACTTGTGAAAGTTACGTTCTGCAATATCCATGTACCTAAAAAAACAATAACATTCATCTTCCTGGACAAGCTAACAAGCTTAAAGCTAAGCTATAAGGCTAATGCTAATTCGAACAGGCTAATGCTAGCTTGAACAGGCTAATTCTAGTTTGAACTTGTCGATGTTTACGTTTAGTTCTGCAAAGTTTTCTTTTTCATCTGAACAAGCTAACTAAGCTAAGCCACAAGATAAGGCTAATGTTAGCTAATTCATGTTAGCATTAGCTTTTTCACACCGGCCTAATTTTAGCTTTAAGATGCTAATCTTGCCCTGAGCATTCTTAGATGAAAGATGTTAATGTTTTATAGCTAACAGTAGCCTGAACCTGCTAACATCGACTGAACAAGCTAACATTAGCCATAACAAGCTAACATTAGCTTGATCAAGATAATGTCAGATTGTTGAAACTAGCCTAATGCTAGCTAGACTAATGTTAGCTCATTCTTGTCCGTCTTTTTGATTTGCTAACGTTAGCCTGAACGTGCTAGCATTAGCCTCATATTTCATAAAACACGGTGATATAAAGTTCAGACCCGAGACTCTTGAGTTCTGGATCCAGATCCAGACCAGACTCTCTGACCCGCCTCAGTTCTGTCACATGATCCGTCATCACGTGATGTCATCATGTGACACGTCATCACATGATCAAAACACTAAAATTTTCGAGGAACAGAAACAAACTTCACTTCCTGTTTCTTCCAGAGCTGAACGTGACGACACACACACACTCACACACACACACACACACACACACACACACACACACACACACACACACACACACACACACACACACACACACACACACACACACACACACACACACACACACACAC
>CM028931.1:1218745-1311245 GCA_016801845.1 Polydactylus sextarius | reverse complement strand
CACACACACACACTCTCTCTCTCTCCGTCCTTCAGATTCTCTTCATGTTCAGTTTCTTTTATTCGACTTCGTCTTTTTGTTTCAGTTTAAATGTTTTTAATTAATTTACATTTAATTTAATTTAAACCACGAAACACATCAGAGTTTACTGAGACCAGGTCCAGGACCAGGACTGGGACCAGGACCAGGTCCAGGACCAGGACCGGGACCAGGACCAGGACCGGGTCCAGGACCAGGTCCAGGACCAGGACCGGGACCAGGACCAGGACCGGGTCCAGGACCAGGACCGGGTCCAGGACCAGGTCCGGGACCAGGACCAGAACATTTTCTTCTTCTTCTCTTGGTTTGTTTCATGTCTGAATCTGTCACTAAAACTAAATCAATAAAACCTGATTGATTATTGATTTTAATTGATATTAACTGATATTTAATCAAATATTAAGAATCTGAAACAAAATCTAAAATAAAACGTCCTTTATTCTGAGTGTGTGTGTGTGTGTGTGTGTGTGTGTGTGTGTGTGTGTGTGTGTTGTTGTTTTCGTTCAGTTTGTTTCCTTCTGGTCTTGTTTAGTCCACGTTGAGACCATGTAGACCTGGACCTGGTCCCTGTTAGTCCTCCATGGACTCCCTGAGACCTCCATGACCACCTGAGTCCTGCTGGTCCCCGTCAGCTGCCTCAAGTCTGATCCCTCAGTCCTGGACTCCACCACCAGGTCCTGAGTCCTGAGTCCAGAACCAGACCCTCACTGTTCGTTTGGGTCTACCACCTCCACCATCTGAACTGATGTCAGGACCCAGTCGTTCACCACAGTAGAGTCCAGACCCTCTGGAGTCTGGTTCCAGACCCAGAACCAGCGTGGAGGTGAACCTGACTCCACCAGTCCACCGGGTGAAGGACCGAGACCCCTAGAGTCAGGATCCCCCTTCAACTGCTGCCCAGTCCACCAAGAACCGGAACAGGAGGTTCTGGTCCAACATAGACCTGTTTTAGACTGAGTCTAACCAGGACCCTCCTCAGGTCCAGCTCCAGGTCTGGATAATAGTCTGGTTCCTGACCCTTTACTCAGGACCACTTTGTCTTGGGAGGTCTGAGAACTGGTCCACTACAGTCCAGAAGAGTCTACCAGAGTCCACCAGAGTCCACCAGAGTCTACCAGAGTCTACCAGAGTCCACCAGAGTCTACCAGAGTCCACCAGAGAGTCAACACCAGTCCACAGAGTCCACCAGAGTCTACCAGAGTCCACCAGAGTCCACTAGAGTCGACAACACCAGAGTCCACCAGAGTTGACAACAGAGTTTACAGAGTCCACCAGTCCACCAGAGTCCACCAGAGTCTACCAGAGTCTAGACCAGAGTCTACCAGAGTCCACCAGAGTCTACCAGAGTCCACCAGAGTCCACTAGAGTCGACAACCAGAGTCCACCAGAGTCCACCAGAGTCCACCAGAGTCTACCAGAGTCTACCAGAGTCCACCAGAGTCTACCAGAGTCCACCAGAGTCGACAACAGTTTACCAGAGTCCACCAGAGTCTACCAGAGTCTACCAGAGTCTACCAGAGTCCACCAGAGTCCACCAGAGTCTACCAGAGTCCACCAGAGTCCACCAGAGTCTACCAGAGTCTACCAGAGTCTACCAGAGTCTACCAGAGTCCACCAGAGTCCACCAGAGTCTACCAGAGTCTACCAGAGTCCACCAGAGTCTACCAGAGTCCACCAGAGTCCACCAGACAACAGTTTACCAGAGTCCACCAGAGTCCACCAGAGTCTACCAGAGTCCACCAGAGTCCACCAGTCCACCAGAGTCCGCCAGAGTCCACCAGAGTCCGCCGGTCTTCTGGTCCAGGCCTGGTATTAAACGGAGGTAAAGTGGATCTCAGGTTCACGGTGACTGGTGTCACTAAGTGGTGGTTGTTGTCACCGTCGTCGGCGGCAACGGTTTCTTTTTTTATCTGACACTTTAAAAAAAGAAAAAGGTGTAATTGAGTTTGTTCTGTCAGGTTCAACCTGCTGCTCAAATCAGGCACAAAGACTCATTCACATCACATCACACACACAAAATGAGCCCCTTCAGGCTGACGAGTGCCCCCGCGGTTCACACACACACACACACACACACACACACACACACACACACACACACACACACACACACACACACACACACACACACACACTCAGATAACCTCCCTCTCAGTGCAGCATTAAAAGGCAGCTGTCATTAAAGCCTACTGCGACGTCTAACAGAGTGTGTGTGTGTGTGTGTGTGTGTGTGTGTGTGAGCTGCCATTAGCCGCCTACCGTGGCGAGGGCTCGGTCCACTCTGGCCCACGGCATGCTGGGAAAATCTTCAGCTTCCCTGCCAGTCTGAGCCTCAGAGTCAGAGAGTTAAATGACAGGGTTGACTCCTCCTGGACGCCCCGCGCTGCGAATCAAACGCTCCTCCACTGCTACCCTGCTATTAACACACTGAGGAGAGAGAGAGAGTGTGTGTGTGTGTGTGTGTGTGTGTGTGTGTGTGTGTGTGTGTGTGTGTGTGTGTGTGTGTGTGTGTGTGGTCAGTCTGTATCACTGATCATTAGCTCATCATCCAATCAGACATGAGCGTTTGTCCAACAATTAGCTGCTAATTGACCTAAGAGCCTCACACACACACACACACACACACACACACACACACACACACACACACACACACACACACACACACACACACACACACACACACACATACACACACAGCAGGAGTTGCTTGTCACTTTGAATTCATTACTGTCATTTATAAAGTGGCCGATAACACTTAGCTACGTGTTGCTACATGTTGCTACGTGTTGCTACGTGTTGCTACATGTTGCTACATGTTGCTACATGTTGTTACATGTTGCTACGTGTTGTTACATGTTGTTACATGTTGCTACATGTTGTTACATGTTGTTACATGTTGTTACATGTTGTTACATGTTGCTACATGTTGTTACATGTTGTTACATGTTGTTACATGTTGTTACATGTTGTTACATGTTGTTACGTGTTGCTACATGTTGCTACATGTTTACATGTTGCTACATGTTGCTACATGTTGTTACATGTTGTTGCTACGTGTTGCTACATGTTGTTACATGTTGCTACGTGTTGTTACATGTTGCTACATGTTGTTACATGTTGCTACGTGTTGTTACATGTTGCTACATGTTGCTACGTGTTGCTACATGTTGTTACATGTTGCTACATGTTGTTACATGTTGCTACATGTTGTTACATGTTGCTACATGTTGTTACATGTTGTTGTTTATGTTTGTACATGTTTACATGTTACTACATGTTGTTACATGTTGCTACATGTTGTTACATGTTGTTACATGTTTTACATGTTGTTACATGTTTACATGTTGCTACATGTTGCTACATGTTGCTGTGTTACACGTGTTGTTACATGTTTGCTACATGTTGTTGCTACATGTTGTTACATGTTGTTATGTTGTTGTTGTTGTTACATGTTGTTGTTACATGTTGTTACATGTTGTTACATGTACATGTTGTTACGTGTTGTTACATGTTGTTACATGTTGTTACATGTTGTTACGTGTTGCTACGTGTTGTTACATGTTGTTACGTGTTGTTACATGTTGTTACATGTTGTTACATGTTGTTACGTGTTGCTACGTGTTGTTACATGTTGCTACGTGTTGCTACATGTTGTTACATGTTGTTACATGTTGCTACATGTTGTTACATGTTGCTACATGTTGTTGCTACATGTTGCTACATGTTGTTACGTGTTGTTACGTGTTGTTACATGTTGTTACATGTTGCTACATGTTGCTACATGTTGCTACATGTTGCTACATGTTGTTACATGTTGTTACATGTTGCTACATGTTGCTACGTGTTGTTACATGTTGTTACATGTTGCTACGTGTTGCTACATGTTGTTACGTGTTGTTACGTGTTGTTACGTGTTGTTACGTGTTGCTACGTGTTGCTACGTGTTGTTACGTGTTGTTACATTTACGTGTTGTTACGTGTTGTTACATGTTGCTACGTGTGTTGTTTACATGTTGTTACATGTTGTTACGTGTTGCTTGTTGTTACATGTTGCTACATGTTGTTACGTGTTGCATGTTGTTGTTACGTGTTGCTACATGTTTACATGTTGTTACATGTTGCTACGTGTTGTTACGTGTTGTTACGTGTTGTTACATGTTGTTACATGTTGCTACATGTTGTTACGTGTTGCTACATGTTGCTACGTGTTGCTACATGTTGCTACGTGTTGCTACGTGTTGTTACATGTTGCTACATGTTGTTACATGTTGTTACATGTTGCTACATGTTGCTACGTGTTGCTACTTGTTACATGTTGCTACGTGTTGCTACATGTTGTTACATGTTGTTACATGTTGCTACATGTTGTTACATGTTGCTTGTTGCTTACGTGTTGTTACGTGTTGTTGTTGTTGTTACGTGTTGTTGCTTACGTGTTGTTACGTGTTGCTACGTGTTGCTACGTGTTGCTACGTGTTGTTACGTGTTGCTACGTGTTGCTACGTGTTGTTACATGTTGCTACGTGTTGTTACGTGTTGTTACGTGTTGTTACGTGTTGCTACGTGTTGCTACGTGTTGTTACGTGTTGCTACGTGTTGCTACGTGTTGTTACGTGTTGTTACATGTTGCTACGTGTTGCTACGTGTTGCTACGTGTTGTACGTGTTGCTACGTGTTGTTACGTGTTGCTACGTGTTGCTACGTGTTGCTACGTGTTGCTACGTGTTGTTACATGTTGCTACATGTTGCTACGTGTTGTTACGTGTTGTTACATGTTGCTACGTGTTGTTACATGTTGTTACGTGTTGTTACGTGTTGTTACGTGTTGCTACGTGTTGTTACGTGTTGCTACGTGTTGCTACTACGTGTTGTTACGTGTTGCTACGTGTTGCTACGTGTTGTTACATGTTGCTCGTGTTTACGTGTTACTTACGTGTTGTTACGTGTTACGTGTTACATGTTGCTACGTGTTGCTACGTGTTGCTACGTGTTGCTACGTGTTACGTGTTGTTACGTGTTGCTACGTGTTGTTACGTGTTGCTACGTGTTGCTACGTGTTGCTACATGTTGCTACGTGTTGTTACTTGTTGCTACGTGTTGCTACGTGTTGCTACATGTTGTTACTTGTTGCTACGTGTTGTTACATGTTGTTACATGTTGTTACGTGTTGCTACGTGTTGTTACGTGTTGCTACGTGTTGTT
Organism: Polydactylus sextarius; assembly: GCA_016801845.1. NCBI lineage: Eukaryota > Metazoa > Chordata > Actinopteri > Polynemidae > Polydactylus > Polydactylus sextarius. The sequence goes on along the minus strand of CM028931.1, from coordinate 1,306,001 downwards.
ACGTGTTGCTACGTGTTGCTACGTGTTGTTATCACGTGTTGTTACGTGTTGCTCGTGTTGTTGCTACTTGTTGCTACATGTTGCTATGTTGTTGCTACTTGTTGCTACATGTTGCTACGTGTTGCTACGTGTTGTTACATGTTGTTACGTGTTGCTACATGTTGTTACTTGTTGGTACGTGTTGCTACGTGTTGCTACGTGTTGCTACGTGTTACTTAGCAACAAGTAACAAGCAACAGAAACACAGATTCAGTTTTTATTTTATTCTTTAAACGTATTTGAATCTTTTCTTGTCGCGTCCGTTTCTTCTTTTGTGGTTCCTGTTGGAACTCACCTGTGTGTGTGTGTGTGTGTGTGTGTGTGTGTGTGTGTGTGTGTGTGTGTGTGTGTGTGTGTGTGTGTGTGTGTGTGTGTGTGTGTGTGTGTGTGTGTGTGCGCCCCCACATTCTGCTATGATTGACAGCTGACAGCTCTCAGCCAATCACAGGCCTCGGTGAACTCGCTGTTGGAGCCGAACACCGAGGTAGAAAACACTACCTGTCACTGTGACGTGTGTGTGTGTGTGTGTGTGTGTGTGTGTGTGTGTGTGTGTGTGTGTGGAACCTGGATGAATCTATTTTGAACTCCCAGCATGCACTGGGACCACAGGTTCCTTTGACATGTTGCGACTTCTGAACCTCTGTGAGCTAATGTTAGCGTTTGTTAGCATCAGCTACGTCAAACTTCATCTTCGCAGATGGAAAATGATGCTAACGATGCTAACGATGCTAATGACGGTGGTAGCTACAACCAGGACTAGCGTTAGCATTGTTAGTGTTTCATGTTTGTGAGAAAGTTACTGATGTTTTACCCACAATCCTCTGCTCTACTTTGTTTTAGTTTCAATGTCACGACACAGACACACACACACACACACACACACACACACACACACAGACACTCACACACAGACACACACACACAGACACACACACACACACACACACACACACACACACACACACACACACACACTCTCATTATGTCTGAAAAGATGTTTTCATGTTTTGATTCTGAAACAAAAACAACAAAAGAAACAAACAAACAAACATGTTTATGAAGAAACACACACACCTGAACACCTGTGTGTGTGTGTGTGTGTGTGTGTGTGTGTGTGTGTGTGTGTGTGTGTTCAGGGTCTTTTCGACAAGAAACAAAAACAAAATGAAGAAAAACACAAAACAAAAGAAACAACAACATGTTTATCAGAGAACAAAAACACAAACACACACACACACACACACACACACACACACACACACACACACACACACACTGGAACAAAGGAAACTCATTAAAGTTTCAGGTGATTTTTTTTCTCCCAGAAAACATTTTTCTGAGGACGAGAAGTTTCAAAATAAGAGTCTGATCAATTATGTTCACAATAAAAGCAGCAACACAACAAGTGTTGATGAACTTGTAATTTATTGTAATTTATTGATGATGTGACACTAACTAGGAGAAGATTGACTCTTAATTCACTGTGACACACACACACACACACACACACACACACACACTGAGGCCACAGCTGTGGGAATTGTTACAAACAGATGGACACATTTTTACGGTCTGACCCTCAACACACACTCTCAATGTGTGTGTGTGTGTGTGTGTGTGTGTGTGTGTGTGTGTGTTGTATCAGGACAAAGAGCAGCTGGTTGATGTTCGACACCTGACGGAGGAGCCGTCACACTCGTCTCACACACACACACACTGATTCCAAAACTTTCCAGGACCTGGTGTTTTCTCAGTCTTTATTATCTACATTTATAAAAACATCAGATTTATTAATGTTAATATTCAAATCATTAAGAATTAATTTGATACAAATAAATAAAAAGACACAAAGTTCAATTATAATAATTATAATGATAATAAATAATAATTAAATAACCAACAATAAATAATCTTCATTAGAATAAATAACAAATAAATACAAATTAAATCATAATAATCGTAATAAATAAAGTTAAATAACTGTAACAATAATGAATCATAATAATAAAAATGAATGGAAATGAAAAGAATAAATAAAATGAAATAAAAAGTTGATTCTAATAATAATAATAATAATAATAATAAACAACGTCATCGTCTTTAAACTCTGGAGACGATAAAACTGGTCAGATGAAGCTGAAGTGAGACGGTTGAACACACACACACTCACACACACACACACACACTCACACACACACACACACACACACACACACACACACTCACACACTCTCAGTGTAGACTCAGTAGAAAGTGCTAATTGAATTTCATGGCCTGTTCTTTGTTACAGACTCACCACCTTCTGTTACTGTTGTAGCTCTGTGACCGTGTGTGAGTGTGTGTGTGTGTGTGTGTGTGTGTGTGTGTGTGTGTGTGTGTGTGTGTGTGTGAGTGTGTGTGTGTGTGTGTGTGAGTGTGTGTGTGAGTGTGTGTGTGAGTGTGTGTGTGTGTGTGTGTGAGTGTGTGTGTGAGTGTGTGTGTGTGTTAATGTGTGTGGGGGGGTTGTCTCTCTATGAAATGGCTCTTTAGCAACAAATGGCTCTTTTCAGCGGCGGTCGGTGTAAGTGTGTGTGTGTGTGTGTGTGTGTGTGTGTGTGTGTGTGTGTGTGTGTGTGTGTGTGCAGGTAATAGACAGGCCTATAGACTCCTCAACAATGGGCCCCTCCCTGGCGGTGGGGGGGGGGGGGTATCAAGGTCTTTACAGCCCATGAATTCATGAGGCTGCTTTGTGGCCGAGGAGGCGCGTTGCCTCGTCTTTATCACTGAAATGAGCAATAAAAGAGGCTTAGGGAGGTGACGGGGAGGAGGAGGAGGAGGAGGAGGAGGAGGCGCAGGGGTGAGGATGATGAGGGGGGAGGGATGGAGTCGGGGGGGAGATTTAGGGAAACAAGAGGGAAAGTTTTGTGTGAGAATAAAGGTGGAGAGTGTGGAGAATAGAAAGTGACGGGTGGTTAATCTGGTTTCCATCTGCTGCTGCTGGTGACACACACACACACACACACACACACACACACACACACACACACACACACACACACACACACACACACACACACGCTCGTCTTTAAATGAATGACACCAGAACACGGACTAAATGTTTTTAGACGTCAGCGTCGACACAAAGAGCAGCTCCTCAATACATGATGATGAGATTAGAACTGCAAATAAATGAAGTGTGTGACACACACACACACACACACACACACACACACACACACACACACACACACACACACACACACACACACACACACACACACACACACTCACACACACACACCGCGGCCCCTAAAACCCGTCACACACGACTCAACTCTGATCTAAAACGTCGACATCAACTGTTTTATTATCGACTTGATTTATTTATTTTATTTATTTACATTTTATTTCGTCGTGTTTATTTATTTGGTCGTGTTTATTTATTTCGTCAGTTTATTTATTTCGTCAGTTTATTTATTTTGTCGTGTTTATTTATTTTGTCAGTTTATTTATTTCGTCAGTTTATTTATTTGGTCGTGTTTATGTTGTTTACATTAAGAACATATTGTGTAGTAGAGTCAATGTTGTTATAATGGAAGTTCATGTAAATAACAATGAAAATAGTCATCAGTCCTGATCACTGATCAATAATCACTGATCAATGATCACTGATCAATAATCACTGATCAATAATCACTGATCAATAATCACTGATCAATAATCACTGATCAATAATCACTGATCAATAATCACTGATCAATAACATGTTGTTGTTGTTGCAGCTGGAGATTAAAAAACTCTGAGTCGCCGCGGTGACGAGACTTTATCATCACAACATGACTCCTCATCACCTCCTCTTCACCTCATCATCACCTCCTCATCACCTCCTCTTCACCTCCTCATCACCTCCTCATCACCTCCTCTTCACCTCCTCTTCACCTCATCATCACCTCCTCATCACCTCATTCATCACCTCCTCTTCACCTCATCATCACCTCCTCTTCATCTCCTTTTCACCTCCTCTTCATCTCCTTTTCACCTCCTCTTCATCTCCTTTTCACCTCCTCTTCACATGACTCCTCATCACCTCCTCTTCACCTCCTCATCACCTCCTCATTCATCACCTCCTCTTCACCTCATCATCACCTCCTCTTCCTCATCACCTCCTCTTCATCTCCTTTTCCTCCCTTCATCACCTCCTTTTCACCTCCTCTTCCATCCTCCTCTTCACCTCCTCTTCACCTCTCCTCTCATCACCTCTCTTCACTCCTCTCTTCCTCTTCACCTCCTCTTCACCTCCTCATCACCTTCTCTTCACCTCCTCTTCACCTCATCATCACCTCCTCTTCATCTCCTCTTCATCTCCTCTTTCATCTCCTCATCACCTCATCATCACAACATGACTCCTCTTCACCTCCTCTTCATCTCCTTTTCACCTCCTCTTCACTTCCTCTTCACCTCATCATCACAACATGACTCCTCTTCACCTCCTCTTCATCTCATTATCACCTCCTCTTCACCTCCTCTTCACCCTCTCATCATCACCTCATCAACATGACTCCTCTTCACTCTCCTCCTCTTCATCTCATTATCACCTCCTCTTATCACTCCTCTCTTCACATGACTCCTCATCACCTCCTCTTCCTCCTCTCTTTTCACCTCCTCTCATCATCAACCTCACCTCTTCACCTCCTCTTCACCTCCCTCCTCCTCTTCTCTCTTTTCACCTCCTCTTTCACCTCACCCTCTCTCCTCATTTTCACCTCCCTCTTCATCTCCTTTTCCTCCTCATCACCTCATCATCTCTTCACCTCATCACATGACTCCTCTTCTCATTTCACCTCTTCATCTCCTCTTTCACCTCCTCACCTCACCCTCTTCATCCTCTCCTCTCACCTCCTTTTCACCTCCTCTTCACCTCATTCACCTCCCTTTCACCTCCTCCTCTTCACCTCCTCATCTCCTCTTCACCTCATCATTCAACATGACTCCTCTTCACCTCCCTCCTCATCATCACCTCCTCTTCTCCTCACCTCTTCACCTCATCATCACCTCCTTTTCACCCTCATCATCCTCCTTTTCACCTCCTCTTCATCATCACCTCATCACTTCCTCTCACCCTCTTCACCTCCTCATCACCTCCTCTTTCACCTCACCTCTTCATCATCACATCATCACCTCCTCTCACCTCCCTTCATCCTCTTCACTTCCTCCCTTCACCTCTTCATCATCACCTCTTCTCATGACCTCACCTCCTCTCATTATCACCTCCTCTTCACCTCCCTCTTCATCACCACCCTTCATCACCTCCTCTTCATCTCCTCTTCACTCCTCATCCCTCCTCTTCTCACTCCTCTTCACCTCATCATCACCTCCTTCACCTCCTCCTCACCACCTCCTCTTCACCTCATCACCTTCTCTTCACCTCCTCTTCATCTCCTTTTCACCTCCTCTTCACCACATGACTCCTCTCTTCACCTCCTCATCACCTACCTCCTCATCACCTTCACCTCCCTCATCATCACCTCTTCACCTCATCATCACCTCTTCATCTCCTCTTCATCTCCTCATTCACCTCTCTTCCTCCTTCATCTCATTCACTCACCTTCACCTCCTCTTCATCTCCTTTTCTCACCTCTCATCTCCTACCTTCATCACCTTCTCTTCACCTCCTCTTCACCTCATCACCTCCTCTTCATCTCATCATCACCTCCTCTTCATCTCCTTTTCACCTCCTCTTCACCTCATCATCACAACATGACCTCCTCTTCTCTCATCACCTCCTCTCATCTCTTCTCAATGTAGCTTAATTAGCTAATTAGCTAACGTAGCTTAATTAGCTAACGTAGCTTCATTAGCTAGCGTAGCTTAATTAGCGAACGTAGCTTCATTGGCTAACGTAGCTTTGTTAGCTAAAGAAGCTAACGTAGCGTAACCGTGAGCTCAGCGGCTCCATACATTTAGATGTGGTGTGATGAGAGGGGGCGTGTCTCTGCCGTGTCAGTAATGTGTAATGGATTGAGTCGACGGGCGGTCGCTGTAATGAGTCGTCTAAAAGCAGCAGCCGCCAGTAATACGCCGACCTGCGATCATCTGTCTGTCTCCGCTGCCTCGCAGGGGGGAGTCCACGGGGGAGGAGGGGGAGGCGCTGCCCCGGAGGAGACGAGAGGAAAAACCAGAACATTTCACTCTGAGTTGATACCGAGACAAATACCGAGACATCTGTGTGGCAGCAACACATGCTAACAGTTAGCATCACATCCGACATCACCTGCTGCTGCAGTGCATCATGGGATGTCTCAATCCAACCCACCGACTCACCAGTTACTACCTACTGATGCTAACATGGCTACTCTAGCTAACGTAGCTCCTTCAGCTAGCTTAGTTATTTTAGCTAACGTAGCTCCTTAAGTTAGCTAACGTAGCTCCTTCAACTAACTTGGCTACTTAGCTAACGTAGCTCCTTGAGTTAGCTACCTTAGCTAACGTAGCTTCTTCAAATAACCTACTTTAGCTAATTAGCTACTTGAGATACATTAACTAACTTTGTTACCTCAGGTGATTTTACTGTTTAAGCTAACTCAATTACTACAGCTACTTTAGCTAATTTAACCTCCTCAACTAACTTTTATTAACTTAGCTAATTTAGCTACATTAGCTAATGCTGCTCATGTTACATAGTTTTGCAGACTTCATGGAAGACTTACTAGCTAAATCAGCTAACTTGGCTACGTTATCAAACTTTGCTCTTTAGCTCAATTGACAAATTTAGCAAAATTGACAACTTCATACTTTGCTTTTCCGCTCTTCAGTTGGCTACGTTAGCAAACTTTGCTTTATAACTAACTTTACTTTAGCTAATTTTGATATCTTAGCTAACTTCGGCTAACATCGAATTAGCCTTTAAAGTGAGCCAGGCTAGTCTCCACTCAGCTCCGTCAGCTAACACAGCTAACGTAGCCGATTCACGTACGTTAGCTAATGTTGTTGAAGCTGCAAAGATGCAGTTTGTTTGTGGATGTTGTTGTTTTGTTTGTGGATGTTGTTGTTTTGTTTGTGGATGTTGTTGTTTTGTTTGTGGATGTTGTTGTTTTGTTTGTGGATTGTTGTTTTGTTTGTGGATGTTTTGTTTTGTTTGTGGATATTGTTGTTTTGTTTGTGGATTTGTTGTTTTGTTTGTGGACATTGTTGTTTTGTTTTGGATGTTGTTTTGTTTGTGTGAAGATGGATGTTGTTTTGTTTGTGGAGACACATCTGAACCGTCCATTGATGTTTACAAGTTGAATCGCTGCTGGAGGCTGAGACCTGTCTACAAGATGAATGCTGCTGGAGGTGTGTGTGTGTGTGTGTGTGTGTGTGTGTGTGTGTGTGTGTGTGTGTGTGTGTGTGTGTGTGTGTCTCGATGCTTCTTATTCCAGATCACAGTGGGGGGGTGGGGGGGGGGCATGGCCTCGCCCGCCCAGTGAGAGAGAGATGGAGGGGGTTAAGATAAAGAGGAGAGAGTGAGTATTAGAGTCAAATGGTCCGTAAACTGAAAGGCTGAGTGTGTGTGTGTGTGTGTGTGTGTGTGTGTGTGTGTGTGTGTGTGTGTGTGTGTGTAGCCTTGTTGTCTAATCATGTGGATAATTGGTGTTTCACTATTGAACCAAGTGACAATGAAGTGGAGAATTTAAACGATCGTTCTGTTTCTTCTTCATGTCAATAAATAAAAGAGATTTTATTTTATTTTGAAATATTGTTGTTGTTGTTTTTTTTGCCCCTGATGAAATGGCTCTTATTTTGAAGATCAAGTTGATCTTGTAACATTAACAATAAAAAAGTGTTTTAATATTTTGTCACTTCCTGTCAGCTGACTCATTATATTAACGATGGATAAATGTAGCTCAGTCAGCTAGCTTTACTTTAGCTAACATAGCTCCTTCAGCTAGCTCTAGTTTAGCTAACGTTGCTCCTTCAGCCAGCTTAGTTACGTTAGCTAACATGGCTCCTTCAGCTAGCTCTAGTTTAGCTAACGTTGCTCCTTCAGCCAGCTTAGTTACGTTAGCTAACATGGCTCCTTCAGCTAGCTCTCTTAGCTTTTAGCTAACATTGCTCCTTCAGCTAGCTCTAGTTTCAGCTTAGCCAGCTTTAGTTACAGCTAGCTCTTAGCTAACGTTGCTCCTTCAGCAGCTTAGTTCCTTCAGCCAGCTTAGCTAGTTTAGCTAACGTTGCTCCTTCAGCCAGCTTAGTTACGTTAGCTAACATGGCTCCTTCAGCTAGCTCTAGTTTAGCTAACGTTGCTCCTTCAGCCAGCTTAGTTACGTTAGCTAACATGGCTCCTTCAGCTAGCTCTAGTTTAGCTAACGTTGCTCCTTCAGCCAGCTTAGTTACGTTAGCTAACATGGCTCCTTCAGCTAGCTCTAGTTTAGCTAACGTTGCTCCTTCAGCCAGCTTAGCTACGTTAGCTAACGTTGCTCCTTCAGCCAGCTTAGTTACGTTAGCTAACATGGCTCCTTCAGCTAGCTCTAGTTTAGCTAACGTTGCTCCTTCAGCCAGCTTAGTTACGTTAGCTAACGTTGCTCCTTCAGCTAGCTTAGCTACGTTAGCTAACGTTGCTCCTTCAGCCAGCTTAGCTACGTTAGCTAACGTTGCTCCTTCAGCTAGCTTAGCTAGGTTAACTAACGTTACTCCTACCGCTAGCTTAGCTAGGTTAGCGTTCGTCTTTTTTTAATTGATTCTTTTTGTGAAAATCAGAAGAAAACCGCTAGCTTAGCTTTCAGATGAAGAGAGTCTTTTTTAATTGATTCTTTTGTGAAAATCAGAAGTGTGTGTGTGTGTGTGTGTGTGTGTGTGTGTGTGTGTGTGTGTGTGTGTGTGTGTGTGTGTGTGTGTGTGTGTGTGTGTGTCAAGAGTCTGTAGAGTGGAAAATGATGGCTTGTGAAGAGGTTGTTGTTGAACGTCAACAGGAAACACTAACGGCCTTAAGTGGCATTAAAGACCCACTGCAGTGTGTGTGTGTGTGTGTGTGTGTTAATGTGTGTGTGTGTGTGTGTGTGTGTGTGTGTGTGTGTGTGTGTGTGTGTGTGTGTGTGTGTGTGTGTGTGTGTGTGTGTGTGTGTGTGTGTGTGTGTGTGTGTGTGTGTGTGTGTGTGTGTGTGTGTGTGTGTGTGTGTGTGTGTGTGTGTGTGTGTGTGTGTGTGTGTGTGTGTGTGTGTGTGTGTGTGTGTGTGTGTGTGTGTGTGTGTGTGTGTGTGTGTGTGTGTGTGTGTGTGTGTGTGTGTGTGTGTGTGTGTGTGTGTGTGTGTGTGTGTGTGTGTGTGTGTGTGTGTGTGTGTGTGTGTGTGTGTGTGTGTGTGTGTGTGTGTGTGTGTGTGTGTGTGTGTGTGTGTGTGTTAATGTGTGTGTGTGTGTGTGTGTGTGTGTGTTAATAATTGGGGTCCTGTTTGTTTGGACCATATGGTTTTTTCTCTCACACGTTAATGATGTTTAATAGAAAGTATAAGGACCAGGTCTTCTACGAGGACCTGGTCTGGTTCAGGTCCATCGGGACCACGTCGGTCCATACGGAGGTCACGGGGTCATTTATTTATCTTAATATTATTTATTTCATTCTATTTTATTTAATCCAGTTTTATTTTATTTATTTTATGTTTTGTTTTTATTTCATTCTATTCTGTTTCACATTGTTTTATTTATTCATTTTACTTTTATTCAAATTATTTTATCTTATTTTTTATTTTATCTTATATTTTATGTTATTTAAATTTTGATTATTTCTATTTTCTTTTAATTCAATGTGTTACTTTTTAATGTAATTTATTTTTAATTTATTTAATTTTATTTTTTATTTTTATTCAGTTTATTTATTTTATTTTATTTCATTTATCTTATTTCATTTAATTTTTATTTATTTTATTTCATTATCAGTGAGCTCGTGCTCAGTCAGTTCAGGGTTCACGCAGGTTTTAAGTTCAAAGGTCACCGTGACGTCACTGATCGCTCTCATCGACCTCTTCTTCTTCTTCTTCTTCTTCTTCTTCTTCTTCTTCTTCTTCTTCTTCTTCTTCTTCTTGTCAAACTTCTCTCCGCTCCACCTGTGGAGCTGGCCGGAACACGTGACTGAACGCGGAAGCGGAAACGGAGCAGCGAGTTGCCAACAGCTGAGCAGCGGCGGAGATCGTCTATGAACATGATGCCCCACTCTGTCACAAAAACAAACAAACATAAAATAACCTGTCAACGGTCTGAGTAGTGAACTTTATATTGAGATAAATTAATATAGTTGTCACGTATCTATATTCATATAAATATAAAGTTTAATGTTTATTTTCATCTACTGACAGTTTATCAATGTTTTAGTGGATTAGTTTAAATCTCAGTATGTTTGTTTTATGGTAAACAAAACAAAAAACAGAGTGTAAACAAGTTTTTTTTTTGTTTATTTTAAGCTTATGATAAAATATATATTTAGAAAATCCAAACCTATATTTTTGTATTTGTTTTCTTAGTATTTTCTGACCATTTATTGATATTATTGATATATTAAGTTTGCATTTAAATTTTTCTTAGCTGTGTATTTAAATAAATTAATAATAAATTACTTTTATATTATTAAACTTATTTTTTAAAATTAAAGTGATTTAACGGATATTTTGTGTGTGTGTGTTTTCTCGCGTAAAGATGAAATAACAGTAGAAGTGAATGAAATCCCGCTCAGAGTGAGACCTCTTCGCTTCCACGCGCTCTCTGAGCTCTTAGCTAGCAAGCGCGAGCTAATCCTGGCTAACGGCTAACGGCTAACGGCTAGCAAGTGGCGCTATGATGGCGGAGCTGGTGCAGGGACAGGCCTCGATGAACCAGCCGGGGCTGAAGTCAGACGGCCTGGCCGATGTTTTACAGAGGGCCCGGCAGGTAACAACTTCCACCGGGGCTCGGCTCGGCTACGCTTCCCGTTCCGAGCCGAACCGGGTCGTTTCGATCGAGCCAAAGCACTTTTATTCGATTTCTCCCGTTGTTGTTCTGCTGCTGCTCCGAACTTATGCTCCAGTTAGCATGGCATGCTAACTGGCTAACTAACTAACTAGCTAGCTCGGGGAAAGCGGTTCGGAGTTGGACCGGTTTTTACGCACTTTGTCCGGACTGACACGGTCCGGGAGTTAGTTTAGAGGGACTTTGTGGAGCTGTCACCCCCCCCACCACCCCCCTCCGGGTGGTGGAGGAGGTGGTGGAGGTGGAGGGGGAGGTGGGGGAGGAGGGGGAGGGAGGACAGAAGTTTGTCCACACGTGTCACTGAAGCGGCGGAGACAACCTGTTGGACCGGGACACGGTGAGACTTTAATCACCAACTGTCCTGGAGGAGGGGGAGGAGGGGGGAGTTAAAGCTCCACGATATGAGAGTTAGGACCCCCCCTCCCCTCCCCCTCCCCTATAGACTGGTGTTTACTGTAAGTTGGTTAAAGTAGGTGGTGTTATGCAACAGCTCCACAGCCTTATACAGCTGAGGAGGTGTGTCTGCTCCTATAGACACACTCAGGTGAACACACACACACCAGTGGAGTGTGTGTCCTGGTCCTGTCCTGGTCCTGGTCCTGGTCCTGGTCATGTCAGTGAATCTGGTCTGATAGAAACCAGTCACAGTGAGAATCTGGTTTACACTTCACTTCATCAGGTTTACGAGGATGTGACGAATGTCTCTTTGTAGTTTTGCATCTTTGAAGTTTTGTCTCTGTAGTTTTGTCTCTTTGTAGTTTTGACTCTTTGTAGTTTTGACTCTTTGTAGTTGTTTTGTCTCTTTGTAGTTTTTGTCTCTGTAGTTTTGACTCTTTGTAGTTTTGTCTCTTTATAGTTGTTTTGTCTCTTTGTAGTTTTTGTCTCTGTAGTTTTGTCTCTTTGTAGTTTTGTCTCTTTGTAGCAGTTTCGTCTCTTTTTGTCTCTTTGTAGTTTCGTCTCTTTGTAGTTTCGTCTCTTTGTAGTTTAGTCTCTTTGTAGTTTTGTCTCTTTGTAGTTTTCGTCTCTTTGTAGTTTTGTCTTTTTGTAGCAGTTTTGTCTCTTTGTAGTTTTCGTCTCTTTGTAGCAGTTTCGTCTCTTTTTGTCTCTTTGTAGTTTTCGTCTCTTTGTAGTTTTGTCTCTTTGTAGCAGTTTTGTCTCTTTGTAGTTTTCGTCTCTTTGTAGTTTTTGTCTCTTTGTAGCAGTTTCGTCTCTTTTTGTCTCTTTGTAGTTTTCGTCTCTTTGTAGTTTTGTCTCTTTGTAGCAGTTTTGTCTCTTTGTAGCAGTTTCGTGTCTTTGTAGTTTTGTGTCTTTGTAGTTTTCGTCTCTTTGTAGTTTCGTCTCTTTGTAGCAGTGTTGTCTCTTTTTGTCTCTTTGTAGTTTCGTCTCTTTGTAGCAGTGTTGTCTCTTTGTATGAGACGCTAACCATGTCGTTAACGGCTACATGCTAACACAGTCATAATCGTAAACCTTGTTGGGAAGCGTTGTAGCTTCGTAGCGTTGTAGCTTCGTAGTGTTGTAACCTCTCGTCTTTGTTGTGTCATGTGATCTGTTGCCTCATACGGTCTCAGTCGCCACGGTTACAGTGACTCTGATCATCGCCACGGTTACTGGTCAGTTAGTAGATTGACATATCAATTAATGAGTCAACAGTCGCGATTATTGATCCTCTGACGATCAGAGCAGGTAACAGGTGTGTGTGTGTGTGTTTGTTGACAACAGCAGGTTTTACTGCTTCTCTTTTCTTGGCTTCACTTTATCATGTAAATATTCAAGGTTACCTTCGTGTGTGTGTGTGTGAGAGACTGTGTGTGTGAGAGTGTGTGTGTGTGTGTGTGTATGTAGGTGTGTGTGTGTGTGTGTGAGAGAGACTGTGTGTGTGAGTGTGTGTGTGTGTGTGTGTGTGTGTGTGTGTGTGTTAGCAGCTAATCGCTGTGTTGACTCAGTGACTTGTTGAACAGACGAGAAAAACCTGAACGACAAACTAGATGATTTCAGCTGCTGGAGTCAAATCAAACAGCTGCTGACGATCAATGTATCTGCTCGTTGATTGATTGGTGATTGATTGATTGATTATTGATTATTAATTACATAAAAAGGGTAAAAACATTTCCTATAATTTTCAAACAGCTTCTTGTTCATGTTTCCTCCCGACGTCAAACTGACGACGCTGGCTAACACCATGCTAACACCATGCTAACACCATGCTAACACCATGCTAACACCATGCTAACACCATGCTAAACTTTTGCATGAAGAACTTTTGCAAGGAGTCTGGTCCAGGTCTAGTATGGACCAGGTCTGGTCTGGTCCAGGTCTAGTCTGCTCCAGGTCTGGTCTGGTCCAGGTCTATTCTGGTTCAGGTCTAGTCTTGTCCAGGTCTATTCTGCTCCAGGTCTGGTCTAGTCTAGTGTAGTCTGCTCCAGGTCTAGTCTGGTTCAGGTCTAGTCTTGTCCAGGTCTATTCTGCTCCAGGTCTGGTCAAGTCTAGTGTAGTCTGGTCTAGGTATAGTCTGGACCAGGTCTGGTCTAGTTCAGGTCTAGTCTGCTCCAGGTCTGGTCTAGTCTAGTACAGTCTAGTCTGGTCCAGGTCTGGTCTAGTCTGGTCCAGGTCTCTGAGTCTTGGTGTCTCTGGTTCCAGATGGTGGGGAAGATGGGCGGAGAAGCCATGTCCCACCTCAACAGCTCCTCAGGAAGTGTGGACCCGTCGCTGTACTACCCGGGTCAGAAACGACCAGGAGAGGACGGAGGTAAGGACCATGTGGACGTGATAGACCAGAACCAGAACCTTTACTGAGTTAAGTCAGCGGAGGTGGCTAACCAGGCTAAGGAAGACCCGTCAAGTCACTGAAGTAACGCTAATTTAGCTAATTTAGCTAATTTAGCTAAGTCAGCTAATGTAGCTTGGTTGGCTAAAGTGGCTAAAGTTAGCTGGAATAACTAAATATCTTAGAGTTACATTAGCTGAGTTAGCGGTGGTGGCTAAATAAGCTAAGGAAGGCTGAAGTTAACTAATGTAGCCAAGTTAGCAGAATTAGCTAAGTTAGCTGAAATAACTAACTCATCACTAAAGTAATGCTAAATTAGCTAATGCAGCTAAGTTAGCTGCAGTAGCTTGGTCGGCTAAAGTGGCCGCGTTAGCTAAGATTAGCCAAGTTAGCTGAAGTGGCAAAGTTAGCTGGAATAACCAAATGTCTTATGGTAGCTACGTTAGCTAAGCAACCGTAGCAAAGTTAGTCGAGGAGGCTAAATAAACTACGTCAGCTAACGTAGCTGTGTTAGCATCAGTAGCTAGTTGTCCGTCCGTGTCGTTTCTTGTCTCTGACACGTGAAGCTTCAACGGTTGGACCCTCCTGTTGTCATCGGCTAACGTCTCCGTCTTTGTGTCTCAGTAGGGAACCAGCTCGCTGCCATGGGCCATCAGAGGTACACACACACACACACACACACACACACACACACACACACACACACACACTCAGCTTCATACTCCTGTTTGCAAATAGAGCTCAGTGTGTGTAACAGTAGATAAGTGTTATAGATCTGCACCACAGACCATCAGCATAATCACTTATCGACACACACACACACACACACTGTGGCTGTCTGTTGTCTATGTGACCTGGATGTTAATGTGTGTGTGTGTGTGTGTGTGTGTGTGTGTGTGTGTGTGTGGCAGCAGGGTAATCACAGAAGATTACAAGGTTCCCGACAGGATGGTCGGCTTCAGTGAGTATAACCTCCACCTGACGACGATGATGAAGATCCTGTTCTTGTTGAAGTGTTGTAGTAGAACCAGATCCAGTAGAACCACAATCAGTAGAACCAGAGTACATTGTTGGTGTGTGCTGATGTTCCGTAATGTTCCCTCTTGTTCGCTAGTGTTCCCTGACGTTCTGTCGTTCCCTGACGTTCCCTGACGTTCTGTCGTTCCTTATTGTTCCCTGTCGTTTTCTGCTGAGACCAGAACTGTTGTTCTCTAAAACGTTCTCATCTGACGTTAAACTTGGTTCCTTAACTCAAACGTTCTGACTAAAACATGTCAAGTCGTCGCGTTGAATTTTTAGAACACGTGCGGTTCTCACCACCAGTGTTCTTCGTACATAGAACACGAGGTTCCGATGTGATCTGGATCCTGAGCCAGAACGTTTTCACTCAATCTTCTTTAGTCCAAACTAGAACCTTTAACCCAGTCTACAGTTCTTAGAACGTAGAGCTAGAACGTTTTCAGTTGATGTTGTAATGGATCTAGAACTAGAACCTTCATCCTGAGCTGGAACCTAGAACCACCTGGTCTTAAACCCAAGCTAGAACCTGGATGACCTGAACCTTCTAAGAATCAAGAAAAACATTGTACATAGAACCTGTAACTTTTCATGTTCCGTCCAGGTGACCTAGAACCTTTAACCTGAAGAACAGAACCTTCCACCCCAACTCTAGAACCTGATCCACCTGATCCTGATCTAGAACGTTTGTTGCTGAGTTGAGGAACCTCACATTGGAACCATTTATGTACTTTAGAACCTTAAACCCAAGACCTGGGTCGTGATTAGAACATAGCTGTTCCCTGTCGTTTAATGTACCGTCCGTGTGACCTAGAACCTTTAACCTGAAGTCTCTAGAACCTGATTCTCCTGATCCAGAAAGTTTTTAGTTGAGGAACCTTCTCATCAAGCTGAGAACATTGATCCTGTGCTAGAACCT
Source organism: Polydactylus sextarius (assembly GCA_016801845.1). NCBI lineage: Eukaryota > Metazoa > Chordata > Actinopteri > Polynemidae > Polydactylus > Polydactylus sextarius. The sequence continues at coordinate 1,290,315 of CM028931.1, read as the reverse complement.
CACATTGGAACCTTTACGTGCTTTAGAACCTTTTCATCTGAACTGACCCGGGTCGCGACTCTTCCGTATTAGAACGTAGGAACCTTTACATCTGAGATTACCTGGAACCGATCCAGAAACGGTTCTCTGTGAGTCAGCATGTTCTCCTGTTCCTGCAGTTATCGGTCGAGGAGGAGAACAGATCACCAGGATCCAGTTGGAGTCCGGTTGTAAGATCCAGATCGCTGCAGGTGAGTCACCAGAACCAGACCCAGAACCACACCTAGAACTAGAACCAGAAGCTGATGTGGTCTTGTTTGTGTTGTGTGCAGACAGCGGCGGTCTGATGGAGCGGCCATGTTCTCTGACAGGAACCCCCGAGAGCATCGAGTAGGTTCCACACATCTGGCCCCGCCCCCTCTTTTCCTAACCCCGCCCCCTAAGCTCCTGGCTCCGCCCCCTCTTACCCCCTTCCTCTGTCATGTTCTCAGACAGGCCAAGCGGCTGCTGGTCCAGATCGTAGACCGCTGCAGGAACGGACCCGGTTTCCATGCCGATGGGGACGGCGGGGCCTCGGTGCAGGAGATGCTGATCCCAGCCAGTAAAGTGGGGCTGGTGATTGGCCGAGGAGGAGACACCATCAAACAGCTGCAGGTACGACGCCGAGTCCGAGTCCTCCAGCTGCTGATGCGGATCGGTTCTGTACTGGACCCTGATGTAACCGTGTGTGTGTGTGTGTGTGTGTGTGTGTGTGTGTGTGTGTGTGTGTGTGTGTGTGTGTGTGTGTGTGTGTGTGTGTGTGTGTGTGTGTGTGTGTGTGTGTGTGTGTGTTCTCGTCTCCATCAGGAGCGAGCGGGTGTGAAGATGATGATGATCCAGGACGGTCCGATGCCGACAGGCGCCGATAAACCTCTGCGGATCTCTGGAGACCCATACAAAGTCCAGGTACTGGATTCATCTAAACCCGCGTCCAGAACTTGGAGCAGCTAGCTGTGTTTATCTAGTGAAGCTAACGTTAGCTGTGTTTATCTAGTGAAGCTAACGTTAGCTGTGTTTATCTAGTGAAGCTAACGTTAGCTGTGTTTATCTCGTGAAGCTAACGTTAGCTGTGTTTATCTAGTGAAGCTAACGTTAGCTGTGTTTATCTCGTGAAGCTAACGTTAGCTGTGTTTATCTAGTGAAGCTAACGTTAGCTGTGTTTATCTAGTGAAGCTAACGTTAGCTGTGTTTATCTAGTGAAGCTAACGTTAGCTGTGTTTATCTCGTGAAGCTAACGTTAGCTGTGTTTATCTAGTGAAGCTAACGTTAGCTGTGGTCATCTAGTGAAGCTAACGTTAGCTGTGTTTATCTAGTGAAGCTAACGTTAGCTGTGGTCATCTAGTGAAGCTAACGTTAGCTGTGTTTATCTAGTGAAGCTAACGTTAGCTGTGGTCATCTAGTGAAGCTAGCGTTAGCGTCATCTAGTGAAGCTAACGTTAGCTGTGTTTATCTAGTGAAGCTAACGTTAGCTGTGTTCATCTAGTGAAGCTAACGTTAGCTGTGGTCATCTAGTGAAGCTAACGTTAGCTGTGTTTATCTAGTGAAGCTAACGTTAGCTGTGTTTATCTAGTGAAGCTAACGTTAGCTGTGTTTATGTAGTGAAGCTAACGCTAGCTGTGGTCATCTAGTGAAGCTAACGTTAGCTGTGTTTATCTAGTGAAGCTAACGTTAGCTGTGTTTATCTAGTGAAGCTAACGTTAGCTGTGGTCATCTAGTGAAGCTAACGTTAGCTGTGTTTATCTAGTGAAGCTAACGTTAGCTGTGATTATCTAGTGAAGCTAACGTTAGCTGTTGTCATCTAGTGAAGCTAACGTTAGCTGTGTTTATCTCGTGAAGCTAACGTTAGCTGTGGTCACCTAGAGAAGCTAACGTTAGCTGTGGTCACCTAGAGAAGCTAACGTTAGCTGTGGTCATCTAGTGAAGCTAACGTTAGCTGTGTTTATCTAGTGAAGCTAACGTTAGCTGTGATTATCTAGTGAAGCTAACGTTAGCTGTTGTCATCTAGTGAAGCTAACGTTAGCTGTGATTATCTAGTGAAGCTAACGTTAGCTGTTGTCATCTAGCGAAGCTAACGTTAGCATCTCCTGCAGGCGGCGAGGGAGCTGGTGTTGGAGGTGATCAGGGAGAAAGATGGAGACTTCAGGTCAGGACGCAACGACTTCAGCGGGCGACTCGGAGGAACCAGCCTGGACGTACGACACACACACACACACACACACACACACACACACACACACACACACCCTCTCTGCTGTTTGTTTACAATCTCTTTCCTGTTTCCAGGTTCCAGTTCCCAGATTCGCTGTCGGGATTGTGATCGGTAGAAACGGAGAAATGATCAAGAAAATCCAGAACGATGCAGGAGTCAGAATCCAGTTTAAAGCAGGTCTGTTTACCTGGATAATCTGGAATAAACTGGTCTGTTTACCTGGATAATCTGGAATAAACTGGTCTGTTTACCTGGATAATCTGGAATAAACTGGTCTGTTTACCTGGATAATCTGGATTAAACTGGTCTGATTGGACCTGAATAATGTAGATTAAACTGGTCTGTTCACACCTGGATAATCTGGATTAAACTGGTCTATTTAGACTAGGTTTTTGACCTTTGACCTCTGTGTGTTCAGATGACGGCATCAGTCCAGAGCGTGTTGCCATGGTGATGGGACAACCAGACCGCTGCCAGCACGCCGTCCACCTCATCAATGACCTCATCCAGACCGCACAGGTAACACACACACTCACACACACTCAGCGAACACACACACACACACACACACAGGCAGGTGTAACTGGGCGTGTCCTTGTGTTTCAGGAGCGTGACGGTTTTGGCTCCGCCCTCCGCGGTGGTCGGGTCAGAGGTCGTGGCGACTGGACCATGGGTTCTCCTGGTCCCCTACAGGAAGTGACCTACACCATCCCTGCAGACAAGTGTGGCCTGGTCATTGGCAAAGGTGACTTTTATTCTGAAAGTCCTGACAGGAAATTGTCGTGTTGTACGTGTTTTTCTCGCTGCTGCCGCCTCCCGGTGTAAAGTAACATTAGCCACATGCTGCTATGCTACGTTAGCTGCCTTAGAACCAGGACTTCAGCTGCAAGTTGTGGGCTAGCTGTTAGCAGTTAGCCTGCTAACTTGTCGGGCTAGCTGTTAGCAGTTAGCCTGCTAACTTGTCGGGCTAGCTGTTAGCAGTTAGCCTGCTAACTTGTCGGGCTAGCTGTTAGCAGTTAGCATGCAGTGTAACAACATGCTGGTTAGTTTTATATTAAATGTCTAAACCCTGCGGGTTAAGTCATGATAGCTGATGATGTATGAGAGGAGAGTCGTCACGGCGATGATGATGATGATGTGATGAAGATGATGCAACAGATGCTGCCACTCACAGTAAACGAAACGCAACAATAACAAAGAAGTCAGAATGCGAGCATCAGCTGCTGAAGAACCTCTTTAAACCTCAGTCATTCAGTGTGTGTGTGTGTGTGTGTGTGTGTGTGTGTGTGTGTGTGTGTTCGTTCGTGTTCGAGGTCGAGAGGGTCGAGCAGCAGCTTCCAAAATAAAAGCAGCGATGCAAAATAGATGTCAAGTACCCAGTGTTTAGACACCATATGGTGTGTGTGTGTGTGTGTGTGTGTGTGTGTGTGTGTGTGTGTGTGAGAGAGAGAGAGACAAACCTGTTGAATGGTTTGAATTAATTTAGAAAAAAAAAACACTTTAAAAAGTGTCCTACATGAGGAAGAGGCTGCTGCGCGGGCCGTTTAGATGCAGATGAACATTAGCGTTAGCGTGCTAACGGACTGGTCCATTAATGGCCTCTTCATTTGGTTAACAAAGAGTTAATGACCCTGGGATATTCTGAGGGGGGGGAGGAGGTGAGTGGGGCGTCATTGTTGGTTTCTCCGAGCTGATGTTTGAATCGGCTAAATCTAAACTACGTGATTATGAGGTGGCTAAATAAGCTAAAGTAGCTAATTTAGCAAAATTAGCTCGCTAGTATACGTTACAGGTGGTGCCTGCCATGTTGAAGTACATGTAGCCTACCTAAAGCTAGGCTACATGAGCGTGTGAGGTGGTGAGTTAGCTGACATAGCTGAATTAGCTTAAATTAGCCTAAAGATAGCTAATTTTATGATATCTTACCCAAGTTAGCTGAGCTAGCTAGTAACATGTCCCTCATTTACGTAATAGGTGGTGTTGGCTATGTGGACATGCAGCTAAAGCTAGGCTACATGAGCATGTGAGGTGGCTAAATTAGCTTAGTTAGCTGACTAGGTGGGTAATGAGCTAGGTTAGCTCAAGTAGCTAGTGACTTGGCTCCTTTATAGGTAGCATAGCCATGTTGATGTCAACTAGGCAAGGCTGCATGTTAGCTGATGTAGCTGCTGAATTAGCTTAATTACCTTATGTAAGAAAATTAGCAAAGTTAGCTCAGGTGGCTAGCAACTTGTCTGCCATGCGTTACAAGTAGCGTCTGCCATGTTTACATACAGCTAAAGCTAGGCTACATGAGCATGTGAGGTGGGTAAATTAGCTAAGTTAGCTGATGTAGCTGAAATGGCTTAAATATCTAAATTACCTCGGGTAGCAAAGAGAGCTAATTTTGTGATACCTTGCTGAAATTAGCCAAACCAGCTAGTAACTTGGTCCGTATTTGTTGTACAGGTAGCATCTGCCATGTTGCTACGTGAGCGTGTGATTAAATGAGCTAACATCTCTAAATTAGCTGAGTTAGCTTAAATAAACTACCTCAGGTGACAAAGTGTCTTTGTCACCTGAGGTAGTTTATTTAAGCTAACTCAGCTAATTTAGAGATACCTGCTGTGTCAGCAGGTATCACAAACCTACCAGAGTTAGCTGAGGTGGCTAGTAGCACTTAGCAGTGCTAGCTTAGCCATGTTAGCCTGATGTTATGACACTGTTGTAGACTAAGTTCACTGGATTTTTAATGATATTTTTATTCATTGTGTGTGTGTGTGTGTGTGTGTGTGTGTGTGTGTGTGTGTGTGTGTGTGTGTGTGTGTGTGTGTGTGTGTGTGTGTGTGTGTGTGTGTGTGTGTGTGTGTAGGGGGGGAGACCATTAAGAGTATTAACCAACAGTCTGGAGCTCACGTGGAGCTGCAGAGGAACCCGCCGCCCTCCACCGACCCCAACACCCGAGTGTTCACCATCAGAGGCACCGCCCAGCAGATGGACCTGGCACGTCAGCTGATCGACGACAAGATCGGGGTACGACACACACACACACACACACACACAGAGACCAAGGTGTGTGTTGGTGTTGGTGGTGACTGTGTTTCTCCTACAGGGTTCAGGTATTATGAGTAATGGAGGTTTTGGCTTCAGTCCCTTCACCCAGGGCCCCGCTACGCACCAGAAGTAAGACACACACACACACACACACTCACTCACTCACACACACACACACAGCAGTCAGCGTGTGAACTGGACTGATGTGTGTTTTCATGCAGCTGTGGCAGTGGTCAGACCTTCCTCACTGGTGTTTGGGGAAACACCTACCAGACCAGCTGGCCCAACCCTGGACAGCAAGACCCTGGTAACACACACACACACACACACACACATAAATACACACACACACACGACTTGATGATCATGTGACCAAACCAAACACGACAGCAGTAAAGTTAGTGTAAACAAGTCCTGGTCCTAGTCTGAGTCCATCCTGAACCAGAGCCTACACACACACACACACACACACATAAACACACACTGGTGTTTGAGTCCAGCTGTTCAGACCCTCTGTGTGTGTGTGTGTGTGTGTGTGTGTGTGTGTGTGTGTGTGTGTAGGTCACAGTTTGGCTCAGACAGGACAGATGGACTACTCTAAAGCCTGGGAGCAGTACTATAAGAAGCTAGGCAAGTCACACACACACACACAGTCTCAGAGTCTGTGTCAAGTCCTGGACCAGGTTTCAGTGACTCTGATCTGGTCCCAGTTCACTTATTCATCGCTATAGTTTGACAGAAGATAAAATGTCTCTGATAACTGCCCACGGCTAGCCCGCTAACTGTCGACGGCTAGCCCGCTAACTGTCGACGGCTAGCCCGCTAACTGTCGACGGCTAGCCCGCTAACTGTCGACGGCTAGCCCGCTAACTGTCGACGGCTAGCCCGCTAACTGTCGACGGCTAGCCCGCTAACTGTCAAAGGCTAGCCCGCTAACTGTCAAAGACTAGCCCGCTAACTGTCAAAGACTAGCCCGCTAACTGTCAAAGGCTAGCCCGCTAACTGTCAAAGACTAGCCCGCTAACTGTCAAAGACTAGCCCGCTAACTGTCAAAGACTAGCCCGCTAACTGTCAAAGACTAGCCCGCTAACTGTCAAAGGCTAGCCCGCTAACTGTCAAAGACTAGCCCGCTAACTGTCAAAGGCTAGCCCGCTAACTGTCAAAGACTAGCCCGCTAACTGTCAAAGGCTAGCCCGCTAACTGTCAAAGGCTAGCCCGCTAACTGTCAAAGACTAGCCCGCTAACTGTCAAAGACTAGCCCGCTAACTGTCAAAGGCTAGCCCGCTAACTGTCAAAGACTAGCCCGCTAACTGTCAAAGGCTAGCCCGCTAACTGTCAAAGGCTAGCCCGCTAACTGTCAAAGACTAGCCCGCTAACTGTCGACGGCTAGCCCGCTAACTGTCAAAGACTAGCCCGCTAACTGTCAAAGGCTAGCCCGCTAACTGTCAAAGACTAGCCCGCTAACTGTCAAAGACTAGCCCTGGTTCTGATTCTGAACAACTGTGACAACAGGAAGATTTCTGTCTTGGGCTTTTGTTTCCATGGCAACCACATTCATAACGAGTGTGTGTGCGTGTGTGTGTGTGTGCAGGTCAGCAGAACCAGCCTCAGAGCCTGATGACAGACTACAGTAAGGCCTGGGAGGATTACTACAAGAAACAGAGTATGAGACCTGAGACCTGTATCTGATCCTGATCCACTACTGTTACATCATACATACTGCTGTAACTGTGTGTGTGTGTGTGTGTGTGTGTGTGTGTGTGTGTGTGTGTGTGTGTGTGTGTGTGTGTGTGTGCAGGTCAGTCGTCTCAGCAGAGCTCGGTACCTGACTACACTGCAGCGTTAGCAGAATACTACAGACAGCAGCCGTACCTGTGGAACCCTGCACAGATACAGGTAGGTCCTGGTCCTGGTCCTGGTACCGGTCCTGGTACCTGCTGGGTCCTGGACCAGGTTTGATATATTTTCTTTCCTGTCGTCAACAGTTTTTATTCATCGTGTTTTCATGTTTTGTTTGTCGTTTGTTAGCTAACTATGCTGATGCTAGCAGTGTTAGCGTAGCATACCTAACACAGACCAGGACCTTGTCTGAGTCTCTGGTCTCAGATCGAAGTCCTGGTCTCTGGTCCTGGACCTGGATCAGTGGCAGAACATGGACCTGGTGTCTGATCCAGGTCCAGGTCCAGGTGTTTGTTGTCCCTGTTCTCCGGCTGATGATGTCATTCCCTGTCTCCTCAGGATCACTAGAGGCTCCTCCCTCCGCCAGGTGATGGTGACGCCTCGGATGGTCGTCGACGGCAACCGAAATCGTGGTTTCCTAGCAACGCTCCGCCGCTTCCTCCTTCCTTTTGTAGAGAAAAAAGAAAAAAACTTTATGGATTAACTGAAAAATCACGAACTCTTTTCTTTCTGTTTTTTAACAACGTGGAGATTCTGTCGGCAGTTTTTGTTTTGTTTTTTTGTTTTTTGTTGTTTTTGGTCTCTTCCTCAGCGTAGACCTGGTTTATTTTATTATTTTTTATCAAACTTGAACTTAAAAGATGTTATCAGTGTGGCTTTGAACAAAAACACAAACAAAAAAATCCATAAAAAGAAATATAATCTATATTTTGTCTAGATTTATTTTCAATAAGAGCGACGGTGTGATCAGAGAATCAGAGATATTATTATTATTATTTGTTGATGATAATGTTTGAAGCATGCGTCATGTGTGTGTTGACTCTCAGTTATTGTTTTTTATTTTGGCCTAGAGATATTTTAATAGCGTCGGATGGAAACGTCTGTTTTTGTACTAAAATCTGCTCGTGTTCTCGTTCCTCCTGTTCGGTCGCCATCTTGGACGTTTGTTTTTGTTTGTTTTTGTTTCTTTTTTGGTTTGATAATAGTTCTTATTCCTGTATCTCCATAGCGATTCTTTAGTTTTTATGATGTAACGATGAATAAATGATGCGTTTGTTGTCTAAAAGCCAGAATCTCTCTGTGGTCAAACACAGGAAGTGACATCACGTCGTTTCCCGCCTCAGCTTCCTGTTTCTTTACACGGTGAAACCTTGTTGTTGTTGTTGTTGTTGTTGTTGTGACTTTAGTTTCTACTTTACTAACGTGTTTTACAAGCTGAACAATGAAGTTAGCGACGTACGTTAGCAGCGTGCGTTAGCAACATACGTTAGTGACATACGTTAGCAGTGTGCATCGTTAGCTCTGCGGCGCGTTGATTTGTGTGTGTCTGTGTGTGTTAGCTTAACTGTTAGCTTAGAATGAAAGAGCTAAATGTTAGCTAAATCTGTGCTAATCTTATGAAACAAAACCACCAGCAAACCAGCACGGATCATCGACTGTTTCTGTTTCCGTGCGTTGGCGGCGTGCGTTGGCGGCGTGCGTTGGCGGCGTGCGTTGGCGGCGTGCGTTAGCGGCGTGCGTTAGCAGCGTGCGTTAGCGACGTAGGAGCAGGTGTTAGTGTTACCTCAGCTGTGTGTGTGTTGTTAGCGTTGTTCACGTAGCAACTTAAGTGTTAGCTCTGTTAGCTCTGCAGCGTGTTTGTGTGTATTATCCAACTGTTCGCTCAGAATGTAAGTACTAAATGTTAGCTAAACCTGCGCTAAGCTAACAAAAGAAAACCACCTTCAAACCAGCGCAGTTCATCAACGGTTTCCTTTTTTCGTGCATTAGCAACGTGCGCTAGCCTTGTTAGCTCTACAGCACGTTTTTTGTGTCTTAGCATTAGCAAACTGTTAACTTAGAAAGAAAGCGCTAAACTTTAGCTTAACCTGTGCTAAGCTAACGATCCAAACCACCAGCAAACCTGCGCTGCGCGTCTTGACGTGATTCTCTTCGTTATCGGTTCATCGACTGTTTCCGTTTCCCAAAGATACTTAGCGCGTTTAACGTCACATACGTTGAAGGAAAAAAAAGATTTTTAAATATTTCACGATTTTGCTGGAAACTTTCCGCTAATGTTAAACTAAAACTAAAAATAAAACAATGATCGTTTCTTTCCGTTAGCGAACTTTTACGAAGAATACGTCAAGTGGACAAGTTAGCTAAACTACATTAGCGACACTTTAGCTTTATGTTTGTTAGCTTAGCAACTTCTTCGCATCATTTCATTTTTTTTCATTTTTCTTTTCAAGTTGCGATTTTGACGTAAACAAACTATTTGGTAATTTTTCAGTTTAGTGGATAAAAATAAAACGAAGTCGTTGCTCTGGAGGTTTTAGGTTTTTTTTGTTGTTTTTTTTTTGACCAAACAATTTAAAGAGAATAGACGCGGCGGCTGCAGCCCCTTTTTTATTTTTTAAAAGTATTTGTACAAACATACAAACGTGTTTTAGTTCATTTTTGAACTCGACACTTTTTAACACGTTTGTATCTGAAAGATCAAACACTTTTCATAAATTTAGACGTTGATGTTGAAGTATCACTCCAGCCTGAGTGTTAGCAACGTGCTAGCGCCTGGTTAGCCACGTGTTAGCCTTGTGTTAGCGCTGCGCTAGCCGTGTGTTGTATGTTCAAGCTGGATTATGCTTCAGGAACATCGACAGTTCGGTTCTTTCAAACATTCGAGTGTTTTTTTTATTATTCTCTTGTACAAATGTAAAAGTTTTTTTTGATCACCAGATTAGCTGAGTCAATTCACCGTGTTGACATTTGAAGTTGTGTGACTCAAACTGCAGATAGATACAAAACCTAGAAACCTTTTTGTATTATTTTACAGAGACATTTATATATATTCTACATATAATTGTAGAGGTGCTACTCCAGCCTTAGCTGTACAGAGTGTGTGTGTGTTAAGGCTGGATTATTTCCCTCCAACGTGTTGGCGTCGTCGTTTCAGAGAAGTTTTTCGTTTCCGTTACAGATTCGGTTTGAGTGTCGATTGTGTGCTGCGCATGTGTTAGCATCGAGTGTTAGCATCGAGTGTTAGCATTATGTCCTATCGTAGTATGTTAGTGTTGCGTGTTAGTTTGTTGTTTGTCATATGTTAGCGTGTGTTTGTTGGCTGATCGTGTGTTAGCATTGTATGTTAGCATCGTGTTAGGGTGTTATGTTAGCATTGCGCGAGGGTCATGATAACATGGTGTGTTTGTTGGCTGATTGTGCGTTAGCATTGTGTTAGCACCATGTTAGCGTGGTTGTTTGCTGAGGGTGTGTTAGCGTCATGTTAGCGTCGCGTTAGCGGGTCTGTAGGCTGAGGGTGTGTTAGCGTGATGTTAGCATGATGTTAGCGTGTCTGTAGGTTGAGGGTATGTTAGCGTGATGTTAGCATGATGTTAGCGTGTCTGTAGGTTGAGCGTGTGTTAGCGTGATGTTAGTATGATGTTAGCGTGTCTGTAGGTTGAGGGTGTGTTAGCGTGATGTTAGCATGATGTTAGCGTGTCTGTAGGCTGAGGGTGTGTTAGCGTGATGTTAGCATGATGTTAGCGTGTCTGTAGGCTGAGGGTGTGTCCGACCACAGAGAGGGTCGTCTGGCTGTTGTTGAATTTTGAATCAGTGGTTTTTCTTCTTGTATGAGTGACGATGACGATGACGATGATGATGATAATAATAATATTGACGACGATGATAATAATGAGTTCCTCTGCGGGGGTCTATTTAAATCTGTGGATGTCCACTCTGGCGGCTGCTCTCCAGTAAATGTACTTTGTTCAAATGTTTAATTCACGTGTTGTTTCTAACCGATTTTTCAAAGAGAAGCTGAGTGTTAAATTCTCAAGACTGCTAGGCTAGGCTAGGCTAGGCTAGGCTAACTGTCTGTGTCTGGCTCCGCCCCCACGGCGACCACGAGCTGTAGTGAAACAGATTTCAAACCACCGGGGTGTAGAGGGAGGGGGGCGGGTTGGGGGAGGGGGGGTACGACCGGACGCGACGGCCGACCGCTCCGGTTTAGATCTTCCTAAGCCCCGCCCCCTCGTCCCCCTGCGGCGGGGGCGAGGGGGCGGAGCTTCTTGGTTTCATGGTTTCTGTTGTTTTTCTAAACTGTAACCTGCAGATTTTTCTATTAGATTCTATTGACAGATAGAGCTGTGAGCTGTGTATGAACCCGAGCCACGAGACTGTCGCTGGCCGAGGAAGACGAGGATGATGATGATGATTAACATGAGGGCTAATAAACAGGCTCATTCTTTCTGACTCGCTGTGTCTTTATCTCTGGTGGAAACACCAAACCAAAACAAACAGGTTTACCGTTGTGGCTACATGGCCAGCTAATGGCTAGCTAGCGGCCAGTTAAACGCTAGCTAACAACCAGCTAATGGCTAGCTAACTGTATCTCTAATGTAACAAACAAAACAAACAGATTTACTATAGTATTGTATTCTACGTAGCTAGCTAATGGCTATGTAATGAACAGCTAACAGCTAGCTAAAGGCCAACCAAAGGCTAGCTAACGTTATCTCTGATGTAAAAAAACAAAATAAAAACAAACTATCATTTATTAACATTTATTATATAACATTTATTGTTGTACCTATGTGGATTGCTAACAACTAAGTAATGACTAGCTAACGGATAGCTAATGGCTAGCGAACAGCTAGCTAAGGGTCAACTAATGGCTAGCTAACTTTATCTCTGATGTAATAAAAAAAACAAAACAAAACAAAAAAAAACAGATTGTTGTAGCTACGTGGATACGGCCAGCTAACAGCTAGCTACCGGCCAGTTAACTGCTAGTTAACAGCCAGCTAATGGTTAGGTAACAGCTACCTAAAGGCCAGCTAATGACTAGCCAACGTCCAGCTAGCAACTAGCTAACAGCTAGGGAAACAGCTAGCTAAAGCTAAGCTAATGGCTAGCTAACTTTATCTCTAACCAAAACAAAGAAATTTACCATTGTAACAATATCGCTAAATAACAGCCAGCTAATGGCTAACTAACAGCTAGCTAAAGAGCCAACTTTCATAACGAGCTTCTGTTTTGCTGTTCTACCAACGTGATGTGAACTTTTGTGGCTAAACAATACATAACTTAACTTGTTAGCACAATCTGAGTATGTTAGCTGGCTAGCTTAACTGCATTTTGTCTGTTAAAATTTGCATCGTAAAAGCAAAAAATAAATAAACAATTGAAAACACTGATATTTTTGCAGAAAACGTTTCGCTAACAAATGTAACTGTTTAAACTACTTTAGCTAAACAACTGTTGTTAGCTAAACTGTAGTGTTTTGTTAGCTAGCTAGCTAGGTTACCGACATGTTGTGTCTCCTTTTGTATTTAATTGCAAAAAAAAAAACATCACAAAAATTAGCAGATAATAACATAATTAACTTTTCATTTAAAGTGACATGTACTAGCTATAAGCTAGCTGACGCTAGGTTGCAGCTACCAAATGGCCAACTAATGGCTAGCTAACTTTATCTCGAATGTAACAAACAAAGCTAAACGCATTCACTGTTTTAGCTACGTGGCTAGCTAACGGCTACACTGTAAGTTTCGTACATTTACGTTTACATTTTGTATTAGCTACAATTAGCTAATTGCTAATGTTTGTACTGTTACCACACTGGTGTTAGCCATCGTTAGCCAATATCATAGTTTAGTTCGCTCTGCTATGGTCGACACTTGGTAGCTGTAATGCTAATGGTGTGTGTGTGTGTGTGTGTGTGTGTGTGTGTGTGTGTGTGTGTGTGTGTGTGTGTGTGTGTGTGTGTGTGTGTGTGTGTGTGTGTGTCAGGATCTTTTCAATGACCTGACATGAAAAGTGGAGTTTTATTATTTATTCATGTTCCCAGACAGATGGTTGGACTTGATGATGTGATGTCATCTGTCATTAAGACTTTACTGTAACACACACACACACACACACACACACACACACACACACACACCTCCAGTGTCCACAGATTGATCCTGAGGGACGTGTCTATGCTAACATGAGCTGCGGTTAGCGTAGCCTAGCGTAGCTTAGCTTAGCATCAAGACTGTGACCAGGTCCAGTTTGAACTTCTGAACTTTTAATGTTTTTTAATCATTAAACACTTTGATCCATCAGAAGAAAAGGTTTTTATTTTGACAGTCTTCAGGTAGAGACTTTTATTTTGAAAGGAAGAATAAAATGGATGAAATGGTGGAGACGATGAGACAGGAAACAGTTACCGACAGACCAGTGGTCATAAAGTAGAGGAAAGAGCTCGGTAAGTACCGCTGTGTGTGTGTGATTAAACATTAAACTAATGGGGATCTGGATCCAGTCCAGATGCTTTCCCATGATCCTCTGGGACCAGGAGGGGGAGGGGGGGACTGAACCAGCGTCTCTGGACAAATGTTTGTGGACACGTGAACATACATGACGCTGGAACATGTGACATGTGACCCAACGACAGGAAGTGACATCATTCTGGACTTCAGAGATCAAAGGGTTAATTAGTTAACTACCAACTGGTCTGGATCTGGCCTTGACCTAGTCTGGATCTGGTCTGGTCTGGATCTTGACTTGATCTGGTCTTGACTTGGTCTGGATCTGGTCTTCATCTGGTCTTTGTCTGGACTTGGTCTGGTCTGGATCTTACTTGACCTGGTCTGGATCTGGTCTTAACCTAGTCTGGATCTTGACTTGACCTGGTCTGGATCTGGTCTTAACCTGGTCTGGATCTTGACTGGACCTGGTCTAGATCTGGTCTTGATCTGGTCTTAATCTTTGTTTTTCATTTTCTTTAGAAACAGTTGGATCCTGCAGCAGCGACGAGTCCAGGATGTGGCCTGGATCAGGACAGATTGTGGGCCTGGTCTGAACCTGATCTGAACCTGATCTAAACCGGGTCTGGACCTGGTCTGGATCTGGACCTGGTCTGAGCTGATAAAGATGAAGATTCAGTGAGAAAAACTGTTTCAAATAAAAACCTTAGAGAGAGAGAGAAGGGGGCGGAGCCAGCGGGGTCAGCAGGGGGCGGGGCCAGCAGGGGGCGGGGCCAGCGGGGCCAGCAGGGGGCGGGGCCAGCGGGGCCAGCAGGGGGCGGGGCCAGGACTATTAAAGTCGTTTTAAACGTGGATTAGTTTGACATGAATACTGATGAGGCAGCGCTGCTCTAATCACGTTAACGGGACAATGTTGCTGCACCGTTTGGGCTCATTCTCACACCCCCACCTACCCCACATACCCCCATCTACCCCACCTACCCCCTCCTACCCCCTCCTACCCTCCTCACCCCCCCACCACCGTCCTGCTCTTGTATTCGCGCGTGCCAGTCACCTGCCGTCCCCCCCGTCGTCTCGTAGCGTTTTGTCGTAAAAGCTCATTAAACCGTGTCCTGATCCTGATCCTGATCCTGATCCTCCATTAAGAAACTCCTGCTCTGCTGCCCCCCCCCCCCCCACACCCCCACCCCCCATTAAAGCATAAAGAGAAAGAAACAGCAGTTTCATTGAGTCTGTTTCTCTCCAGGATTTAGTCTGAGACTATTTAATTTATTTAATCTCTTTATTTTTTAATGTTGATTTAATTCTACTGATTCTACAAACTGTCACAATTAACAGTGTTGATGTTTATTTAATATTCAATTATTTTCCTTTAATTTGACCAATATTTCATTTAATCTTCTTCAGGATCATGAGTCCTGGTCCTGGCCCTGGTCCTGGTCCTGGTCCTGGTCCTGGTCCTGGTCCTGGTCCTGGTCCTGGTCCTGGTCCTGGTCCTGGTCTGCAGCAGGAAGTGATTCTGAACTGAATTGTCTGATTGAACAAGAACGATGACGTCCAACACGTCTGGATCCTGGTCTGTGTGCTGGTCTGGATCCTGGTCTGTGTGCTGGTCTGTGTGCTGGTCTGGGTCCTGGTCCAGGACCACATCCTTCAAAATGAAAGTCAAATCAAAGAGGTTTTTTTTTTTTTTTTTTTTTTATCAAATGACCAAAGTTTCTTCTTCTGTGGTTTATTGTCGGTCTGAACGAAACCTGGAAGACCTCAGACCTGGACCAGATCCTGGAGGACACAAGGCCACAGCGTCGATCAGGCTCCAGACCTCAGACCAGGACCAGGACCCAGATCCAGTCTTGGAGGCAGAAACATAAAGAACCAGGAGATTTTCAAGATTTACAAGACCAGGTCTGGTCCTGCAGGAGACCAGGTCCTGGATCAGGATGAACCTGAAGTTGGATCACTCTCTAGACCAGGATCAGGATCCACATCCAGACCTGAAGGACAGAAGCATAAAGGACCAGGGTCAAGACAAAGACCAGGACCATTTTATTCCGAAGGACACCGAGCTCCTACGGAACCAGACCTGGACCTGGACCTGGACCTGGACCTGGACCTGGACCTGGACCTGGACCTGGACCTGGACCAGGACCAGATACAGATCCAGACCAGGACCTGGACCAGATCCAGACCTAGAGGCAGAAACATTTAACTGGAACAAAGACAAAGACCAGGACCAGGTCTGAATGTAAATCTGAATCTGAATCAGCTGATCTGGTTTTTCTGTTTTGTGGGAGGAACTGACACACACACACACACACACACACACACACACACACACACACACACACACACACACACACACACCCTCTCTCTCTCTGATAACTCTCCGTCTGCCTCGCGCCTCCTCAGTCCGCCTCAGTCTCGTTCAGAGTCTCGGTCTTTTTCAGTCTCGTGTCACATTTTTTTTTCTTTTTTTAATAAAAAAACGTTTTTATTTGTTGACGTCATCAGACTTTTACAACTTTCATTTGAAACTTTGTTTTTATTTTTATTTATAAAAATCAAACTCACCTTCTTCTTCTCCTCCTCGCGCCGCCGGTGCCACCGGGTCTCGGGTCTCTGGGGTCTCTGGTCTCGGGTCTCGGTCTCGGTCTCCGTCATGGGTTCGGTTCTTCCCGGTTCGTCTCTCGGTCTGAAGCCGCAGCAGCGTCTCTCTCTGTCGGACGTCATCACCTCCGACATCCTGCACAGTTTCCTGTACGGACGGTGGAGGCACGTGCTGGGCGAGCACCCGCACCACCCGCATCACCCGCAGCAGCACGAGGACCGCACCGCGCCGCCCAGCGCGAGCCCCAAGACCGCGTTCACCGCCGAGGTCCTCGCGCAGTCTTTCTCTGGAGGTCAGTGACCGGAAACGTTTGTTCTTATCAAAATAAATTCAGTTTGATTAAAACTAAAATAATAATTAAAAAAATCAATTTCGTTTCATTTAAAATGTTGAAATTTTATGAAACTTTAACTTTGAATAAATAAACAATCGAATGTGTTGAAATAAATAAATCAAATAAATACTTTTGATAAATAAACGTTTGAATCTGTTTTTATCTTAATTAACGAATCAACTGATTGATCATTAAATCACCTGTTGGCACGTGAAGGAATGAAACTAATTAAATTAAATTAAATTAAATTAAATTAAATTAAATTAAATTGAATTGAATTGAATTGAATTAAATTAAATTAAATTAAATTAAATTAAATTGAATTGAATTGAATTGAATTGAATTAAATGACATTAGATGAAATGAATCTGATCTGAACCGGAGCGGCGGATAAAGGCCGCTCCGGTTCTTTCTTCTTCTCCGTTTTTTCGTTTCATCTTCGTCTTTTTATTTATTTCGTTTCCGTTTCGTTTAAATTTCGTTGCGGACATTTTCACCGGAGCCGCCGCCGGTTCGTTTCACCGCCTCGTCACCGACAAACCGGCTCGTTTTCAACCTTATTTACCGACGACGGCGCCGCAGCAGAAAAGTCTCCGTTTGTTTCAGCGGCGCGCGTGTCCGCGGCGGGAAACGGAGACGTTAAAACGTTAAAACGTTAAATCGTTAAAACGTTAAAAATTTTAAAACGTTAAAATGTTAAAATGTTTCTTTATGTTTCAATATTTAATAATATTTAATATTAAATATTTCTGATGTTTAATGTTCAAACTTCTGAAAACATCACGATGAACAGGAGGTCCGGGACCAGACGGAGGTTCAGGTCCGGGACCAGTCGAAGGTCCTGGTCCTGGTCTCGGTCCTGGTCCTGGTCCTGGTCCTGGTCCTGGTCTCGGTCCTGGTCCTGGTCCTGGTCCTGGTCCTGGTCCTAGTTCAGTCCGGTTTTATTTGAAAAATAAAATAATGAAGAAAAAAAAAAAATCAAATGAACAAAACAAAATAAACATTTGACCTTTTTTCTCTTTGGTGTTTTTTTATTTTTCCACTGAAAATGAAATGTTTCGTTTGTTGAAACGTGTGTTTGTGTTTATTTCTAATCAAAGTGTGTGTTTGTTCCAGAGGTTCAGAAGTTGTCCAGTCTGGTTTTACCCAGTGAAGTGATCATCGCTCAGAGCTCAGTCCCAGGTCACTTCTCTCTCCTGTCGTTGCTTCTTATTTACTGATCTCATTTGTTATTTATTGTTGTTTATTTTATTTTTATTATTATATTATTATTATATCTTTATTAATTCATTCCAATGTCAAATGTCTCAAACCAACATTTAATGTTTCTAATAATAATAACAATAATTTATATGTTTTATTATTGACAACATGTTTGTGTTTATATAGAAATGTAAACATAAACATTTATGATGTTTATATTTATTAATAAACACAGACAGGAAGTAGAAAAAGGAAGTGAATCGTTGAAACGTTCGTGAACGTTGAAGCTGAATGAAGTTTAATGATAAAACACTGAGTTAATGTTTGTTTGTTTGTTTGTTTGTTTGTTTGTTTGTTTGTTTGTTTGTTTGTTTGTTTGTCTCTCAGGTGAGGGTCTGGGGATCTTCTCGAAGACGTGGATCAAAGCGGGGACAGAGATGGGTCCGTTCACCGGACGACTCATCTCACCTGAACACATCGACGTTTACAAGAACAACAACCTGATGTGGGAGGTGAACACACCTGTTTATTATTATATTGATCTGTTTATATTTATTTACTTATATTTATATTCATTCATATTTATTTATTTATGTTTATCTATTTATATGTATTTTTTTACATTGATTTTATATATATATATATATATATATATATATATAAATGTATTTTTATTTATTTGTTTATCTATTTATATTTATTTATTTAAATGTATTTTTATTTATATTTATTTATTTTATTTACATTATTACATATTTATCTTAACTGTAATTAGCATGTTAGCTCACTAACTCATAAATCAGCCGTAATTAGCTGCTGTCGCTAACTGTCGCTAACAGATCATTAGCCACGTAGCCACCCGTCTAACTAGCTTAGCATTAGCCACCCTCGTAGCTAACCGACCAGCTAGCTTTGGTAAACGACTACATCAACCACCGACTGCTAGCCCGCTAGTGTGCTAGCTGCACGGTGTTAATTAGCTCCTCTACACGATTATAGTCGGGATTTCAAAATAAGAGCGGCCACATTTTTCATACAAGTCAAGCTAAAGCTAATGCTAATAAGATACATAATAAAGTAGTGCAGCTTCATTAGCATCAACCCAACAAACTTGTTGACAGTCAGTTTGGAAACTAGCGTCGTAGCTAGCTGATGTAGATAATTAGCCTTGTGTCTGTTAGCCAGCGAGCATGTTAACATCAAACACTCGTTGCCGTGGCGCCCCCAGGTGTTCAACGAGGACGGGACGGTGCGGTACTTCATCGACGCTAGTCAGGAGGACCAGAGGAGCTGGATGACCTACATCAAATGTGCCCGGAACGAGCAGGAGCAGAACCTGGAGGTGGTCCAGATCGGGACCAGCATCTTCTACAAGGCTGTGGAGGTTGGTTACCTGGCGCCCCCTGGTGGTCACATGACCGCTTAGTTTATTTAGCACAGGAACCAGGTCCTGAACTGCTCCTGGACCAGAAGGTTTTATCTAACACAGGAACCAGGTCCTGAACTGCTCCTGGACCAGAAGGTTTTATTTAACACAGGAACCAGGTCCTGAACTGCTCCTGGACCAGAAGGTTTTATTTAACACAGGAACCAGGTCCTGAACTAATCCTGGACCAGAAGGTTTTATTTAACACAGGAACCAGGTCCTGAACTAATCCTGGACCAGAAGGTTTTATCTAACACAGGAACCAGGTCCTGAACTAATCCTGGACCAGAGAGGGAAAAAAAGGAAATCTGTTTTTAAAAGAGAAAATAAATTAGCTTGGTCGTGGTCCTGGACCTGGTTCTGGTCCTGGTCTTGGTGTTGGTGTTGGTCCTTGTCCTGGTCCTGGTCCTGGTCCTAGTCTGGATCCTGATGTAGACCCTGGTCTGCATGCCGGTCCAGGTCTTGATGGTTGGATGTTTCCAGTCAGTGATCAGGTGTCGCCCTCTGCTGGTCACATGACTCATCAACACGTTGTCTCCACAGACGATCCCTCCGGACCAGGAGCTCCTCGTCTGGTACGGAAACTCCCACAACACGTTCCTGGGAATCCCTGGGATTCCTGGAGGAGACGACGAGCAGAGCAAGAAGAGCAAGCACGGTAAGAGGCTTTTATTCTGGAGGGAAGAATGAGGCAGGATTTCAAAATAAGAGCATCCAGCGTCTTCATTTAAGTTAATAGTTTACTCACTTTACATAGAGTCAAGCTAATGCTAGTGCTAACTAGCTACATGGTAAAGTCAAGCTAACACTAGTACTAACTACATGGTAAATTCAAGCTAATGCTAGTGCTAATGCTAGTGCTAACTAACTCCATATTAAAGTCAAACTAATCCTGGTGCTAACTAGCAACATAGTAAAGTACTGCTGAGGCTAGTACTAATTAGCTACATATTAAATTCAAGCTAACACTAGTATTAATTAGCTACATATTAAAGTCAGGCTAACACTAGTGCTAATTAGGTACTTATTAAAGTACTGCTAACACTAGTGCTAACTAGCTACATAGTAAAGTGAAGCTAACTAGGTACATAAAAAAGTCATTCTAATGCTAACAGGCTAGCATAGTAAAGTCAAGCTAGCATTAGTGCTAACGAGGTGCACACTAAGTCAAGCTAACGCTAGTGCTAACTAGCTACACTGTAAAGTACTGCTAAGGCTAGTGCTAATTAGCGACATAGCAGAGTCAGGCTAATACTAGTGCTAACTAGCTTCATATTAAAGTCAAGTGAACACTAGTGCTATTTAGGTACTTATTAAAGTACTGCTAACACTAGTGCTAACTAGCTACATGGTAAAGTGAAGCTAACTAGGTACATAGTAAAGTCATGCTAATGCTAACCTGCTAGCATAGTAAAGTCAAGCTATTGCTAGGGCTAACTAGGTACATATTAAATTCAAGCTAATGCTAATTAGGTCTTTAGTAAAGTCAAGCTAACGCTAATGTTAACTGCATATTACAGTACTGCTAATGCTAGTGCTAACAAGGTATTTAATAAGCTAAAGCTAACGCTAGGATCTTTAGAGGTCTGTCACAATGATAATTTAACAAAATAAAAGACTTTTCAGGACTTATTTTTTCACAATAAGAGCAGTTGTAAGGAACAAGGAACTAGTTTGTTTGGGACTATTTCCATCGGTGGATTAATCCTCAGTTCCTCCTCCTGACAGATGAGTTCCACACCTGTGAGGGCTCCTCTTCCTCCTCCTCTTCCTCCTCCTCCTCCTCCTCCTCCTCCTCCTCCTCCAGCCTGGGGCGCATGCGCTGCGTCATCTGCCACCGCGGGTTCAACTCCCGCAGCAACCTGCGCTCCCACATGCGCATCCACACGCTGGACAAACCGTTCGTCTGCCGCTTCTGCAACCGCCGCTTCAGCCAGTCGTCCACGCTGAGGAACCACGTGCGGCTGCACACAGGCGAGCGTCCGTACAAGTGTCACGTGTGTCAGTCGGCGTATTCGCAGCTCGCCGGTCTGCGCGCGCACCAGAAGAGCGCACGGCACCGGCCCTCCGGCGACCCTGGGGCTCCAGGGCCGGAGGGCGTGGTGGTGGTGGGCGGAGCCGGAGGAGGAGGAGGCGTGCACTCACCCCCTCCTCACCCTCCACAGCTGACCGCCGTGCCTCACCCCGCGTCGCTGGTGCATCACATCCCCACCATGGTGCTGTGATGCTACACGCTACACACATGATACTAAGATGGCGTTGTCGTGACTCCAGCTTCATGTCAGTATAAACATGTATCTATGAAATGATGAAGATGTCATGATGAAGATGTCGTGCTTTGGTTTGCATGCTAATGGTTCTGTTACAGGTTGTAATGTGTGTGTTGAACACTAGGTGGCGCTGCAGTCGCCTCCTTCAGAGGAACCTGCCGAGCTTCTGCTGCGTATCAGCGCTAGAGGGTTAGATACTAACAGGTTGATGCTATCAGTTCCAGTGTTTACAGGTCAAATGCTAACAGGTCAAATGCAAACAGGTTCAGTGCTAACATGTTAAATGCTAACAGGGTAAGTGCTAACAGGGTCAGTGCTAACAGGGTCAGTGCTAACAGGTCAAACGCTAACAGGGACAGTGCTAACAAGTTAAATGCTAACAGTCCAGATGTAAACAGATTTGATGCTAATAGCATTTATGCTAACAATATTTATGCTAATGTGGGTTCAGACTGCAGGTGTTTTGTAGCAGCCTTTAGCTTAATGTTAGCTGCATGCTAACAGGTTATGCTAACTCCGCAGGTTCCTCTGAAGCTCGTCACTTTCTGTCTGATCAGACCAGGATCAGTCGACACTTGATAGAAAATATTAGAATGTAAATTTCTAATCATTGTAAACGTTTGTAGCTCCGCCCCCGTCCCCTCTAATGATCAGTAATAAAAGTTTTCACACCCAGTGATGTAAATAAGTTCCGAACGTTAAAGAATATAGACATGAGATGTGTTTTATGCCCAGAATTTAATTCAACTGTCACTTTAACTGAATGTAAATGTACAAGACTCATGTATCAGTAAATGAAGTATCCTATGTTACACTACAAAGTTCTCTGTATCTGAGCTTCTATAATAATAAAGTATCGCGTCTGAGTCGCTGGTGCAACTGTATCTATGACCCCCCCTCACCCCCCTCACCCCCCCCCTCATCCCCCTCACCCCCCTCATCCCCTCCCCTCATCCCCTCACCCCCCCCCCCCCCCCCACACCCCCTCATCCCCCCCTCCCCCCCCACCCCCCCCTCATCCCCCTCACCCCCTCGCCCCCCTCATCCCCCTCACCCCCCTCATCCCCCTCGCCCCCCTCACCGTCTCTGTTTCCAGATCAAACAGGAAATTTCATCATCTGCAAATATTTTTCCTGCAAAACCAACGGGACTTTCCTGGCAGCTGGCTAATGCTAATACTAACCGTCATGCTAACTGTGTGAGGAAGAAAGATGACCCATGTTTATAGCAAAGTTAGCTTTGCTAGTATGCAAAGTATGCTAGCGCTAACATGGTTCTCTGTAAAGTACAGCCAATGCTAGGGCTAATGTGCTAGTGCTAACTTGGTTCCTTGTGAAGTACAGCTAATGCTAGTGCTAACATGGATCTCTGTAAAGAACAGCTAATGCGAGAGCTAACGTGGTTCTTTGTAAGATACAGTTAATGCTTGTGCTAGCTTGGTTCTCTCTAAAGAATGGCTAATGCTAATGCTAACTTGGAAACTTGAACATGGAACCAGAAAGTTATAGCAACTGCACCAACGCGGACAAGAATCCAACATGGCGGCTGCTCGCATCAACAGTGAGTCAAATAAATGTTGACTGAACTTTGTCTTTCACAGCTGTGATGCTAACGATGTTTTCTTCTTTGGTTTTCAGTTTAACACGACATGGACATCCAGGCAGGAAGTGGGTGGAGGTTGGTACATAGAATGTGGCTAATGCTAGTGCTAACTTGGTACATACAGAAATATGGCTGATGCTAACCGTTACTGTTTTCAGCTAACACTAGTACTGACTTCATTCGAAGTAAAAGAGAAGTTAATGCTAACACAACAGTAAAGCTAATGCTAGTACTAATTTAGTACACACAGAAATATGGCTAAACTAGTGCTAATTTGATACATGGAGAAATATGGCTAATGCTAACCATGATTGGTTTCAGCTAAGTGCTGACTTCACGGAACATCAAAGCCAGAATTCTGGGATGTCACATTCCGGTAAAAACAAACAGTAGCCTCATCATCAGCTAGCTACTGATGCTAACTTAGCTATATAGCTTATTTAGCTAACTAACTAACTCATCTTAACTAGGTAGATTAGCTTATGTATTCAGAAGAGCTAACATGTTGGCTAATGTTGTTACCTTAGCCAACGTAGCTACCTCAGTTAACTTAGCTAATTTATATAATTTAATGCACTAAGTTAGCAATTGATGCTAAGTTGGTAATTGTTACTAACTTAGCTATGTTAGCTTATTTAGCTAAGTAATTTATCTTAACAAGATACATTAGCTTATATAGCCAGAAAAGCTAATATGTTGTAGTAACTTAGCTACTTCAGCTAACTTAGCACGCTATGCTAACTAGGTTTAGTCTGAGAACTTATCTCTATGCATTAGCTTATGCAGCCACTGAAGCTAATTTAGCTAACTAGTAGTTAATGATGTCGTATCTTAGCTAGAGCTGAGTAAGATATACGGTTAGTATTTTCGTTTTAATATGATTTTTAACCGTGTTGGCGGTTTAGATGGCGTAAATAACGTTAGGACCATGTCGCAGCGGGAACCTGTTTCACGGGGGACGTTTGTCACCGCTACACCGCTAAACACATGCTAACACAACAGGTGTGTTAGTGGAGGAGTGGAGGTGAACATGGACAGAGGACGTTCACAAACCGAAGCCACAGCTGATGCTGAATTTCAACATGGCGACTCAGGAGAGTTTCTGCTGGAAAAGTAAGGCGCTAAAGTTGCTGCATTACTTTAGTCTAGCGTTGCTAACTGTTGCTAACAGCCGCGGGCGAAACTCGAGGCTACGGCGGCGGGGGATAGGAGAGACAGACAGCCCAGCTGTGAGGCTCCATAGTCGGATATAAGAGCCGCGTAGACCCCCGGGTCGGAGCTCGGAGCTACGGCGGCGGGGGATAGGAGAGATAGAGCCGGGCCGCTACGGTTAACAACGGTTAGTAACCGCCATAATGAAAACAACAAAAACCTTGATATTGAATTGCAGTCATACCGCTCAATGCTAATCTTAGCTATTGTAATTTAGCTACTTCAGTTAACTTGGGTAATTTACCCACATTAGATTATGTAGCCACCGAAGCTAATTTAGCTAATTTAGTGATATGTTGGCTAATACCTAGGGTAATTTAGCTACTTAAGATAATTTAGCAATTTATGCTAATTTGGCTTATTTAGATAATTCATCCTATGACTGGTTTTAGCTAACGCTAGTGCTGACTTCATTCAAAGTAAAATAAAGTTAATGAAAATAGACCAGTAAAGCTAATGCTAATATGCTAGTACTAACTTGGTTCTCTGTAAATTGCAACTAATGCTAATCCTAACAGAACAGTAGAGCTAAATAACATTAAAGCTAATGCTAACTTGGTCCACTGTACAATACTGCTAATGTCAGTGCTAAGTTAATTCACAGTCTTTGTAATAAAGTTGAAGTCTTCAGTTTCATTTGTTTTTGTTCACGAATTCAATTAATTTATTGTTTGTTTTTGATTCATTGTTTTATGTTTAGTTGTTTTTTTTGGTGTAGGTACCGTGGGGAAACCGGAGCACCCGGTGAAAACCCTCAGCTCCAGTCCTGATCCAGATCCAGGTTAGCATGAAGCTAACCAGGAAGTGAATAGAACTGGAGCTGTTTGTTACTTTGGTCGAGTAAATATTTGCCATCAAGACAAATTTGTGTCTCTGTACACCGTACAGTACTGCTAATGCTAACATGGTTTACCATGTAGTAGTGCTAACGCTAGTGCTAACTTGGCTCACCGTACAGTAGTGCTAACACTAGTGCTAACCCGCCCTCCCGACAGAGGGTGGGTTGTTTTTTGGTGTAGGTACTGTGGGGAAACCGGAGCACCCGGTGAAAACCCTCAGCTCCAGTCCTGATCCAGATCCAGGCTAGCATGAAGCTAACCAGGAAGTGAATAGAACTGGAGCGGTCTAGTAAAAATCAGACATCAAGATGAATTCGCGTCTCCTTGGCCTCTTGAAGCTGCAGGAGAAGGCGTTCTTGATGGACGAGAAGAACCTGGCGACGGGTCCAGGTTTGGGTTTGGTCAGTTGATGCTTCACGCAGGAGAGACGATGGCGTTGAGGAGTTGTGGCGTCAGTAGCACCATTTCAACCATAACCTGCAGCGTGCAGCCAAACGTCCGGACGCAGGTTGGTGTAAATGATCTTGTCAAGTTTCCTAAGAGTCTCTGCGCCAAAGTTCAAGTTTTCGCCTTCCAACCGGGTCCACGTTTGTTCATACAGACGCCGGATGACGCCCTTCGGTTGTTCGGTGGTCCAGATCATTTTGGCCTTTCTCACCGTTCGCGCCACCAGAGCCTCTATCACGACCCTCACGTACATCTGGTCTTTCTGGAGTTTGTCGGTATCCGTTGTCTGAGCGGGCACGGGAACAGATTGGACCTCCGTGGCGGGCAGCGGCGTCTCGTCCTGGATGGCGGGCAGCGACCTCGGCATCACCGAAGACTTCGCTGTCTATCAGAGCTTAACGTGACTCTTTTGGTGACGTGGTGGGCCTGAGTGCCGGCCCACCAGTTCGCCAGACACAGGAAGTTGATGACTCTGAGCTGAATGTCGACCGTACATGTCGGCGAGCGCCTGGCGGGCGGACGGCGTCCTGAGGGTGGCGCTGCGAACGGTCGTCTGCCCGGTCATGTGCTGGAATAGCAGGTCGCTCAGATGTTGCGCGAACACCAGGATTCTTTGAGGTGGAGTTTGGTCGAGTCCTCGAAACAGACAAACCTCGCTTTTGGCCATCTTGATTTTCGTCCTCCTCCTCCTCCGCCGTTAGCATGGAGTCGACGGTCGCCAGGAGCGACAGCATGGTCTCGCCGCCCTCTGTTTTGGACTTGCACCGGAATTTGGCTTTAAGCTGCGCCAGCATCCGTTGAAACGACGCTTTGGTGAACTTGTTGGTGAAGAAGTGTTTGATCTTGGCGGTGACTCCTTTGAAGCTGGCGGTTCCCTCCTGCCGGGTCTGATCTGTGGACTGCGTCTCCACGGACTCGAGGCATCGTCCAGAAGAATCTGAGCCACTTCCTGTGCGACAAATTGGATCTCCAGAGAAGATTCAGAACTCAGCTTCTGGTACTCGGAGTCCGGCACGTCCTCCAGGAGACCGTCTAAGATCGGCCCGATCTCCTGGGTGATTATGTCCTCCACAAGTTTACTACAGTCGCTGCTGAGTGTGTCCATTGAGGAGGATTTTTCTGAGCTGGTGGATTGTAGATCTTCAGGTCTGACCTGTGCCAGACGAAGACCTGCAGAGGCCACATCCTTCTGGGTAGAGTCCTCAGAGTCCTCGGACTCATCAGAGTCCTCAGAGTCCTCGGACTCATCAGAGTCCTCAAAGTCCCAGTCCTGGAACTCATAGTCGGTTAAGACCATGTCCTGTTTCCCCTGGGTCTTGAAGGAGAACCTGGTTTTCTCACCTCGACATCGTAGCGGTCTGCCCAGTTTCTTCATCTTGGCGGTGAACGCCTCCAACATCCTGAAGGCGTAGCCCACCATCTTGTTAAGGGTCCGAGCCGGACTGATGCGACTGAGTCTGGGACCTGCCGACAGCTTCGCCACGGAGAGCGAGGCGTTGACGTTGTCTGTGACTTCTGTCACAATCGAGTCGGTCAACTGTTCCAAGTTGACTCTCTGAGCTCGGTCTCGGTCCTGGAGGTTCAGAACCTCAGTGAAGCTCTTAGAGAGCGAGTCACCCAGACCGGTCCTGACTTCCTCCTCAGAGATGTGTGTCGCTAATCCCGCAAAAGATTTTAGCAGCGAGTTTGACACCAGCGATATGACGTCCAGGAGCATCTCTGTGAAAATAACAGTGGTGGTTTCGTCGGGTTCTCCCATCATGACCTGGTCCCACCGGTCCTTAGTCATCCTGTCGAATAACGAATAGATGATGGGACGAACCTCATCCACCGTGACCAACTGCATCTCAGTGGTTTTTGACAGTTTTCTAGACATTTACGTAGTTTGGTTTGTACGTGTTTGTTGGGGTTTTTCTGTAAAGTTGTGCAAAGTCAGAAATCGGTCTCCTAATGAAGAAAATCGGAGCTGCTTTGTCTGAAGATTAAAGGACAATGACACTTTGAAGTCACAACATCAAAGAGATGACATCACGGAACATCAAAGCCAGAATTCTGTGATGTCACATTCGTAAAAACCGAAGATGACATCAGCTCTTTTTTTTCTTTTCACCGGAGATGATGTCACGGAACATCAAAGCCAGAATTCTGTGATGTCACATTGCGGTAAAAACAAACAGTAGCCTCATCATCAGCTAGCTACTGATGCTAACTTAGCTATGTTAGCTTATTTCGCTAACTAAGTTACTTATCTTAGCTAGATACATTAGCTTTTGTAGCCAGAAAAGCTAATATGTTGGCTAATGTTGTTACCTCAGGTAACTTAGCTACTTCAGCTAACTTAGCAAGTTATGCTAACTAGGTTTAGTCTGAGAACTTATCTCTAAGGTTCTCTGTAAATTGCAACTAATGCTAATCCTAACAGAACAGTAGAGCTAAATAACATTAAAGCTAATGCTAACTTGGTCCACTGTACAATACTGCTAATGTCAGTGCTAAGTTAATTCACAGTCTTTGTAATAAAGTTGAAGTCTTCAGTTTCATTTGTTTTTGTTCACAAATTCAATTAATTTATTGTTTGTTTTTGATTCATTGTTTTATGTTTAGTTGTTTTTTTGGTGTAGGTACCGTGGGGAAACCGGAGCACCCGGTGAAAACCCTCAGCTCCAGTCCTGATCCAGATCCAGGTTAGCATGAAGCTAACCAGGAAGTGAATAGAACTGGAGCTGTTTGTTACTTTGGTCGAGTAAATATTTGCCATCAAGACAAATTTGTGTCTCTGTACACCGTACAGTACTGCTAATGCTAACATGGTTTACCATGTAGTAGTGCTAACGCTAGTGCTAACTTGGCTCACCGTACAGTAGTGCTAACACTAGTGCTAACCCGTCCTCCCGACAGAGGGTGGGTTGTTTTTTGGTGTAGGTACCGTGGGGAAACCGGAGCACCCGGTGAAAACCCTCAGCTCCAGTCCTGATCCAGATCCAGGCTAGCATGAAGCTAACCAGGAAGTGAATAGAACTGGAGCGGTCTAGTAAAAATCAGACATCAAGATGAATTCGCGTCTCCTTGGCCTCTTGAAGCTGCAGGAGAACGCGTTCTTGATGGACGAGAAGAACCTGGCGACGGGTCCAGGTTTGGGTTTGGTCAGTTGATGCTTCACGCAGGAGACGATGGCGTTGAGGAGTTGTGGCGTCAGTAGCACCATTTCAACCATAACCTGCAGCGTGCAGCCAAACGTCCGACGCAGGTTGGTGTAAATGATCTTGTCAAGTTTCCTAAGAGTCTCTGCGTCAAAGTTCAAGTTTTCGCCTTCCAACCGGGTCCACGTTTGTTCATACAGACGCCGGATGACGTCCTTCGGTTGTTCGGTGGTCCAGATCATTTTGGCCTTTCTCACCGTTCGCGCCACCAGAGCCTCTATCACGACCCTCACGTACATCTGGTCTTTCTGGAGTTTGTCGGTATCCGTTGTCTGAGCGGCACGGGAACAGATTGGACCTCCGTGGCGGGCAGCGGCGTCTCGCCCTGGATGGCGGGCAGCGACCTCGGCATCACCGAAGACTCGCTGTCTATCAGAGCTTAACGTGACTCTTTTGGTGACGTGGTGGGCCTGAGTGCCGCCCACCAGTTCGCCAGACACAGGAAGTTGATGACTCTGAGCTGAATGTCGCCCGTACATGTCGGCGAAGCGCCTGGCGGGCGGACGGCGTCCTGAGGGTGGCGCTGCGAACGGTCGTCTGCCCGGTCATGTGCTGGAATAGCAGGTCGCTCAGATGTTGCGCGAACACCAGGATTCTTTGAGGTGGAGTTTGGTCGAGTCCTCGAAACAGACAAACCTCGCTTTTGGCCATCTTGATTTTTCGTCCTCCTCCTCCGCCGTTAGCATGGAGTCGACGGTCGCCAGGAGCGACAGCATGGTCTCGCCGCCCTCTGTTTTGGACTTGCACCGGAATTTGGCTTTAAGCTGCGCCAGCATCCGTTGAAACGACGCTTTGGTGAACTTGTTGGTGAAGAAGTGTTTGATCTTGGCGGTGACTCCTTTGAAGCTGGCGGTTCCCTCCTGCCGGGTCTGATCTGTGGACTGCGTCTCCACCGGACTCGAGGCGTCGTCCAGAAGAATCTGAGCCACTTCCTGTGCGACAAATTGGATCTCCAGAGAAGATTCAGAACTCAGCTTCTGGTACTCGGAGTCCGGCACGTCCTCCAGGAGACCGTCTAAGATCGGCCCGATCTCCTGGGTGATTATGTCCTCCACAAGTTTACTACAGTCGCTGCTGAGTGTGTCCATTGAGGAGGATTTTTCTGAGCTGGTGGATTGTAGATCTTCAGGTCTGACCTGTGCCAGACGAAGACCTGCAGAGGCCACATCCTTCTGGGTAGAGTCCTCAGAGTCCTCGGACTCATCAGAGTCCTCAGAGTCCTCGGACTCATCAGAGTCCTCAAAGTCCCAGTCCTGGAACTCATAGTCGGTTAAGACCATGTCCTGTTTCCCCTGGGTCTTGAAGGAGAACCTGGTTTTCTCACCTCGACATCGTAGCGGTCTGCCCAGTTTCTTCATCTTGGCGGTGAACGCCTCCAACATCCTGAAGGCGTAGCCCACCATCTTGTTAAGGGTCCGAGCCGGACTGATGCGACTGAGTCTGGGACCTGCCGACAGCTTCGCCACGGAGAGCGAGGCGTTGACGTTGTCTGTGACTTCTGTCACAATCGAGTCGGTCAACTGTTCCAAGTTGACTCTCTGAGCTCGGTCTCGGTCCTGGAGGTTCAGAACCTCAGTGAAGCTCTTAGAGAGCGAGTCACCCAGACCGGTCCTGACTTCCTCCTCAGAGATGTGTGTCGCTAATCCCGCAAAAGATTTTGCAGCGAGTTTGACACCAGCGATATGGACGTCCAGGAGCATCTCTGTGAAAATAACAGTGGTGGTTTTGGCGGGTTCTCCCATCATGACCTGGTCCCACCGGTCCTTAGTCATCCTGTCGAATAACGAATAGATGATGGGACGAACCTCATCCACCGTGACCAACTGCATCTCAGTGGTTTTTGACAGTTTTCTAGACATTTACGTAGTTTGGTTTGTACGTGTTTGTTGGGGTTTTTTCTGTAAAGTTGTGCAAAGTCAGAAATCGGTCTCCTAATGAAGAAAATCGGAGCTGCTTTGTCTGAAGATTAAAGGACAATGACACTTTGAAGTCACAACATCAAAGAGATGACATCACGGAACATCAAAGCCAGAATTCTGTGATGTCACATTCCGGTAAAAACCGAAGATGACATCAGCTCTTTTTTTTCTTTTCACCGGAGATGATGTCACGGAACATCAAAGCCAGAATTCTGTGATGTCACATTGCGGTAAAAACAAACAGTAGCCTCATCATCAGCTAGCTACTGATGCTAACTTAGCTATGTTAGCTTATTTCGCTAACTAAGTTACTTATCTTAGCTAGATACATTAGCTTTTGTAGCCAGAAAAGCTAATATGTTGGCTAATGTTGTTACCTCAGGTAACTTAGCTACTTCAGCTAACTTAGCAAGTTATGCTAACTAGGTTTAGTCTGAGAACTTATCTCTAAGGTTCTCTGTAAATTGCAACTAATGCTAATCCTAACAGAACAGTAGAGCTAAATAACATTAAAGCTAATGCTAACTTGGTCCACTGTACAATACTGCTAATGTCAGTGCTAAGTTAATTCACAGTCTTTGTAATAAAGTTGAAGTCTTCAGTTTCATTTGTTTTTGTTCACTTAATTCAATTAATTTATTGTTTGTTTTTGATTCATTGTTTTATGTTTAGTTGTTTTTTTGGTGTAGTAGGTACGTGGGGAAACCGGAGCACCCGGTGAAAACCCTCAGCTCCAGTCCTGATCCAGATCCAGGTTAGCATGAAGCTAACCAGGAAGTGAATAGAACTGGAGCTGTTTGTTACTTTGGTCGAGTAAATATTTGCCATCAAGACAAATTTGTGTCTCTGTACACCGTACAGTACTGCTAATGCTAACATGGTTTACCATGTAGTAGTGCTAACGCTAGTGCTAACTTGGCTCACCGTACAGTAGTGCTAACACTAGTGCTAACCCGTCCTCCCGACAGAGGGTGGGTTGTTTTTTGGTGTGGGTACCGTGGGGAAACCGGAGCACCCGGTGAAAACCCTCAGCTCCAGTCCTGATCCAGATCCAGGCTAGCATGAAGCTAACCAGGAAGTGAATAGAACTGGAGCGGTCTAGTAAAAATCAGACATCAAGATGAATTCAAGGCGTCTCCTTGGCCTCTTGAAGCTGCAGGAGAAGCGCGTTCTTGATGGACGAGAAGAACCTGGCGACGGGTCCAGGTTTGGGTTTGGTCAGTTGATGCTTCACGCAGGAGACGATGGCGTTGAGGAGTTGTGGCGTCAGTAGCACCATTTCAACCATAACCTGCAGCGTGCAGCCAAACGTCCGACGAGGTTGGTGTAAATGATCTTGTCAAGTTTCCTAAGAGTCTCTGCGTCAAAGTTCAAGTTTTCGCCTTCCAACCGGGTCCACGTTTGTTCATACAGACGCCGGATGACGTCCTTCGGTTGTTCGGTGGTCCAGATCATTTTGGCCTTTCTCACCGTTCGCGCCACCAGAGCCTCTATCACGACCCTCACGTACATCTGGTCTTTCTGGAGTTTGTCGGTATCCGTTGTCTGAGCGGGCACGGGAACAGATTGGACCTCCGTGGCGGGCAGCGGCGTCTCGTCCTGGATGGCGGGCAGCGACCTCGGCATCACCGAAGACTCGCTGTCTATCAGAGCTTAACGTGACTCTTTTGGTGACGTGGTGGGCCTGAGTGCCGGCCCACCAGTTCGCCAGACACAGGAAGTTGATGACTCTGAGCTGAATGTCGCCGTACATGTCGGCGAGCGCCTGGCGGGCGGACGGCGTCCTGAGGGCGGCGCTGCGAACGGTCGTCTGCCCGGTCATGTGCTGGAATAGCAGGTCGCTCAGATGTTGCGCGAACACCAGGATTCTTTGAGGTGGAGTTTGGTCGAGTCCTCGAAACAGACAAACCTCGTTTTGGCCATCTTGATTTTCGTCCTCCTCCTCCGCCGTTAGCATGGAGTCGACGGTCGCCAGGAGCGACAGCATGGTCTCGCCGCCCTCTGTTTTGGACTTGCACCGGAATTTGGCTTTAAGCTGCGCCAGCATCCGTTGAAACGACGCTTTGGTGAACTTGTTGGTGAAGAAGTGTTTGATCTTGGCGGTGACTCCTTTGAAGCTGGCGGTTCCCTCCTGCCGGGTCTGATCTGTGGACTGCGTCTCCACCGGACTCGAGGCGTCGTCCAGAAGAATCTGAGCCACTTCCTGTGCGACAAATTGGATCTCCAGAGAAGATTCAGAACTCAGCTTCTGGTACTCGGAGTCCGGCACGTCCTCCAGGAGACCGTCTAAGATCGGCCCGATCTCCTGGGTGATTATGTCCTCCACAAGTTTACTACAGTCGCTGCTGAGTGTGTCCATTGAGGAGGATTTTTCTGAGCTGGTGGATTGTAGATCTTCAGATCTGACCTGTGCCAGACGAAGACCTGCAGAGGCCACATCCTTCTGGGTAGAGTCCTCAGAGTCCTCGGACTCATCAGAGTCCTCAGAGTCCTCGGACTCATCAGAGTCCCCAAAGTCCCAGTCCTGGAACTCATAGTCGGTTAAGACCATGTCCTGTTTCCCCTGGGTCTTGAAGGAGAACCTGGTTTTCTCACCTCGACATCGTAGCGGTCTGCCCAGTTTCTTCATCTTGGCGGTGAACGCCTCCAACATCCTGAAGGCGTAGCCCACCATCTTGTTAAGGGTCCGAGCCGGACTGATGCGACTGAGTCTGGGACCTGCCGACAGCTTCGCCCACGGAGAGCGAGGCGTTGGACGTTGTCTGTGACTTCTGTCACAATCGAGTCGGTCAACTGTTCCAAGTTGACTCTCTGAGCTCGGTCTCGGTCCTGGAGGTTCAGAACCTCAGTGAAGCTCTTAGAGAGCGAGTCACCCAGACCGGTCCTGACTTCCTCCTCAGAGATGTGTGTCGCTAATCCCGCAAAAGATTTTAGCAGCGAGTTTGACACCAGCGATATGACGTCCAGGAGCATCTCTGTGAAAATAACAGTGGTGGTTTCGTCGGGTTCTCCCATCATGAC
Organism: Polydactylus sextarius; assembly: GCA_016801845.1. Classification (NCBI taxonomy): domain Eukaryota; kingdom Metazoa; phylum Chordata; class Actinopteri; family Polynemidae; genus Polydactylus; species Polydactylus sextarius. The sequence continues at coordinate 1,256,845 of CM028931.1, read as the reverse complement.
CTGGTCCCACCGGTCCTTAGTCATCCTGTCGAATAACGAATAGATGATGGGGACGAACCTCATCCACCGTGACCAACTGCATCTCAGTGGTTTTTGACAGTTTTCTAGACATTTACGTAGTTTGGTTTGTACGTGTTTGTTGGGGTTTTTTCTGTAAAGTTGTGCAAAGTCAGAAATCGGTCTCCTAATGAAGAAAATCGGAGCTGCTTTGTCTGAAGATTAAAGGACAATGACACTTTGAAGTCACAACATCAAAGAGATGACATCACGGAACATCAAAGCCAGAATTCTGTGATGTCACATTCCGGTAAAAACCGAAGATGACATCAGCTCTTTTTTTCTTTTCACCGGAGATGATGTCACGGAACATCAAAGCCAGAATTCTGTGATGTCACATTGCGGTAAAAACAAACAGTAGCCTCATCATCAGCTAGCTACTGATGCTAACTTAGCTATGTTAGCTTATTTCGCTAACTAAGTTACTTATCTCAGCTAGATACATTAGCTTTTGTAGCCAGAAAAGCTAATATGTTGGCTAATGTTGTTACCTCAGGTAACTTAGCTACTTCAGCTAACTTAGCAAGTTATGCTAACTAGGTTTAGTCTGAGAACTTATCTCTAAGGTTCTCTGTAAATTGCAACTAATGCTAATCCTAACAGAACAGTAGAGCTAAATAACATTAAAGCTAATGCTAACTTGGTCCACTGTACAATACTGCTAATGTCAGTGCTAAGTTAATTCACAGTCTTTGTAATAAAGTTGAAGTCTTCAGTTTCATTTGTTTTTGTTCACGAATTCAATTAATTTATTGTTTGTTTTTGATTCATTGTTTTATGTTTAGTTGTTTTTTTGGTGTAGGTACCGTGGGGAAACCGGAGCACCCGGTGAAAACCCTCAGCTCCAGTCCTGATCCAGATCCAGGTTAGCATGAAGCTAACCAGGAAGTGAATAGAACTGGAGCTGTTTGTTACTTTGGTCGAGTAAATATTTGCCATCAAGACAAATTTGTGTCTCTGTACACCGTACAGTACTGCTAATGCTAACATGGTTTACCATGTAGTAGTGCTAACGCTAGTGCTAACTTGGCTCACCGTACAGTAGTGCTAACACTAGTGCTAACCCGTCCTCCCGACAGAGGGTGGGTTGTTTTTGGTGTGGGTACTGTGGGGAAACCGGAGCACCCGGTGAAAACCCTCAGCTCCAGTCCTGATCCAGATCCAGGCTAGCATGAAGCTAACCAGGAAGTGAATAGAACTGGAGCGGTCTAGTAAAAATCAGACATCAAGATGAATTCGCGTCTCCTTGGCCTCTTGAAGCTGCAGGAGAACGCGTTCTTGATGGACGAGAAGAACCTGGCGACGGGTCCAGGTTTGGGTTTGGTCAGTTGATGCTTCACGCAGGAGACGATGGCGTTGAGGAGTTGTGGCGTCAGTAGCACCATTTCAACCATAACCTGCAGCGTGCAGCCAAACGTCCGACGCAGGTTGGTGTAAATGATCTTGTCAAGTTTCCTAAGAGTCTCTGCGTCAAAGTTCAAGTTTTCGCCTTCCAACCGGGTCCACGTTTGTTCATACAGACGCCGGATGACGTCCTTCGGTTGTTCGGTGGTCCAGATCATTTTGGCCTTTCTCACCGTTCGCGCCACCAGAGCCTCTATCACGACCCTCACGTACATCTGGTCTTTCTGGAGTTTGTCGGTATCCGTTGTCTGAGCGGGCACGGGAACAGATTGGACCTCCGTGGCGGGCAGCGGCGTCTCGTCCTGGATGGCGGGCAGCGACCTCGGCATCACCGAAGACTCGCTGTCTATCAGAGCGAACGTGACTCTTTTGGTGACGTGGTGGGCCTGAGTGCCGGCCCACCAGTTCGCCAGACACAGGAAGTTGATGACTCTGAGCTGAATGTCGCCGTACATGTCGGCGAGCGCCTGGCGGGCGGACGGCGTCCTGAGGGCGGCGCTGCGAACGGTCGTCTGCCCGGTCATGTGCTGGAATAGCAGGTCGCTCAGATGTTGCGCGAACACCAGGATTCTTTGAGGTGGAGTTTGGTCGAGTCCTCGAAACAGACAAACCTCGTTTTGGCCATCTTGATTTTCGTCCTCCTCCTCCGCCGTTAGCATGGAGTCGACGGTCGCCAGGAGCGACAGCATGGTCTCGCCGCCCTCTGTTTTGGACTTGCACCGGAATTTGGCTTTAAGCTGCGCCAGCATCCGTTGAAACGACGCTTTGGTGAACTTGTTGGTGAAGAAGTGTTTGATCTTGGCGGTGACTCCTTTGAAGCTGGCGGTTCCCTCCTGCCGGGTCTGATCTGTGGACTGCGTCTCCACCGGACTCGAGGCGTCGTCCAGAAGAATCTGAGCCACTTCCTGTGCGACAAATTGGATCTCCAGAGAAGATTCAGAACTCAGCTTCTGGTACTCGGAGTCCGGCACGTCCTCCAGGAGACCGTCTAAGATCGGCCCGATCTCCTGGGTGATTATGTCCTCCACAAGTTTACTACAGTCGCTGCTGAGTGTGTCCATTGAGGAGGATTTTTCTGAGCTGGTGGATTGTAGATCTTCAGATCTGACCTGTGCCAGACGAAGACCTGCAGAGGCCACATCCTTCTGGGTAGAGTCCTCAGAGTCCTCGGACTCATCAGAGTCCTCAGAGTCCTCGGACTCATCAGAGTCCTCAAAGTCCCAGTCCTGGAACTCATAGTCGGTTAAGACCATGTCCTGTTTCCCCTGGGTCTTGAAGGAGAACCTGGTTTTCTCACCTCGACATCGTGGCGGTCTGCCCAGTTTCTTCATCTTGGCGGTGAACGCCTCCAACATCCTGAAGGCGTAGCCCACCATCTTGTTAAGGGTCCGAGCCGGACTGATGCGACTGAGTCTGGGACCTGCCGACAGCTTCGCCACACGGAGGCGAGGCGTTGACGTTGTCTGTGACTTCTGTCAATCGAGTCGGTCAACTGTTCCAAGTTGACTCTCTGAGCTCGGTCTCGGTCCTGGAGGTTCAGAACCTCAGTGAAGCTCTTAGAGAGCGAGTCACCCAGACCGGTCCTGACTTCCTCCTCAGAGATGTGTGTCGCTAATCCCGCAAAAGATTTTAGCAGCGAGTTTGACACCAGCGATATGACGTCCAGGAGCATCTCTGTGAAAATAACAGTGGTGGTTTCGTCGGGTTCTCCCATCATGACCTGGTCCCACCGGTCCTTAGTCATCCTGTCGAATAACGAATAGATGATGGGACGAACCTCATCCACCGTGACCAACTGCATCTCAGTGGTTTTTGACAGTTTTCTAGACATTTACGTAGTTTGGTTTTTGTACGTGTTTGTTGGGGTTTTTTCTGTAAAGTTGTGCAAAGTCAGAAATCGGTCTCCTAATGAAGAAAATCGGAGCTGCTTTGTCTGAAGATTAAAGGACAATGACACTTTGAAGTCACAACATCAAAGAGATGACATCACGGAACATCAAAGCCAGAATTCTGTGATGTCACATTCCGGTAAAAACCGAAGATGACATCAGCTCTTTTTTTTCTTTTCACCGGAGATGATGTCACGGAACATCAAAGCCAGAATTCTGTGATGTCACATTGCGGTAAAAACAAACAGTAGCCTCATCATCAGCTAGCTACTGATGCTAACTTAGCTATGTTAGCTTATTTCGCTAACTAAGTTACTTATCTCAGCTAGATACATTAGCTTTTGTAGCCAGAAAAGCTAATATGTTGGCTAATGTTGTTACCTCAGGTAACTTAGCTACTTCAGCTAACTTAGCAAGTTATGCTAACTAGGTTTAGTCTGAGAACTTATCTGTAAGGTTCTCTGTAAATTGCAACTAATGCTAATCCTAACAGAACAGTAGAGCTAAATAACATTAAAGCTAATGCTAACTTGGTCCACTGTACAATACTGCTAATGTCAGTGCTAAGTTAATTCACAGTCTTTGTAATAAAGTTGAAGTCTTCAGTTTCATTTGTTTTTGTTCACGAATTCAATTAATTTATTGTTTGTTTTTGATTCATTGTTTTATGTTTAGTTGTTTTTTTGGTGTAGGTACCGTGGGGAAACCGGAGCACCCGGTGAAAACCCTCAGCTCCAGTCCTGATCCAGATCCAGGTTAGCATGAAGCTAACCAGGAAGTGAATAGAACTGGAGCTGTTTGTTACTTTGGTCGAGTAAATATTTGCCATCAAGACAAATTTGTGTCTCTGTACACCGTACAGTACTGCTAATGCTAACATGGTTTACCATGTAGTAGTGCTAACGCTAGTGCTAACTTGGCTCACCGTACAGTAGTGCTAACACTAGTGCTAACCCGTCCTCCCGACAGAGGGTGGGTTGTTTTTGGTGTGGGTACGTGGGGAAACCGGAGCACCCGGTGAAAACCCTCAGCTCCAGTCCTGATCCAGATCCAGGCTAGCATGAAGCTAACCAGGAAGTGAATAGAACTGGAGCGGTCTAGTAAAAATCAGACATCAAGATGAATTCGCGTCTCCTTGGCCTCTTGAAGCTGCAGGAGAACGCGTTCTTGATGGACGAGAAGAACCTGGCTGCGGGTCCAGGTTTGGGTTTGGTCAGTTGATGCTTCACGCAGGAGACGATGGCGTTGAGGAGTTGTGGCGTCAGTAGCACCATTTCAACCATAACCTGCAGCGTGCAGCCAAACGTCCGACGCAGGTTGGTGTAAATGATCTTGTCAAGTTTCCTAAGAGTCTCTGCGTCAAAGTTCAAGTTTTCGCCTTCCAACCGGGTCCACGTTTGTTCATACAGACGCCGGATGACGTCCTTCGGTTGTTCGGTGGTCCAGATCATTTTGGCCTTTCTCACCGTTCGCGCCACCAGAGCCTCTATCACGACCCTCACGTACATCTGGTCTTTCTGGAGTTTGTCGGTATCCGTTGTCTGAGCGGGCACGGGAACAGATTGGACCTCCGTGGCGGGCAGCGGCGTCTCGTCCTGGATGGCGGGCAGCGACCTCGGCATCACCGAAGACTCGCTGTCTATCAGAGCGAACGTGACTCTTTTGGTGACGTGGTGGGCCTGAGTGCCGCCCACCAGTTCGCCAGACACAGGAAGTTGATGACTCTGAGCTGAATGTCGCCCGTACATGTCGGCGAAGCGCCTGGCGGGCGGACGGGCGTCCTGAGGGCGGCGCTGCGCGAACGGTCGTCTGCCCGGTCATGTGCTGGAATAGCAGGTCGCTCAGATGTTGCGCGAACACCAGGATTCTTTGAGGTGGAGTTTGGTCGAGTCCTCGAAACAGACAAACCTCGTTTTGGCCATCTTGATTTTTCGCCCTCCTCCTCCGCCGTTAGCATGGAGTCGACGGTCGCCAGGAGCGACAGCATGGTCTCGCCACCCTCTGTTTTGGACTTGCACCGAATTTGGCTTTAAGCTGCGCCAGCATCCGTTGAAACGACGCTTTGGTGAACTTGTTGGTGAAGAAGTGTTTGATCTTGGCGGTGACTCCTTTGAAGCTGGCGGTTCCCTCCTGCGGGTCTGATCTGTGGACTGCGTCTCCACCGGACTCGAGGCGTCGTCCAGAAGAATCTGAGCCACTTCCTGTGCGACAAATTGGATCTCCAGAGAAGATTCAGAACTCAGCTTCTGGTACTCGGAGTCCGGCACGTCCTCCAGGAGACCGTCTAAGATCGGCCCGATCTCCTGGGTGATTATGTCCTCCACAAGTTTACTACAGTCGCTGCTGAGTGTGTCCATTGAGGAGGATTTTTCTGAGCTGGTGGATTGTAGATCTTCAGATCTGACCTGTGCCAGACGAAGACCTGCAGAGGCCACATCCTTCTGGGTAGAGTCCTCAGAGTCCTCGGACTCATCAGAGTCCTCAGAGTCCTCGGACTCATCAGAGTCCTCAAAGTCCCAGTCCTGGAACTCATAGTCGGTTAAGACCATGTCCTGTTTCCCCTGGGTCTTGAAGGAGAACCTGGTTTTCTCACCTCGACATCGTAGCGGTCTGCCCAGTTTCTTCATCTTGGCGGTGAACGCCTCCAACATCCTGAAGGCGTAGCCCACCATCTTGTTAAGGGTCCGAGCCGGACTGATGCGACTGAGTCTGGGACCTGCCGACAGCTTCGCCACGGAGAGCGAGGCGTTGACGTTGTCTGTGACTTCTGTCACAATCGAGTCGGTCAACTGTTCCAAGTTGACTCTCTGAGCTCGGTCTCGGTCCTGGAGGTTCAGAACCTCAGTGAAGCTCTTAGAGAGCGAGTCACCCAGACCGGTCCTGACTTCCTCCTCAGAGATGTGTGTCGCTAATCCCGCAAAAGATTTTAGCAGCGAGTTTGACACCAGCGATATGACGTCCAGGAGCATCTCTGTGAAAATAACAGTGGTGGTTTCGTCGGGTTCTCCCATCATGACCTGGTCCCACCGGTCCTTAGTCATCCTGTCGAATAACGAATAGATGATGGGACGAACCTCATCCACCGTGACCAACTGCATCTCAGTGGTTTTTGACAGTTTTCTAGACATTTACGTAGTTTGGTTTGTACGTGTTTGTTGGGGTTTTTTCTGTAAAGTTGTGCAAAGTCAGAAATCGGTCTCCTAATGAAGAAAATCGGAGCTGCTTTGTCTGAAGATTAAAGGACAATGACACTTTGAAGTCACAACATCAAAGAGATGACATCACGGAACATCAAAGCCAGAATTCTGTGATGTCACATTCCGGTAAAAACCGAAGATGACATCAGCTCTTTTTTTTCTTTTCACCGGAGATGATGTCACGGAACATCAAAGCCAGAATTCTGTGATGTCACATTCCGGTAAAAACCGAAGATGACATCAGCTCTTTTTTTTCTTTTCACCGGAGATGATGTCACGGAACATCAAAGCCAGAATTCTGTGATGTCACATTGCGGTAAAAACAAACAGTAGCCTCATCATCAGCTAGCTACTGATGCTAACTTAGCTATGTTAGCTTATTTCGCTAACTAAGTTACTTATCTCAGCTAGATACATTAGCTTTTGTAGCCAGAAAAGCTAATATGTTGGCTAATGTTGTGACCTCAGGTAACTTAGCTACTTCAGCTAACTTAGCAAGTTATGCTAACTAGGTTTAGTCTGAGAACTTATCTGTAAGGTTCTCTGTAAATTGCAACTAATGCTAATCCTAACAGAACAGTAGAGCTAAATAACATTAAAGCTAATGCTAACTTGGTCCACTGTACAATACTGCTAATGTCAGTGCTAAGTTAATTCACAGTCTTTGTAATAAAGTTGAAGTCTTCAGTTTCATTTGTTTTTGTTCACGAATTCAATTAATTTATTGTTTGTTTTTGATTCATTGTTTTATGTTTAGTTGTTTTTTTGGTGTAGGTACCGTGGGGAAACCGGAGCACCCGGTGAAAACCCTCAGCTCCAGTCCTGATCCAGATCCAGGTTAGCATGAAGCTAACCAGGAAGTGAATAGAACTGGAGCTGTTTGTTACTTTGGTCGAGTAAATATTTGCCATCAAGACAAATTTGTGTCTCTGTACACCGTACAGTACTGCTAATGCTAACATGGTTTACCATGTAGTAGTGCTAACGCTAGTGCTAACTTGGCTCACCGTACAGTAGTGCTAACACTAGTGCTAACCCGTCCTCCCGACAGAGGGTGGGTTGTTTTTTGGTGTGGGTACCGTGGGGAAACCGGAGCACCCGGTGAAAACCCTCAGCTCCAGTCCTGATCCAGATCCAGGCTAGCATGAAGCTAACCAGGAAGTGAATAGAACTGGAGCGGTCTAGTAAAAATCAGACATCAAGATGAATTCGCGTCTCCTTGGCCTCTTGAAGCTGCAGGAGAACGCGTTCTTGATGGACGAGAAGAACCTGGCATGACGGGTCCAGGTTTGGGTTTGGTCAGTTGATGCTTCACGCAGGAGACGATGGCGTTGAGGAGTTGTGGCGTCAGTAGCACCATTTCAACCATAACCTGCAGCGTGCAGCCAAACGTCCGACGCAGGTTGGTGTAAATGATCTTGTCAAGTTTCCTAAGAGTCTCTGCGTCAAAGTTCAAGTTTTCGCCTTCCAACCGGGTCCACGTTTGTTCATACAGACGCCGGATGGCGCCCTTCGGTTGTTCGGTGGTCCAGATCATTTTGGCCTTTCTCACCGTTCGCGCCACCAGAGCCTCTATCACGACCCTCACGTACATCTGGTCTTTCTGGAGTTTGTCGGTATCCGTTGTCTGAGCGGGCACGGGAACAGATTGGACCTCCGTGGCGGGCAGCGGCGTCTCGTCCTGGATGGCGGGCAGCGACCTCGGCATCACCGAAGACTCGCTGTCTATCAGAGCGAACGTGACTCTTTTGGTGACGTGGTGGGCCTGAGTGCCGGGCCCACCAGTTCGCCAGACACAGGAAGTTGATGACTCTGAGCTGAATGTCGCCGTACATGTTGGCGAGCGCCTGGCGGGCGGACGGCGTCCTGAGGGTGGCGCTGCGAACGGTCGTCTGCCCGGTCATGTGCTGGAATAGCAGGTCGCTCAGATGTTGCGCGAACACCAGGATTCTTTGAGGTGGAGTTTGGTCGAGTCCTCGAAACAGACAAACCTCGTTTTGGCCATCTTGATTTTCGTCCTCCTCCTCCGCCGTTAGCATGGAGTCGACGGTCGCCAGGAGCGACAGCATGGTCTCGCCGCCCTCTGTTTTGGACTTGCACCGGAATTTGGCTTTAAGCTGCGCCAGCATCCGTTGAAACGACGCTTTGGTGAACTTGTTGGTGAAGAAGTGTTTGATCTTGGCGGTGACTCCTTTGAAGCTGGCGGTTCCCTCCTGCGGGTCTGATCTGTGGACTGCGTCTCCACGGACTCGGCGTCGTCCAGAAGAATCTGAGCCACTTCCTGTGCGACAAATTGGATCTCCAGAGAAGATTCAGAACTCAGCTTCTGGTACTCGGAGTCCGGCACGTCCTCCAGGAGACCGTCTAAGATCGGCCCGATCTCCTGGGTGATTATGTCCTCCACAAGTTTACTACAGTCGCTGCTGAGTGTGTCCATTGAGGAGGATTTTTCTGAGCTGGTGGATTGTAGATCTTCAGATCTGACCTGTGCCAGACGAAGACCTGCAGAGGCCACATCCTTCTGGGTAGAGTCCTCAGAGTCCTCGGACTCATCAGAGTCCTCAGAGTCCTCGGACTCATCAGAGTCCTCAAAGTCCCAGTCCTGGAACTCATAGTCGGTTAAGACCATGTCCTGTTTCCCCTGGGTCTTGAAGGAGAACCTGGTTTTCTCACCTCGACATCGTAGCGGTCTGCCCAGTTTCTTCATCTTGGCGGTGAACGCCTCCAACATCCTGAAGGCGTAGCCCACCATCTTGTTAAGGGTCCGAGCCGGACTGATGCGACTGAGTCTGGGACCTGCCGACAGCTTCGCCCACGGAGAGCGAGGCGTTGACGTTGTCTGTGACTTCTGTCACAATCGAGTCGGTCAACTGTTCCAAGTTGACTCTCTGAGCTCGGTCTCGGTCCTGGAGGTTCAGAACCTCAGTGAAGCTCTTAGAGAGCGAGTCACCCAGACCGGTCCTGACTTCCTCCTCAGAGATGTGTGTCGCTAATCCCGCAAAAGATTTTAGCAGCGAGTTTGACACCAGCGATATGGACGTCCAGGAGCATCTCTGTGAAAATAACAGTGGTGGTTTCGCCGGGTTCTCCCATCATGACCTGGTCCCACGGTCCTTAGTCATCCTGTCGAATAACGAATAGATGATGGGACGAACCTCATCCACCGTGACCAACTGCATCTCAGTGGTTTTGACAGTTTTCTAGACATTTACGTAGTTTGGTTTGTACGTGTTTGTTGGGGTTTTTCTGTAAAGTTGTGCAAAGTCAGAAATCGGTCTCCTAATGAAGAAAATCGGAGCTGCTTTGTCTGAAGATTAAAGGACAATGACACTTTGAAGTCACAACATCAAAGAGATGACATCACGGAACATCAAAGCCAGAATTCTGTGATGTCACATTCCGGTAAAAACCGAAGATGACATCAGCTCTTTTTTTTTTTCTTTTCACCGGAGATGATGTCACGGAACATCAAAGCCAGAATTCTGTGATGTCACATTGCGGTAAAAACAAACAGTAGCCTCATCATCAGCTAGCTACTGATGCTAACTTAGCTATGTTAGCTTATTTCGCTAACTAAGTTACTTATCTTAGCTAGATACATTAGCTTTTGTAGCCAGAAAAGCTAATATGTTGGCTAATGTTGTGACCTCAGGTAACTTAGCTACTTCAGCTAACTTAGCAAGTTATGCTAACTAGGTTTAGTCTGAGAACTTATCTGTAAGGTTCTCTGTAAATTGCAACTAATGCTAATCCTAACAGAACAGTAGAGCTAAATAACATTAAAGCTAATGCTAACTTGGTCCACTGTACAATACTGCTAATGTCAGTGCTAAGTTAATTCACAGTCTTTGTAATAAAGTTGAAGTCTTCAGTTTCATTTGTTTTTGTTCACGAATTCAATTAATTTATTGTTTGTTTTTGATTCATTGTTTTATGTTTAGTTGTTTTTTGGTGTAGGTACGTGGGGAAACCGGAGCACCGGTGAAAACCCTCAGCTCCAGTCCTGATCCAGATCCAGGTTAGCATGAAGCTAACCAGGAAGTGAATAGAACTGGAGCTGTTTGTTACTTTGGTCGAGTAAATATTTGCCATCAAGACAAATTTGTGTCTCTGTACACCGTACAGTACTGCTAATGCTAACATGGTTTACCATGTAGTAGTGCTAACGCTAGTGCTAACTTGGCTCACCGTACAGTAGTGCTAACACTAGTGCTAACCCGTCCTCCCGACAGAGGGTGGGTTGTTTTTTGGTGTGGGTACCGTGGGGAAACCGGAGCACCCGGTGAAAACCCTCAGCTCCAGTCCTGATCCAGATCCAGGCTAGCATGAAGCTAACCAGGAAGTGAATAGAACTGGAGCGGTCTAGTAAAAATCAGACATCAAGATGAATTCGCGTCTCCTTGGCCTCTTGAAGCTGCAGGAGAACGCGTTCTTGATCTTGATCAACTGTTCCAAGTTGACTCTCTGAGCTCAGTCTTGGTCCTGGAGGTTCAGAACCTCAGTGAAGCTCTTAGAGAGCGAGTCACCCAGACACATTGAAACATGCAACGTTGGAGACAGGTGAATTGAGCTAAATTGTAGGTTTGGGTGTGAGTGTGAATGGTTGTTCGTCTATAAGTGGCCCTGACGAGGGTGAACTCTGCCTTCATCCATAAGTATCTGGGATAGACCAGCCCCCCTGACCCCTGGTACGGGTTAAAGGGTAGAAGATGGATGGATGGACATTTGCGAATGCAGCTGTTGTAGGTAATTTAATGATTTGTTAACAATGCTAATGCTAACTTGGTTCATTAAACCAGTAAGAGATGCAGGTTTTCCTTGTGTTTCTCTAACAGATTGACGTGTTTGGTGGTTTTACTCCGTCGGCAGATTGTTTCTGTGAACATCTCAGACGAATCTGAACGATTTCTGTCTGACGAGCTGATAACAGAGTCAACAGTGTTGGGTAAGCTCAGAAAGCACACGCTGAGTAAACTCACCTTTGGGACACAGACACACAAACACAGCTATTTCTCCCTCGCTTGTTGTTTTTGACGACATGCAGGTATTTTGTCAGTAGCTGCGTTGCTCAATAACCTAATAAAATCTGCGTCTGTGTCTGTGGCGCTCAGACTTCTGGGCCGACGTCGAGACTGGAAGGTTTTAGTTTTGTGTTCGTCTCCAGGATGAAGCTGTTCGTCCTCCTGGTGTGTTGGTGTTGTCTCTTCTGGAGGACGGAGGCTCAGTCACAGTCGTGAGTTTTACGTTTATTTGTTTAATAATAATCACTGCTCCTGTTAGAGGATGTAAAACAAACAAACGAGACATTTAGCATTTTGCTAACTGACGATTTTGACAAGTAACTGATCAGTTTGGTTCATTCATGTCGAGTGTTTGAACAGTCGTCTCAGTGCAGATCAAACTGAGACGTTGACCTCAGCTGACCTGAGGCCGTCGGCTAACACCGACTGTTATCTTACGACGACTGCTAGCTAATTAGCTTGACGACTGCTAGCTAGCTAACTAACCGACTGTTATCTTGTTACGACTGCTAGCTAATGCCGACTGCTAGCTAACACTGCTAGCTGTTATCTTCTTACGACGACTGCTAGCTAATGCCGACTGTTATCTTACAACGACTGCTAGCTAACACCGACTGCTATCTTACGACGACTGCTAGCTAATGCCGACTGCTAGCTTACTGCACTACTGAACGTTAAAACATTCAGGACAAACGCAAAGATACAAATTTGAAAAATTTGAATTTTGAAGGTTGTATAATGAGCTGCAGCTTGTGGAGGACTTTGAACCTTTAGCTCCTCCTCCTACTGAGGTCATGTGACTTCTCGTCAGAGTACACGGCTACGTTAGCTAGCTTAGCTAAATTACTTATTTAATCTATGTTGGTTACTTTGACCAACTTCACTTATTTAATCACCTCATTTGTTAACTTATTTAGAGGCCTTAGCTAACTTGGCTACATTAGCTTAGTGAACTTTGTTACCATGGATAGTTAAGCTAATTCAGGCAACTTAGCTTAGCAATTTACAGCTAATTTACAGCTTCAGATAAATAAAACTCAAAATGAGACAGACTAGTCTCCACCAGCTCCTAGATATTGATGCTAATTAAGCTAATTTAACTATTTAATCGACTTTGGTTACTTCGACTGACTGGTTTATTTAATTACCTCAGCTAGCTAACTTTGTTATTATGGACAGTCAGCTAATTCAGCTAACCAATAAGAAGTTAAATTAGCTGTAAATTGGTGGCAAAGTTGAATTAGCTGAACAAACCATGGTAAAAAGGCTCAGTTGTTTTAGGTATCAAAGTTAGCTAAGCTAATGTTAGCTGAAATAGCTAGTCCCTCACCTGTTGCATACATCATTGGTTGAGATACCAGCTATTTCAGCTAAACTGGCTACATTAGCTTAGCTAACTTTGATCCCTTGAATAATTTAACTGTCTTACATAATTTACAAAATTACTTCAGCTTATTTAGCTACCTTAGCTTTTTAGTTAGCATAGCTAACTTTGTAACATCAGGTAACAGTCAGTTATTTGTCCACTGACGTGTCTCGTTCTGTTCCAGGTATCTGATAACAGCTCCACTCTCGTTACGTTTGGACGCTGTAGAGACTGTGTTGGTGCAGCTTTTCGGGTTCACTGAAGAGGTGAGGGTCTACGTGTTCCTGAAGACCTCCATGGCTTCGGACCATGTGGTTCTGGTTCAAGAAGTTGTGACCCTCAACACTCAGAACAACCATCAGGCCACCGCCAAAGTCCGGGTGGGATATGACACACACGGAGACAAGACACAACTTACATTTTATATTCTTACATGAGAATTTAATCATCTCTCTTTCTCTGTAGCTGTACCCAGGTCAGCTGGATAAGAGTGTAGATCATGTGATCCTCCACGTCCAATCAACACAGATCAACCAGCACCTGTCTGTTCCTGTCAGCCGCACCAATGGCTTCCTGTTCATCCAGACCGACAAACCGCTGTACACCCCACATCAGACTGGTGAGACGCTGAGTTTCTAATGAAATGTCTCTAGCCCCTTCAGAGTTTAGATTATTTAACATGGATTCATGTTAACAGATCAAACGGTTTTTTGTCAAGTCGTCCTCATGTAAGTTGTTACCAGGTTCCAGGTCCTTGTTTGGTTCTAGATCAGACACTGATCCTTAGCTGATAAATTCAGATTGTTCTTGTCCAGATAGGTCCTGTTGAGGTAGGATTTGTTTACGTAGGTCTTTGTCCAGATGTCCTTGTCTAGGTAGACCTTGTCCAGATGGTTCTTGTCTAGGTAGACCTTGTCCAGGTGGTCCTTATCCAGATGGTCCTTGTTAAGGTTCTTTGTTTGGATGTCCTTGTACAGGTAGGCCTTGTCTAGGTAGACTTTTTCCAGATAGACCTTGTCCAGATGGTTCTTGTCCAGATGGTTCTTGCCTAGATGGTTCTTGCCTAGATGGTTCTTGTCCAAATGGTTCTTGTCCAGATGGTTCTTGTCTAGATGGTTCTTGTCTAGATGGTTCTTGTCCAGGTGGATCTTGTCCAGGTGGATCTTGTCCAGGTGGATCTTGTCCAGCTAGGCATTGTTGTTCAAATAGTCCTTATCAAAAAAAAGTCAAGTATTTCATGGTCAAAACAAGTGACCTTTGCTCAGGAACTCTTCATCAACCTCTGCTGCCAGGTAGTGCTTAGTAGCTGTGGTTCTTGATGATTCATAAAGTTAAACAGTCTGTCAACTGTTTAGTTGCTCTGGGTTTTGGTAGTCCTCGGGACGTCAGGTGGTCTCGGTTTAGGTAGACACATATAAAGTCCTCATCTACTTGTGACATTGTTCAGTTTGTCCTGGTGAACAAAACGTTTCTGTTTTATTTCTGTTTCCAGTCAAAGTGAGGGCGTTCTCCCTCAACCAGGAGCTGAGACCAGCCAACCGCAGCGTCTTCCTGACCTTTAAGGTGAGTGTAATTCCCTGCAGGGCCAGCAGGGGGACGGCGACGACATCGAGTAACAAGATTAGTGTCAGATGAATCGTTTTGTCTCCTCAGGACCCCGATCGTAAAACCGTGGACATAGTGGAGATGATTGATGTCAATAATGGAATCCCGTCAATGCAGAACCCTTTCAAAATCCCCATTAAACCGAAGTAAGAACGTAAACACAGTCGTCACTGAATCCCTGTGATTCCAGACTGTTTGTAACACTGTGTTTGTTCAGGTTGGGGATCTGGTCCATTGAAGCTTCGTACTCTGGAGACTTCACCACAACGGCCAGAGCGGACTTTGAAGTTAAAGAATATGGTACGGACTGTAGCGCTGGTCAAACTGATGGTATCGGTAACACCGAGTGTAACGTTATTATCCTGTGTTAGTTCTTCCCAGTTTCTCCATCGTGGTGAAACCAGAAACAAACTACATCAGCTACGGAAGCTTCAACAGTTTCAACTTCTTGGTCACAGCCAAGTGAGTAAAGATCCTGAGGTCAGTCGCAGCCGCTACGAACGGTTTAAAACGGTCGTTTCACCCGTCGCAGGTACCTGCACGGCGCCCCGGTGTCCATCGGCGAGGTGTTTCTGCGCTACGGCTACGTTAGCGGCAAGAATCCTCCAGTTATCATCCCCAGCTCCGTCACCAGAGCGATAGTAAGCAACACAAACGGCAGCACACAACGCTGAAGTGACGGTCGGGAGTAGTCTGGACCCGGGGTCAAACGCCCCGTCAAAGATATTTCACGTTGGTTGAAGTAATATCGAGTTTGACCGTCTTGTTTTTACAAGCAAATAGTTAACAATGAAAATAAAATGTCTCTAAATTATCATTCAGTGACCTTTGACTGGTGATCAGCTGTAGCCACAATTAGATGGACGCCTCTTCAGAGTTAGCATCATGTAGCGTAGCCTAGCCAAACTAACATCATTCACATACCGGCTAATGGAAAACAGTAATGCTAATATATGAGCTAGGTAGCTAACGTTATTAGTCCTGAACACAATGTTAGCAAACTGAGCATTAGAGATGCCAAGTGTTAGAGATGCTAACTGTTAGAGATGCTAAGTATTAGAGGTGCTAAATGTTAGCAATCCTAAGCGTTAGTGATGCTAAGCATTAGAGATGCTAAGTCTTAAAGATGCTAAATGTTGGAAATGCCAAGCTAGGCGATGCTAAGCGTTAGTGATGCTAAGTGGTAGCGTTTCAGATTCTTCAGAGTTAGCATCATGTAGTGCAGCCTAGCCAAGTTAACATCATTCAGATACTAGCTAGCAGCTATGGCTAATGGAAAACAATAACGCTAACATATGAGCTAGGTGGCTAACATTGCTAGCCTTGAAATTTAACCAGATAAGACAAATATTAGTATCTAAAAAATATTGAAAGTCAGTTAATTACACTTTTATTTTGACATCTTTCCCAATACCTGGTGATGACGGGCGTTCCAGATCAGCAGATTCATCATTTTTCTGACTCTTCATGGACACATCGACCTGTTGTTCAGGAAAATGATGAATGATTTGTTTATTGGGTAAGATGTCAAAATAAAAGTGGAAAAAATCTGACTTTTAATGCTTTTTAAATACTAATAATTGTGTTTAGGACTAATAACTTTAGCTTCTTAGCTCATATATTAGTGTTATTGTTTTCCATTAGCCATAGCTGCTAGCTAGTACCTGAATGACGTGAGCTTGGCTAGGCTACGCTGCACGATGCTAACTCTGAAGAGGCTTAAGTGTATCAAGAGGTTGTTAAAAAAAACAAAAAAACTGTTTTACAAGGAAAAGGAAAATGATGAATCTGCTGATCTTGTACATCCATGTAATTGTGGCTACAGCTGGTCACCAGTCAAAGGTCACTAGTTACTCCAGACCGTCACTTTAAGGTGAAGCATGGGTTTTGTTGACGTTGATGCGGTGTTTCTGGTGATCGTCATGTGTTTGTTCAGTTATCTTCTTCAGGTGAACTAGAAGTGAACGTCAACATGGAGGATGTTCTGTCCAAACACAACGGACCTAGAGACCTCAACGGTCTGGTGGGGAAGTACTTGTACATCGCTGTTATGGTGCTGGAGGACACAGGTAGCGCACGTTAACCTAAACCACCACGTGGTACATCGCATCGTAACATCCGTTCACCCCTTCACTCCTCGTCTCTCAGGTGGAATCACTGAGGAGGCGGAGTTTGCTGGCGTGAAGTTCGTCAAATCACCGTACAGTCTGAGTCTGGTGTCGACGCCACCGTTCATCAAACCTGCTCTTCCTTACAACGTCCAGGTTGGTCGATGAACCTGCTGCAATAATAGATACAAATAAATAAAACCACTGGTGTAAATAAACACAGACAAACATTAAATTACATAACAAATTTCTTACAGTTAACACTTAGCATCTCTAATGCTTAACATCGCTAATGTTTAGCATCTCTGACGCTTAGTATCACTAGCGTGTAGCATCTCTAATGCTTAGCATCACCAATGTTTAGCATCGCTAACACTTAGCATCGCTAACGCTTAGTATAGCTAATGTTTAGCATCTCTAACGCTTAGCATCTTTAACACTTAGCATCGTTAACACTTAGAATCATTAATGTTTAGCATCTCTTAACACTTAGCATCACTAACACTTAGCATTATTAACACTTAACATCTCTAATGCGTAATATCGCTAATGTTTAGCATCTCTTAACACTTAGCACCTAGCATTGCTAACTTTTACCACCACTAACACTTAGCATTTCTAATGCTTAGCATCTCTAACACTGACATCACAAACACCTAGCATTTCTAACATTTAGCATTGCCCTCACCTAGCATAACTAGTGCCTAGCATTGCTAACGTTTAGCATCGCTAACTCTCATTCACACAACACAAAGTAAGAGTCACACTCACAAAGTACAAAATACTAATGATCATTTCATTAAATCAAGGATCGTAATCGAAATCTAAACATAAGTGTTTAGCCATGTAGCTAAAACCAAAACAAACCAAACTTCGTCACGTCACGTGGAGCTCCTCCTCGTCTGGTCTCTGCAGGTCCTGGTCAGGGACCACCTGGAGAAGCCGGTGAAACGGGTCCGGGTGCAACTGGTGGAACGAACCCTGATCCGACAGGGTCAGGAGAACGAGGAGATGTCCTGTCCCGTCAGCGTCAACAGCCAATCAGACGGCATCGCTCTCTTCATGTGTAACACGCCAAGAGGAGCAGTCAGGGCGGTGCTGAGGGTGAGCGGGACAACGCCGGCGCCATCTTTGTTTACGTGTTGTCTTGTTGTTCACTTTGAATAGATTTGTTTGTCAGTTAACTTAGCCGACAAAATTAGCTATTTAAGCTCACAACTAAGTTAGCTATTAGCTATTTAAGCTGACAACGAAGTTAGCTTAAATAGCTAATTTTGTCGGCTAAGTTAACTGACAAACAAGAGCTAATTTAAGTTGTTAGCTAACTAATCTCATTTAGCCGCTCCAGCTAACTTAGCTTACTTTGTTACCTTTAGTATTGTATTATTTCAGCTAGCTTAGCTACTCACTTTAGTCTCCACCTGTCACAATATAAACAACAAGGTACTAGCTACTGATGCTAACTTGGCTATGTTAGCCAACAAGGTAAAATAGCGATTCAACTAACTTAGTTACTTCAACTAACTTGCTATGTTAGCTAACTTATCTCATTTGGCCACCCCAGCTAACTTTTTGATAACTTAGCTAATGTACCTATTTAAGCTAACGTAGTTACCTCAGCTACTTGCTGTGTTATCAACTGTTAAGTCATCAGTAGTCAACAAGTTACTAGCTACCTTAGCTAATTTAGATAATTAAGTAATTCAAGCTAACTTAGATACTTCAACTAACTTGCTATGTTAGTTAACTTATCTCATTTAGCCACCCCCAGCTAACTTAGTTAACCTTATATACTTTAAATAACTTAGCTATTTAAGCTAACTTAGCTATCCCAGCTACTTTTTGTGTTGTTTACCTGTTGTTTACTTGTTGTTTTTGCGTTGTTTATGTTTGTTTGACTCATCGATGCAGTTTGAGACGGCGGACCCCGCCCTCCCCCCGGCCAGTCAGGCCAGTCTGACGCTGGAGGCGGTGGCGTATCGCTCCCCGAACCAGCGCTACCTGTACATCGACCCACCGCTGTCCAGCCACGGCCTGGTGGTGGGGCAGTACGCCAACATCAAGGTGTACTCAGACACGCCCTCCTACCTGCCCATCAGAGCCATCAGCTACCTGGTGAGGACGCACGACCACGGTGTTTGTGCTGTTTCTGTAGTAACTGATGACTTGTTGTTGACCTGTTGTTGTTTACTTGTTGACCTGTTGTTTGTCTGTTGTTGTTTATCTTTTGTTGTTTATCTGTTGTCGTTTATCTGTTGTTGTTAATGTCTTGTTCATCTGTGGTTGTTGTTTATCTGTTGTTTACGTGTCCTTTACCTGAATGAATGAATGAATGAACACAAAAAACACAGACACAGATTGTTCTTCTAGTCATTATACCTGTTATTTACTTGTTGTTTACCCGTGTTGACTGATTGTTGTTGCTGATGATGTGTTGTTGTTGTCTACATCCCTCCTTGGTGTGGATCAGGTGATCTCGAGGGGGAAGGTGGTGGACTTCGACAGCATCAAGATGGCCTCCAACGTCGACAACAAACTGACTCTGAGGTTCCGGGTGACGAGCACCATGGTCCCGTCCATCAGACTGCTGGTCTACTACATCCTGTTCGGAGAGGGAACCAACGAGCTGGTGGCTGACTCCATCTGGTTGGACGTCAAGGACAAGTGTGTCAACGGGCTCCAGGTACGACCGCACACCTGCGTCTAAGCCCCGCCCCCTCAGACGGGACAACAGGTGATGTTGTTGTTGTGACGTTTTTATTTGAGACGGAAACGTTGAGGATCTAAAGGTTGGCGGCTGCTACGCTAGCTAACGTATCTCATTTAGCCACTGCAGCTAGCTTAGCTAACTTACCTTAGCTAATAGCTTTGGTATTTTATTATTTAAGCTAGCTAAGCTACTTCAGCTAACTGAAAGTCTAAAGTTTAACTTAAGTTTAGTTTCCACCTGTGACATCAACCGACAGGTTACTAGCTACTGATGCTAACTGGGCTACGTTAGCCAATTTAGCGAATTTAGAGACCTTAGCTAATATAGCTATGTAAGCTAGCTTAGTTACCCATTTTAGCGAATTTAACCATCTCAGTTGTGTGATAACTTATTCAATTTAAATACCTTAGCAGTCGACAAGTTACTAGCTACTTCAGCTAACTTAGCAAATGTAGATAATTTAGCGATTTAAGCTAACTTAGTTACTTCAACTAACTTGCTATGTTAGCAAACTTATCTCATTTAGCCACTACAGCTAGCTAGCTTAGCTAACTGTTTGTTTTTTTTTTATCTTTGAGACTCCACCCATCACATATAACCAACGAGTTACTAGCTACTGATGCTAACTTGGCTATGTTAGCTAACATAGCTAATTTAGAGACCTTAGCTACCTGTGTGTGTGTGTGTGTGTCAGACTGATCTGTCATCTCGGAGAACCAACTTCAAGCCAAAGGAGAAGCTGCGTCTGGACATCAGAACCAATCAGGACGGCCTGGTGGCGCTGTCCGCCGTGGACACCGCCGTCTTCTCCCTGATGCCCGGTTACAGAGACCCCGTTTCCAAGGTAACACCCATAAACATCCAGTGTGTGTTGCACTTCCTGTTTGAGCCGCGAGGCGACCCGCTCAGTGATGGGATGTACGGCGTCTAGGTTCTACATCACATCGAGCAGAGCGACCTCGGCTGTGGCGGCGGCGGCGGCAAAGACGGCGCCGACGTCTTCCGATTGGCCGGCCTCACCTTCATCACCAACGCCAACGCCCAGCCGTCAGCCAGCGGTACGTCAGCCCACCGCCCCGTGTTGTGATGTCAGTGTGACAACGTTGTGACATCAGTGTGACATCATCTGTGTGTGCAGACGCGGTGTGTACGGCGGCGGTGCGAGCGAAGAGACAAGTGACGGAGGAAGCCAGGAGGGAGAAAGGTCAGTCTGAGGGCGGGGCCTGACGGGGCCTGGCTCCTTCCACTTTACCAACTAGCCAATCACAAACAACTGGAGCTTCGGTTGTTTACTTATTGTTCAATTGTTGTTTTTGTGATTGAGATGTTATTTACTTGTTGCGTATGAGCTGTTTTTGTGTTGTTTACCTGTTGTTGTTGACCTGCAGTGAACAGCTACCACCCGCGGTTGGTGCAGTGCTGTGAGAACGGGATGAGGTACAGCCCGACCGGCGTCACCTGTCAAACCTACGCTGACCAACAGTTTAAAAGCAGAAAACATCCGCGATGTAAACAAGTGTTTATCGAGTGCTGCATCTTCATCCAGCAGGTGGCGCCGGGACAGACCATCATACTGGGACGCCACGGTCAGTCTGCACCGCACACACACACACACACGTATGTGGAGGGTGGTGGTGTCACGCTAATGTTAGCATAGACTAGTCTCCACCTGAGTATGTTAGCCAACTTGTATGTTAGCCAATCAGCTAACTTGACTATAGTAGCTAACTTCAGACTGATGAGTTGCTAGCTACTACAGCTAACTTGGCTATGTTAGCTAACTTAGTTAAAGCAGATACGTGAGCTTTGATACCTCAGGTAATTTTGCTGTTCCTCAGCTACCTTAGCTTAACTTGGCTACATTAGCTAATGTAGCTAGTTTAGCTATCTTTAGCTGTTTTTTTTTGTGTGTGTGTGTGTGTGTTTGTGTGTGTGTGTGCAGGTATGGGGGCGGACTTCGACCTGGCGCCATCTTTAGTGCGGAGCTTCTTTCCAGAGAGTTGGCTGTGGGAGGTTCAGCCCGTCAGGTGACACAAATCAAACACACCTCGGACTTTCTGTTTGTTTGTTTGTTTGTTTGATCAAATAAAGTTCAAAGATATAAGATCACATGAGTGTCTGAGCTCACGTCTCTGTGTTGTGTTTACAGTCCGCCCCAAACGTCCGTCACCAGGACGCTACCAGATTCTCTCACCACCTGGGAGGTCAAGGCCGTGGGGATGTTCAGGGACGGTGGGTTTGTTCTCTACTTAGTTACTTCCTTCTCTACTACAACACTACAGTAACTCAGGTGCTATCTGTGACAGTCTGCTTAGCTGTTTGGCTAATGTTAGCATTAGCAGCTGAGTTCAGCGTGAAACTTTACTCCTACATCAACATTTCATCATCAACATCTGTCAACAAAACGCATGTTTATAGCATGCTAACTCTGTGTCTTGGAGTTAGCATGTTAGCCCTGTAGCTATCTGTGTAGCATGCTAACTCTGTGTCTTGGTGTTAGCATGTTAGCCCTGTAGCTATCTGTGTAGCATGCTAACTCTGTGTCTTAGTGTGAGCATGTTAGCCCTGTAGCTATCTGTGTAGCATGCTAACTCTGTGTGTGGATGTTAGCATGTTAGCCCTGTAGCTATCTGTGTAGCATGCTAACCCTGTGTCTGGATGTTAGCATGTTAGCCCTGTAGTTATCTGTGTAGCATGCTCACCCTGCTTATATTAGCCTGCTAGCTCTTTAGCTGGCTAGTAATGATGCTTGCCCTATAGGTAGCTGTATAGCCAGCTAGTCCTGTGTCTGGATGTTAGCCTTATAGCCCTGTAGCCGGCTAATAATGATGATAGCCTTGGTTAAAGCTGGTTGTATAGCATGCTAGTCCAGTATGGGGCTAGTTAGCGTATTAGTGTCCATTCTGTCCTGCAGGTATATGCGTCTCGGAGCCGGTCCAGGTGTCGGTTAATCTGCTGCTGAGCGTCAACGTCCCGCTACCATATCAGGTGGTCCGCGGCGAGCAGCTGGACCTAACGGGTTCGGTGTACAACCAGCAGAACGACAAGATCCAGGTAACCCCTGCTTGCAACTACATATCCCATCATGCCCTGCGCTGACGGAGGACAAGCTGCCGAGCGTCTCTCTGGTCTCTTCCTCAGTTCTGCGTGACGCTGACAGCCGGTCCAGCGATCTGCTTGTACCAGGCGGCGGATGTTCGCGGAGGGGCGGGGCTACGCTCCACGACCTGCAACTACACGCCTCTGTCAGCGAGGGGCGTGGCCACAGTCAGCTTCACCCTGCTGGCGCTGGAGCCTGGAGAGCACACGCTAACCTTCACCCTGAAGACACGCTACGGAGCCACCGACATCCTGGAGAAGAAGCTCAGAGTGGTGGTTGGTACACGGACTCTGATTGGCTCAGTGTCATGTGACATGTCAGACCAGTCAGAGGGCAGAAACATGAAACAGCCACTGTTGTGGTCGATGTGCCTGGATGTTAGCATGCTAGCCTTGTAGCTAGCTAAATGACATGCTAGCCCTGTTGCTGGCTAGTAACAGTGCTACGCCTGTAGGTAGCTGAATAGCATGCTAGCCCCATGTCTGGATGTTAGCATGCTAGCCCCATGTCTGGATGTTAGCATGCTAGCCCCAGGTCTGGATGTTAGCATGCTAGCCCCATGTCTGGATGTTAGCATGCTAGCCCCAGGTCTGGATGTTAGCATGCTAGCCCCATGTCTGAATGTTTGCATGCTAGCCCTGTGTCTAGCCAGTAAACGTGGTCTTCATGTTGTGTTTGCAGCCGGAGGGCGTGAGGACAGAGGTTTACTCCGGAGGCAGGTTGGACCCTCAGGGACTCTATGGTATGTTGGACCTGATCCAGAATCTTGTAACGATGCAGCTTCAGTCTTCAGGTCTTTGAACTGTGGTTCGATGTCGTCACAGGTTCAGAGAAGATGACGGTAACGTTAAAGAACAAAATGCCGGCGAACATCGTTCCTAACACGGACGTGGAGCGGATGTTGACCATCAACAGTAAGACCTGGTCTAAGTCCAGCTGAGGCGTTGGACGTTTGAGTTAATTTAGCCACCTCAACTAACTCGACAGCGTTTGCTAACTTGGCTAACACGGCTACGTTAGCTAACCTAGCTTCTTTCTCAGGTGAAGTCCTCAGCGAGGTCGTGTCCGTCGTCATGAACCCCGAAGGCCTCAAACAACTCATCAACCTGCCGCCCGGGTCGGTGGAGGCGGAGCTCGGTGGGCTCCTCCCCCTCATCCACGTGTACCGGTACCTGGAGACGACGGGGAAGTGGAACATCCTGGGACAGGACATCCAGACGAGCTCCGCCCACCTGAAACAGAAGATCAGAGAAGGTGAGGTGAGGAGAGGCTATAACGCTATAACGTTACAACGAACGCGTTACAACGTTACAACGTTATAACGCTATAACGTTACAACGTTACAAGCGCTACACTACGCGCTACAACGCTATAACGCTGGCGCTACAACGCTTACAACGCGCGTTATAACGCTACAACGCTAACGCTACAACGCTACGTTACAACGCGTTACAACGCTACAACGCTACAGCGCTACAACGCTGGCGTTACAACGCTACAACGCGCTACAACGCTACAACGCTACAACGCTTACAACGTTACAACGTTATAACGCTGGCGTTAACGCTACAGCGCTACAACGCTACAACGCTGGCGTTACAACGTTACACAGCGCTACAACGCGCTACAACGCTACAACGTTACAACGTTACAACGTTACAACGCTACAACGTTACAACGTTACAACGTTACAATGTTTCAGATGCGTCAGCAGCAGGGATGTAAACAATGTGTCTTTATCTTTGTCAAGGTCTCAGGCCAGGTCTCAGGCCAGGTCTCAGACCAGGTCTCAGGCCAGGTCTCAGACCAGGTCTCAGACCAGGTCTCAGGCCAGGTCTCAGACCAGGTCTCAGACCTTGACAAAGACTTCTACTGACATCTGCTGGTCACTTTTAATATTTGAAACCATAAATTCAGGGTTTGTTTTATCTTGTCTCTGCACGCGTGTGTGTGCATCTGTGCGTCTGTGTGTGTGTGTTCAGGTCTGGCCGGTATCAGCACCTTCAGACTCGGAGACTCCAGCTACAGCATGTGGAGGGATCGAGAACCCAGCACCTGGTTAGACCTCATACCTGGTCCTGATCCTGGCCAGACAGGGACTTAGACCTGGTGTTTTTCCTGGTCTCTGTCCTGGTCTCAGACCTGGATTCAGACCTGGTCTCTGTCCTAGTCTGACCTGGTCTCTGGTAGCCTCCGGCTCCCCCTGCTGGTCAGAGACCATAAGTGTTATAATCCCTGCTCTGTGTCTGTCAGGCTGACCTGTCTGGTTGTGAGGACGTTGTCTTCGTGTCATCAGGTCGTCCCCGTCGACGCCCAGTCTCTGTCCGAGTCTCTGTCCTGGTTGATCCGCCACGCTCAGAGTCCCAACGGCTCCTTCTCCGACACGTCGTCCTTCAGACCCAACAAAGTCCTGGTCGGTACCCGCGTCTCCTCCAGATCCCGGTCTTAACCGTGGTGTGACTGGGTGAGGTTAAAGCTCTGTGATTGGCTGCAGGCGGCGGGCGGCGCGGCGGACGAGAGGACCGTGTACCTGACGGCCTTCGCACTCATCGCCATGTTCAAGGCCACGAGGATCAACGAGCCCATCCTGCAGCTGCGCGTGAGGATCACCTCTGACCCCGGTCCTGGACCCGGTCTCTGTCCTGGTCCTTGACCTGGACTCAGACCCGGTCTCTGTCTCCCTCACAGTCCCATGACGACAGCATGGCGTCAGCGGCGGCCTACATTTCCCAGCATGCCCCGGCAGTGAAGAGCGTGTACGTGCGCGCCGTGGCGACCTACGCCCTGACGCTGTTCGATCCCGACGGCGTCGCTGTGTCTGAGCTGCTCACTGGTCTGGAAAAGGTGGCTCTGCAGAAAGGTCAGAGACCCCGAGACCAGGACCAGGTCTAGGACCAGGACCAGGCTGGATTCACAGTGTGTGTGTGTGTGCGTGTGTGTGTGCAGGTCAGCCCGCCATCCTCAGGTTCTGGCAGGAGTCCAACGTGGCAGCTGACTGGCTGAAACCTGACCAGTCCAGCGGCCTCACGGTGGAGACGACGGCCTACGTCCTGCTGACGCTGCTGCACAAGGTGCTGACCAGGACCTGGTCCTGGTCTCAGACCTAGACTCTGTCTTTGTCCTGGTTTTAGACAGTGTATGGTTTCTGTTCTCTCGTGGTCTCTGTCCTGGTCTCTCCTGGTCTCTCCTGGTCTCAGGCGTGGTAACTGTTCTTGTGGTCTCCTTTCTGACTGTTCTGGTCTCTGTTGTGGTCTCTGTCCTTGTCTCTCTCTTGGTCTTTGTCATGCTGTCAGTCCTGGTTTCTGTTTTAGTCTTTTTCCTGGTCCCTGTCCTGGACTATTCTGGTCTCTGTTGTGGTCTCTCTCCTGGTCTCAGACCTGGTCTCTGTCCTGGTCTCAGACGACTCGTGTCAGCACTTCCTGTTTCCTGTGAAGTTGTCGTCCAATCAGAAGTGTCTCCTTGTGTTAAAGGGGCGGTTCCACTACGCCAACCCAGTCGTGTCCTGGCTGACCCAGGACCAGCACTACGGACAGGGTTTCTACTCTGTGCAGGTACACACACACACACACACACACACAGAGGACTCCTGACCCCTGACCTCTGACCTCTGACCTCAGGACACTGTGCTGACCCTGGAGGCGGTGACAGAGTACAGTAAAAAGGTGCAGCGGTCTGACCTGAACCAGGACATCGTGATCCGCTACAACAGGAAGGGACTGCTGGGAGAAGTCCATCTGAGCCAGACCCGCCCCGTGGCCACGCCCATCCAGGTGAGAGGGGGCGGAGTCAGACCGCTGGGGTCTGATGGACGTGGACTCAGACTAACGTTTCTGACCGTTTGTGTGTCTGCGTCTCAGGTGACGAAAGACGACGACATCACCGCGTCCACGGGTTACGGGAGGGGCGTGTCCAACGTGAAGGTGGGTGTGGCTTAGTTTAGTCACGTTGAACCGAAACTTCCCAGAATTCCTTTCAACCGTCCCCGTGTCTCCAGCTGAAGACGGTTTACTACGAGACGACGGCGTCTTCCGACAAGTGTCACTTCGACCTGACAATCGAGCTGGTTGGTCCCGACGCGTCCAGGAGTGAGTCTCCACCCGCCTGTCTCCACCCGCCTGTCTCCACCCGTCTGTCTGTCTCCACCTGTCTGTCTGTCTCCACCCGCCTGTCTCCACCTGTCTGTCTGTCTCCACCCGTCTGTCTGTCTCCACCTGCCTGTCTCTGTGTCTCCACCCGCCTGTCTGTCTCCACCCGTCTGTCTGTCTCCACTCGCCTGTCTCCACCTGTCTGTCTGTCTCCACCCGCCTGTCTGTCTCCACCTGTCTGTCTCTGTGTCTCCACCTGTCTGTCTGTCTCTGTGTCTCCACCCGTCTCACTGTCTCCGTCTCGTCCTCAGGTCCCAGTATTCGTGGTCCGTACCTCGTCGCTTGTGCAAAGTAAGGAGACACCACCTAGTGGCTGTTAACTGCTGCTACATGCAGCGTTACCGTCAGCGCTAGCTGTAGCTAGCTGTTAGCTAACTAGCGCTAGCCGTTAGCTAGCTGTTAGCTAACTAGTGCTAGCCGTTAGCAAGCTGTTAGCTAACTAGCGCTAGCAGCATTTCCTACTGATGCTAACGAGTCTGTAACAACAGGTACAAACCTCGTCCTAACGAGGTCTACACCGAGTCCAGTCTGACTGTGATGAAGATCCAGCTGCCCACAGGTGTGGTGGCCTACCTGGAGGACCTGAGACAGGTGAACTCAACTGCACCACCTCGTCAGGAACCTGGTCCTGGTCCTGGTCCTGGTTCAGGTCTCTGGTTCCTGAGGTTTAGATGTGTTTGTTTGTTTTGATGTTGTTTTTCAGTTCCAGGACCTTGATGAGCCGATGATCTCACACTACGAGCTGCAGGGCAGCACCGTAGTGATCCAGATGGACTCGGTGAGTTCTGGTTCTGGTCCGATCCTGGTCCTCAGACATGCAGACGGGGTCTGAGAACGTTTTCTCTGTGACGCAGGTTCCATCCGACATCTTCTTGTGCATCAGTTTCCGGGTCAGGACGGCGTTCAAGGTGACGGGGTCCAGCGAGTCGCTGTTCACCGTCTACGAGCCGCAGGACAAAGGTGACGATGTCACACCTGACGATGTCACACCTGACGACGTCACACCTGATGACGTCACACCTGATGACGTCACACCTGACGACGTCACACCTGATGACGTCAGGTTAAATAAAGTCTCTTTTCTTCTTCAGGAAACATTTGTATCAAACAGTTTTCATCTGAGGAGCAGAAGCTGCAGCGGCTCTGTGTTGGAGACCAGTGTCAGTGTATGGCAGGTAAGACCTGGACCTAGACCTGGACATGGACCCTCAGACCTGGACTCTCATAGACCTGGACTCTCATAGACCTGAACCCTCATAGACCTGAACCCTCATAGACCTGAACCCTCATAGACCTGATCCTCTCCCCCCAGCTGCCTGCGCCACCTACAGGGGCTCGGTGGACTTGAGTCTGACGTCGTCGAGACGCAGCGAGGAGACATGTCGTCCTCAGGTCAGATACGGTGAGACATAGACAGGAAGTGGCCCTTCACAATAAGAGCCTTCACAATAAGAGCCCTGTGTTAACGCAGTGTGTGTTGCAGCGTTCAAGGTGGAGGTGAAGGCGGCGGCAGCGGAGGGCGACTTCATGACGTACACGGCAACGGTCGTCGAGGTCCTGAAGAACACGGACAAAGGTTTTACCCGCCCACTTTTATTGTGAAAATATTGTGTTTGTGGCGTGATGACGACATCACGACGTGGTGACGTCACGGCGTGGTGATGACATCACAGCATGGCTTGTGCTGCAGAGCTGCAGGCAGTGAGCTCAGGGACGGAGGTGGAGCTGGTTACCAGGGCGACGTGCAGCAGCGTGGAGCTGCAGACCGACCATCAGTACCTGGTGACGGGCGCCAGTGGGTCAGAGGTCATCGTGTCTCAGAGCATCAGGTGAGTGCGGCGCCTCCCGGTGGCGGTCACAGCTGTCGGTCTGACGACGAGGTTCATAACCATGATGTCTCTGCTGCAGGTACCGTCTCCCTCTGGACTCGGACGCCATCTTGGATCCGTGGCCGACCTCCTGCAGCTCTCAGGACTGTGAGGAACTGGTCTCCCAGCTGGAGGACTTGGCTCTGGACCTGCAGCTGCAGGGTTGTCCCGGGTCTTTGTGATGTCGACGGCATCTCTGAGTCTTTACTCCTTTTACATTTAGTTTGTGTGGATCAATGAACCGATAATGAATCGATGAGAATCAATAAATCAACTCTTCATTCATGTTTATGTCGACGGAGCTCGTGTTGCGTTCAAGTGGTGTCGGAATTTTCTCAAATAAAATAATGAAAATAAACCTGAAAGTGTTTGTGTTTGTTTCATATTTAAACTGCTCCAGTCGGAGTATGATGGGTAAGACCTGGGACATGGACCTGGACCTGGTACCAAAACCGGGGACAGGTCTAGGACCATGTTCAGATCCAAGTCCTGGTCCTGGACATGGTCCTGTCCAGGACCAGTGTCCTGCAGGAGGTCGGCCACGGATCCAAGATGGCGTCCGAGTCCAGAGGGAGACGGTACCTGCAGCAGAGACATCACGGTTATGAACCTCGTCGTCAGACCGACAGCTGTGACCGCCACCGGGAGGCGCCGCACTCACCTGACGCTCACCAGGTCCTGGACATGGTCCTGTCCAGGTCCTGGACATGGTCCTGTCCAGGTCCTGGACATGGTCCTGTCCAGGTCCTGGACATGGTCCTGTCCAGGTCCTGGACATGGTCCTGTCCAGGTCCTGGACATGGTCCTGTCCAGGACCAGGTGTGTGTGTGTTAATGTTTGCGTGTATTAAAAACCGCCCTCAGTGAAACATCGTGTTACATCCGGTGTTTCCAGTTTCCGGCGTGTCCCTGAACGCCGCATCCACCTGTCGGCGGTTCGTATAAATTTCCGATGAAAATCGAGTTTTCCCGAGTCGCCTCTGCTGCGCGTGCCTCGGTGTTTCCGTGGTTACGGTAGGATTAAAGAGCCACCTGGCTGAAGCTAGTTAGCTCACAGAGTTAACAGAGGTAACGTCTCCCGGTTACACCGTCAACTGGTCCCGGTTTCTTCTGTGGACGGTCACGCGCCGTCCGCGTGGTAACGGAGTGAGTCTTTGAACTTACCGCCGTCCAAAGCTACTAGTTTCTATGGCGACGGACGCTCTTACCAGGTTAAAGCTACAGCTAGTTATTGGTAAAGTTTTAACTAACATTAGCTGCTCACTGCTTCTAACACTAACATCAGCTGGTTAGCTGCTTTAACACTTATTTAGTTTACTTGTAACCACACGATAACTAGTCTTCACTTCACCTGGAAACAACTAGTTTTAACTAACTAGTATTTCTGTCCGTCTGTAGCCACATTAGCTCACGTAGTCAAGTCAAGCTAACGTAGCTAAGTTAGCTAATGTGTAACCATTTAAGCTAATGTGACGTTAGCTAACTTTTTGTTTTGTTTCTAATCAACATTTCCTGTGTCTCTTTCACAATAAATGTCCCTGTGTGACCAGTTGGAGCTACAACTTCTTTATAAGATCGATGGTTGAACTGGACACATCATCACCACCACCACCTCCATCACCCCGACATGGAGTCACTACTCCACCTGCTGGACGACTCAGGTAAAGACACGTTTGTTTGAAGCGCTAACAACAGACCTGATGTGAAAACCTGACGAAAAGCAATGGAGCAACAGAGCCGCAGGGGAATTAGCTCAAATGGTAGAGCGCTCGCTTAGCATGCGAGAGGTAGCGGGATCGATGCCCGCATTCTCCAGCAGACCCTCGTCTGTTTTATTCATCAGGAAGAAACAAACAAGACGAGGAAACACTCAGGAGGTTTACAGCTAGCTGACAGATAGTAGCAAAACAACTAATAGCTAACAGCTGATAGTGAAGTGATAACAGCTAAGAGTTAACTGGTAACGGCTTGGAGCTAACACAAAACAGCTAATATTGAACGCTGAAACACGAAAAGCTAACACCTAACATTTAACAGCAGCCAGCAGGAGGCTGAGGATGAGGAGTTGTGCCACCGGGGAATTAGCTCAAATGGTAGAGCGCTCGCTTAGCATGCGAGAGGTAGCGGGATCGATGCCCGCATTCTCCAGGAGACTTTTGATTTATTAGTTACAGTCTGAGAAGCTAATAAGCTAAAGCTAACAGCTGTTTGTTTCTTATTTTAACAACGCTAACATGTCTAACAGGAGGATTTAGGTTCAAACGTGACTTCCTCTTTAACACGACGTAAATAAAGGTCGACGAGGATGGGATTCGAACCCACGCGTGCAGAGCACAATGGATTAGCAGTCCATCGCCTTAACCACTCGGCCACCTCGTCTGATGAAGTCACTGCCTGTAACACAACCCCATGAGTCAGCTGACGTGTGTGTGTGTGTGTGTGTGTGTGTGTGTGTGTGTGTAGCTGATCTGCAGCAGCAGGAAGAAGAACAAACAGAGGAGAAACACACACAGGTAATACACTTTCACACACTGTCTCACACTCTTTACTATGTGTTCTTATGTGTTCTTGTGTGTGTGTGTGTGTGTGTGTGTGTGTGTGTGTCCAGCAGGAGGCGCTGCGTCAGCTCCTTAGTAAAGTCTTGTTCCTGCAGCAGCTGAGACTGGAGACTGAGGAGACACTGAGACAGTTGGACAGACAGACACATGTGAGTTCAGACGTCTCTTCAACGTGACCTTTGACCTCTCAGAGGGGGCGGGACTAAAATGTTCCTGTGGAGAATGCGGGCATCGATCCCGCTACCTCTCGCATGCTAAGCGAGCGCTCTACCATTTGAGCTAATTCCCCGGTACGTCTCTCTCTCAATGTGGGTTCGAATCCTGGTGTCATGATGATTAAGGTCCAGTCTGTTTCCATGACGATGAGGTGAACTAGGACCAGAACCTGGTGGATCCACGTCTCACTTACTCTCACACAATATGGAAAAAAACAACCAGGAGAACCAGCAGACTGGACCTTAATCATCACGACACCGGCTGTTAGCAGCTGTTAGCCCTGAGCTATTAGCTGGAAAGTGTTAGCTGTGAGCTATTAGCTGATATGTGTTAGCTGTTAGCTATTAGCTGATAAGTGTTAGCTGTTAGCTATTAGCTGATAAGTGTTAGCTGTTAGCTGTAAGCTATTAGCTGATATGTGTTAGCTATTAGCTGATAAGTGTTAGCTGTTAGCTGATATGTGTTAGCTATTAGCTGATAAGTGTTAGCTGGTAGCTATTAGCTGGAAAGTGTTAGCTGTTAGCTATTAGCTGGAAAGTGTTAGCTGTTAGCTATTAGCTGATAAGTGTTAGCTGTTAGCTGTAAGCTATTAGCTGATATGTGTTAGCTATTAGCTGATAAGTGTTAGCTGTTAGCTGATATGTGTTAGCTATTAGCTGATAAGTGTTAGCTGGTAGCTATTAGCTGATATGTGTTAGCTATTAGCTGAAAAGTGTTAGCTGTGAGCTATTAGCTGATATGTGTTAGCTATTAGCTGATAACGTGTTAGCTGATATCTGATATGTGTTAGCTGTTAGCTATTAGGTGATAAATGTTAGCTATTAGCTATTAGCTGATAAGTGTTAGCTGTTAGCTATTAGCTGATAAGTGTTAGCTGTTAGCTGTGAGCTATTAGCTGATATGTGTTAGCTGTTAGCTGATAAGCATTAGCTGTTAGCTATTAGCTGAAAAGTGTTAGCTGTTAGCAGTGAGCTGATATGTGTTAGCTATTAGCTGATATGTGTTAGCTGTTGGCTATTAGCTGAAAAGTGTTAGCTGTTAGCTATTAGCTGATAAGTGTTAGCTGTGAGCTATTAGCTGATATGTGTTAGCTGGTAGCTATTAGCTGATATGTATTAGCTGTTAGCTGATAAGCATTAGCTGTTAGCTATTAGCTGAAAAGTGTTAGCTGTTAGCAGTGAGCTGATATGTGTTAGCTATTAGCTGATATGTGTTAGCTGTTGGCTATTAGCTGAAAAGTGTTAGCTGTTAGCTATTAGCTGATAAGTGTTAGCTGTGAGCTATTAGCTGATATTTGTTAGCTATTAGCTGATAAGTGTTAGCTGTTAGCTATTAGCTGATATGTATTAGCTGTTAGCTGATAAGCATTAACTGTTAGCTATTAGCTGAAAAGTGTTAGCTATTAGCTGATATGTGTAAGCTGTTAGCTATTGGCTGAAAAGTGTTAGCTGTTAGCTATTAGCTGATATGTGTTAGCTGATATCTGATATGTGTTAGCTGTTAGCTATTAGCTGATAAGTGTTAGCTGTTAGCTATTAGCTGATATGTGTTAGCTGATATCTGATATGTGTTAGCTGTTAGCTATTAGCTGATAAGTGTTCGCTATTAGCTGATATGTGTTAGCTGTTAGCTATTAGCTGATAAGTGTTCGCTATTAGCTGATATGTGTTAGCTGTTAGCTATTAGCTGATATGTGTTAGCTGATATCTGATATGTGTTAGCTGTTAAGTGTTAGCTGTTAGCAGTGAGCTATTAGCTGATAAGTGTTATCTGTTAGCTATTAGCTGAAAAGTGTTAGCGGTTAGTAATTAGATGTTCGGTATTAGCAGTCATCTGTTAGCAGTTAGCTATTAGCAGTTAAATCTCTTGGTCTTGTTCATTCTGTTGTCATGATGAATAAAACAGACGAGGGCCTCCTGGAGAATGCGGGCATCGATCCCGCTACCTCTCGCATGCTAAGCGAGCGCTCTACCATTTGAGCTAATTCCCCGGTGCCCCAATGTATCAACATGGGATTAAATCCCATCGTCATGACGATGAAGCTCGACAACAAACACGGTTTAATGTTTCACTAAAATGTTGGTTTGTCACATTTAATCTTCACCTTCTCCAGCTGTTCCTGGCTGCTGACGTGGAACATAGAACTTAGAACAATAGAACATGTGGAGAATGCGGGCATCGATCCCGCTACCTCTCGCATGCTAAGCGAGCGCTCTACCATTTGAGCTAATTCCTCTGTGGCTCTTTTCTCACAAACAACAGCAACAGGTCGGTGTCTCTTTAAGAGCCTCGTCCCCTCGTTCCTCCTCTGGGACCCGCTCTCTCTTCCTGTGGGCGGAGCCTCGCCGCTCTCAGTCACTCCCATTGGACAGAGGCGTCTCTGTCACCGTGCAGCAGACGCTGTGATTGGCTGCCTGAGGAAAGATTTCCTGTTGATTCAAAAGACTGAGGAGAAGTTTGTAACGGAGGGAGAGAGACAGGGACATGAGGAGGACTGAGGACAGACATGTAGGACATTACCCAGCAGCCCCTGCTGCTGCCCTGGGCTCCGACTGAGACACTGAGACTCTGAGAGGTAACGTTTAAAAAACAGGAAGTCACAGGAGCTAAAACAACAACAACAAGAAAACAAAACCGCTGTGCTTCATGGTTCACACTCATTTTTAATACATGTGATGTTTTATGATGTGGCTAAGTTAGCATGTTAGCATGTTAGCTTACATTTCATCTAAATCAGCTCAGTCTCAGATGTTTTGTTATTTTTTGTTTTCTTTTGATTTTGAAACAATCAGCTTTTTCTCTGTTAGCTTCTAGCTTTTCTAGCCACATTAGCTTGTTTAGCTTGTTTATTATAGCTAGCCAAAATTACAATGTTAACAAATAGTAGGATCAAACCAAATGCTAACATTAGCATTTTGGCTAAGGGGGCAAGATTTGGGATTTAACATGTATGTTAACATTAGCTTGTTTTGCAACTGCAGCTAATGATAGGATGCTAATGTTAGCTTGTTTATAACTAGCTAAAATTGCATCGTTAATAGGATCCAACTTAATGCTAACATTAGCATTTTGGGGCAAGATTTGGCATTAATAAAATATGCCACCATTAGCTTGTTTTAGCTAATGATAGGATGTTAACAAAGAAGTAGGATCCAACTTAATGCTACTATTAGTCAGTTAGCTTAATGCTTAAACTGACAAAGGTTGAATCCTACCTCATGCTAACAGAATTTAGCGTTAGCATTTTGGCTAAAAAGAAGGATTTTTCTAACCAGGTGCATATTTCCCATGATGCATCTGGTTATATGGCTGTAAGGACGTCATTTAAAGTGTCGTGCCCCGCCCCCTCAGGCCCATGTGACCAGCCCGTTGGACAGGATGAGCAGCAGGCAGCATGAGATGGAGGGTCGCCTGGACGCCATGTTGTCACGCATCGCCATGGAAACACAGGAGATCAGAGAGCTGGAGCAGCAGCTGACCGACGGTGAGGACGACCAATCAGAGCGCAGCTCTCTTAGCTACATTAGCCACATTAGCTAAATTAGCCACATTAGCTACATTAGCTAACGTAACTGTTTGTCCTCCAGGTCAGATTTTGGCGAATGAGGTTCTCCAGAGAGATTTGGAGGGAATCATCTGTGGTCTTCAGGAATATCTGAGAGAACTCAGAGAGCAGGTAGAGACGCTGCTGCACCTGCACCTTCACTTCCTGTTTACACACATCTCATCACTGTGTGTGTGTGTGTGTGTGTGTGTGTGTCAGGCTCGTCAGGCTCAGCAGCAGGTTCACACTCTGCAACAGGAGAACCAGAGTCTGCGGCTCCACCTGGAGGAGGCTCAGAGACACTGTAGGCAGCTGGAGGACCCACAGGTCGGTTTGTTTTCCCGTCTGCCATGTTTCCTCTGAGAAAGGGGGCGGAGTCAAGAGTCTGCTGGAGAATGCGGGCATCGATCCCGCTACCTCTCGCATGCTAAGCGAGCGCTCTACCATTTGAGCTAATTCCCCTGTATGTCTGTGTGTCTGTGTGTGTGTGAGAGCAGGATGTGTGTGACCAGCAGGGGGTGCTGTGTGCGCTGCGACTGGAGGCTCAGACCCTCAGAGACAAGGAGGTGGAGCTGGAGGCGGAGCTACAGCAGCTGAGGGAGGAGCTAGTTCGACAGGTCACACTGGGACAGGTAACATGATTGACACTGACTCCTGCTGGAGCTGCAGGGAACTACAGCTGTGTTACTGTGTGTGTGTGTGTGTGTGTGTGTGTGTGTGTGTGTGTAGTTGGAGCGTGATGCTCTGCAGGCGGCCGTCGACAAAGAGACACAGAGAAGAGAAATCAGAGAATCAGAACTACAGACGACGATCGACACACTGCAGGTAACACACACACAGTAACACACACACAGTAACACACACACAGTAACACACACACAGTAACACACACACAGTAACACACACACAGTAACACACACACAGTAACACACACACAGTAACACACACACACAGTAACACACACACAGTAACACACACACAGTAACACACACACAGTAACACACACACAGTAACACACACACTTACACTGTAAACACTCTGTGTGTGTGTTTGTAGGAGGAGAAGTCCTCCCTCCAGAACTCGACCCAGAGACTCCAGGTCCAGTTGAAGCGGTCCAGGACTCGGTATAAAGACATGTGGACTCTCCTGGACCAGCTGACAGAGTCCGTGCTGGACCCTGAGGAGGCTCAGACCGGATCAGATCTCAGGTAAACGATAAAACGACGAGGATGGGATTCGAACCCACGCGTGCAGAGCACAATGGATTAGCAGTCCATCGCCTTAACCACTCGGCCACCTCGTCTGATGACATCATGACTCAGGCTGCGATGTCATCAGACGTGTAGCAACAGCTGCGACGCCGTCTGACGCTGAAACACGACTTGGTCAGAGAGAGAGAGAGTCAGCTGGTCACAGGGGAATTAGCTCAAATGGTAGAGCGCTCGCTTAGCATGCGAGAGGTAGCGGGATCGATGCCCGCATTCTCCAGGAGGCCCTTGTCTGTTTTATTCATCAGGAAGAAACCTAACAGATAGCATCTAGTAGCTAACAGATAGCATCTAGTAGCTAACAGATAGCATCTAGTAGCTAACAGATAGGGGCTAGTAGCTAACAGATAGGGGCTAGTAGCTAACAGATAGCGTCTAACAGCTAACACAGAACAGGTAGTAGCTGATAGCTAACAGATAGCAGCTAGTAGCTAACAGATAGCATCTAGTAGCTAACAAGTAGCGTCTAATATCTAACAGATAGCGTCTAGTAGCTAACAGATAGCTTCTAGTAGCTAACAGATAGGGGCTAGTAGCTAACATAGCGTCTAGTAGCTAACAGATAGCGTCTGGTAGCTAACATTTAACATGTAACAACTACCAACAACAACAGCTTGAATAAACTCTGTGACTCATCTTGATTAGCATTGTAGGGGAATTAGCTCAAATGGTAGAGCGCTCGCTTAGCATGCGAGAGGTAGCGGGATCGATGCCCGCATTCTCCAGGAGGCCCTCGTCTGTTTTATTCATCAGGAAGAAACCTAACAGATAGCATCTAGTAGCTAACAGATAGCATCTAGTAGCTAACAGATAGGGGCTAGTAGTTAACAGATAGCGTCTTACAGCTAACACAGAACAGGTAGTAGCTGATAGCTAACAGATAGCAGCTAGTAGCTAACAGATAGCAGCTAGTAGCTAACAGATAGCAGCTAGTAGCTAACAAGTAGCGTCTAATATCTAACAGATAGCGTCTAGTAGCTAACAGATAGTGGCTAGTAGTTAACACAAAACAGGTAGTAGCTAATAGCTAACAGATAGCGTCTAGTAGCTAACATTTAACATGTAACAACTACCAACAACAACAGCTTGAATAAACTCTGTGACTCATCTTGATTAGCATTGTAGGGGAATTAGCTCAAATGGTAGAGCGCTCGCTTAGCATGCGAGAGGTAGCGGGATCGATGCCCGCATTCTCCAGCAGACTTTTGATCCTGTGGATTCATATAGTTACAGCTGCCAGTAGCTAATATGCTAAAGCTAGCATGCTATTTGTCACCTGATGTGTCTCAGCCAATCACAGCGTGACAGAAGGGGGCGGAGTCAAAAGTCTCCTGGAGAATGCGGGCATCGATCCCGCTACCTCTCGCATGCTAAGCGAGCGCTCTACCATTTGAGCTAATTCCCCGGTACGTCCAAGACCTTGTGTCTCTGTGAACGTGGGTTTGAATCCCGTCGTCATGGAAACAGGGCAGACCGTTGTCATGACGACGAACAGAACCAGAACCTGGGTTTTAAAAAAAAGTTTAAAACGTTTCTGAACCGGTTTCGTCAGACCTGACGTCCTGTTGTCCAGACGGGTGGAGCAGCTGTGCAGGACTCTGCAGCAGACCAGGACCAGCAGCCAGGACCAGATCTCCAGACTGCAGACCCAGCTGGTGCAGAACCAGGACCACATCGCCCGGCTGCAGGCCGAGATACAGAACCACAAGGACCTGCAGACGACTGAGAGCAGAGACACACATGTCCAGCAGGACCTGGTCAGTACCGGCCCAGAACAAGGCCCAGGCCCAAGACCAGGTCCAGGTTCAGGTCCAGGTCCAGGACCAGACTGTGTAATGAGTGTGTTTGTCCTGCAGGAGGCGCTGCTGCAGCAGACTCGTCTACAGCTTCAACACGTGGAGCTTCAGAGAGACTCTCTGCTGCAGCAGGTCAGGACTTTTACTTTGAAAGTCACTTCCTCCAACTGTCAGACTCTTATTTTGTAGACCAGTGTGTTGTGGTCATGTGACCTGTTGTTGTTGTTGTTGTTGTTGTTGTTCAGCTGC
>CM028931.1:1186245-1216245 GCA_016801845.1 Polydactylus sextarius | reverse complement strand
GAGTCAAGTCTCCAAAATGTGAAGGAGCTGAAGGAGGAGCTGAGGAGGAGAAGACAAGAGAGGAGCAGCCTGAAGGAGCAGTGTGAACATCTGGAGGCTCGACGGAGGCACGCTGACAGGTACACACACACACACACACACACACACACACACACACACACACACACACTCTCAACGTGTGTGTGTGTGTGTGTGTCAGGTGTCTGTCGGTGTTGGAGGCGGAGCTTTCTAAACAGAGGGAGGAGCATGGCCATGCCCAGCTGCTCAAACAGGAAGTGGTTAAAGAAGCTGCAGCCAATGAGGAGCAGCTGAATGGTATGACATCATCACTGAGACCGAACACACCTGGTTTGTTATTAAACACGTGATGAACATGTGATCAATGTGTGTTGTAGAAAACTCTGAGCTGCTGAACTTACTGAGTCAACGAGTGGAGGAGATGAAGACACAACTATACACGCTGGAACAGGTACAACAACAACAACAACAACAACAACAACAACAACAACAAGTTCACGTGAAGTGTTTGTCTCCAACAGCAGCTTCATGACAAGACGAATCAGCTGAAACAACTAGACAACGACGTTCGACACAAGCAGGTAAAACCATACCAAGTGTTTTAGTTAACGTCAAACTGTACGATGACATGTTTTAACATGCGTGAGGTCATACTACACTATGTGGTTTTATTGACGTTTGTGAGGTCATACTATACTATGTCATTTTTTGACGTTTGTGAGGTCATACTATACTATGTCGTTTTTTTTTCAATTTTTGAGGTCATACTATACTATGTCGTTTTTTTGACGTTTGTGAGGTCATACTATACTATGTCGTTTTTTGACGTTTGTGAGGTCATACTATACTATGTGTTTTTTTTACTAATGTCGTTTTTTTTGAGGTCATACTATACTATTTCCTTTTTTTGACGTTTGTGAGGTCATACTATACTATGTCCTTTTTTTGACGTTTGTGAGGTCATACTATACTATGTCCTTTTTTTGACGTTTGTGAGGTCATACTATACTATGTCCTTTTTTTGACGTTTGTGAGGTCATACTATACTAAGTCGTTTTTTTTTGAGGTCGTACTATACTATGTGTTTTTTTTTACGTTTGTGAGGTCATACTATACTAAGTCGTTTTTTTCAATTTTTGAGGTCATACTATACTATGTGTTTTTTTTGACGTTTGTGAGGTCATACTATACTATGTCGTTTTTTTTAACGTTTGTGAGGTCATACTATACTATGTCGTTTTTTCGTTTTGAGGTTACTATACTATTACTTTTTTGGCGTTTTGAGGTCATACTATACTATGTCGTTTTTTTTGCGTTTGTGAGGTCATACTATACTAAGTCGTTTTTTTCAATTTTTTGAGGTCATACTATACTATGTGGTTTTTTTGACGTTTGTGAGGTCATACTATACTATGTCGTTTTTTTTTTTTTGACGTTTGTGAGGTCATACTATACTATGTACTTTTTTTGGCGTTTGTGAGGTCATACTATACTATGTCGTTTTTTGGCGTTTTTGAGGTCATACTATACTATGTGTCAATTTTTGAGGTTTTTTTTGGCGTTTTTGAGGTCATACTATACTATGTCCTTTTTTTGGCGTTTGTGAGGTCATACTACTATACTATTTGTTTCGTTTTTACGTCGTTTTTGAGGTCATACTATACTATGTGGTTTTTTACGTTTGTGAGGTCATACTATACTATGTCGTTTTTTTGACGTTTGTGAGGTCATACTATACTATGTCGTTTTTTTTTTTTTTTTTTGAGGTCATACTATACTATGTCGTTTTTTTGACGTTTGTGAGGTCATACTATACTAAGTCGTTTTTTTCAATTTTTGAGGTCATACTATACTATGTGTTTTTTGACGTTTGTGAGGTCATACTATACTATGTCGTTTTTTTGACATTTTTGAGGTCATACTATACTATGTCGTTTTTTGACCTTCAAAAATTGAAAAAACTATTATAGTATAGTATGACCTTCAAAAATGAAAAAACGTACATAAACCACATATGTATAGTATGACCTCATAGTATAGTATGAAAAAAAAAACAAA
The DNA here is from genome assembly GCA_016801845.1 of Polydactylus sextarius. Lineage (NCBI taxonomy): Eukaryota > Metazoa > Chordata > Actinopteri > Polynemidae > Polydactylus > Polydactylus sextarius. The sequence continues at coordinate 1,214,169 of CM028931.1, read as the reverse complement.
AAAAGTATATAGTATGACCTCAAAAATGAAAAAAAACGACATAGTATAGTATGACCTCAAAAATGTGAAAAAAACTACATAGTATAGTATGACCTCAAAAATGTGAAAAAAAACTATATAGTATAAGTATGACCTCAAAAAATCAAAAAAACGACATAGTATAGTATGACCTCAAAAATGTCAAAAAAACTACATAGTATAGTATGACCTCAAAAAATTGAAAAAAACGTATATAGTATAGTATGACCTCAAAATGTGTAAAAAAACTACATAGTATAGTATGACCTCAAAAATTAAAAAAAACGACATAGTATAGTATGACCTCAAAAAATGTAAAAAAACGACATAGTATAGTATGACCTCAAAAATGTCAAAAAAACGACATAGTATAGTATGACCTCAAAAATGTCAAAAAAACGACATAGTATAGTATGACCTCAAAAATGTCAAAAAAAACGACATAGTATAGTATGACCAAAATGTCAAAAAAAAAAATGTCAAAAAACGACATAGTATAGTATGACCTCAAAAATGTGAAAAAAACGACATAGTATAGTATGACCTTCAAAAATGTCAAAAAAACGACGAGTATAGTATAGTATGACTGTCAAAAAAAATGATATAGTAAAAAACGAAATAGTATAGTATAGTATGACCTCAAAAATGTCAAAAAAAACGACATAGTATAGTATGACCTTCAAAAATGTAAAAAAACGACGTAGTATAGTATGACCTCAAAATCAAAAAAAACGACATAGTATAGTATGACCTCAAAAATGTCAAAAAACGACATAGTATAGTATGACCTCAAAAATGTCAAAAAAACGACATAGTATAGTATGACCTTCAAAATGTGAAAAAACGACATAGTATAGTATGACCTTCAAAAACGACACATAAAATATGACCAAAAAACGACATAGTATAGTATGACCTCAAAATGTCAAAAAAAACGACATAGTATAGTATGACCTCAAAAATGTCAAAAAAACTACATAGTATAGTATGACCTTCAAAAATGTGAAAAAACGACATAGTATAGTATGACCTCAAAAAATGTGAAAAAAACGACATAGTATAGTATGACCTCAAAAATGTCAAAAAAAACGACATAGTATAGTATGACCTCAAAAAATGTCAAAAAAAAAACGACATAGTATAGTATGACCTCAAAAATGTAAAAAAAAAACGACATAGTATAGTATGACCTTCAAAAATTGAAAAAAACGACATAGTATAGTATGACCTCAAAAATGTGAAAAAAACGACATAGTATAGTATGACCTCAAAAATGTAAAAAAAAACGAGATAGTATAGTATGACCTTCAAAAATGTCAAAAAATGACATAGTATAGTATGACCTCAAAAATGTGAAAAAAAAACGACATAGTATAGTATGACCTTCAAAAAATGTGAAAAAAAACGACATAGTATAGTATGACCTTCAAAAAATGTCAAAAAAACGACATAGTATAGTATGACCTCAAAAATGTGAAAAAAAGCGACATAGTATAGTATGACCTCCAAAAAATGTCAAAAAAAAACGACATAGTATAGTATGACCTCAAAAAATGTGAAAAAAACGACATAGTATAGTATGACCTTCAAAAAATGTCAAAAAAACGACATAGTATAGTATGACCTCAAAAATGTCAAAAAAAACGACATAGTATAGTATGACCTCAAAAATGTCAAAAAACGACATAGTATAGTATGACCTTCAAAATGTCAAAAAACTACATAGTATAGTATGACCTTCAAAAATGTCAAAAAACGACATAGTATAGTATGACCTTCAAAAATGTGTCAAAAAAACGACATAGTATAGTATGACCTCAAAAAATGTCAAAAAAAAACGACATAGTATAGTATGACCTCAAAAAAATCAAAAAAAAACGACATAGTATAGTATGACCTCAAAAATGTCAAAAAAACGACATAGTATAGTATGACCCAAAAAACATAGTATAGTATGAAAAAAATGACATAGTATATAGTATGACCTCAAAAATTGAAAAAACGTATATAGTATAGTATGACCTTCAAAAATGTCAAAAAACGACATAGTATAGTATGACCTCAAAAATGTCAAAAAAACGATATAGTATAGTATGACCTTCAAAAATGTCAAAAAAAAACGACATAGTATAGTATGACCTCAAAAAATGAAAAAACGACATAGTATAGTATGACCTTCAAAAAATGTCAAAAAACGACATAGTATAGTATGACCTTCAAAATGTCAAAAAAAACTATATAGTATAGTATGACCTTCAAAATGTCAAAAAACTACATAGTATAGTATGACCTTCAAAAATGTCAAAAAACGACATAGTATAGTATGACCTTCAAAAATGTCAAAAAAAAACTACATAGTATAGTATGACCTCAAAAATGTCAAAAAAAAACGACATAGTATAGTATGACCTTCAAAAATGTAAAAAAAACGACATAGTATAGTATGACCTCAAAATGTCAAAAATAGTATGACCTAGTATAGTATAGTATGACCTCAAAAATGTCAAAAAAAATATAGTATAGTATGACCTTCAAAAATGTCAAAAAACGCATATAGTATAGTATGACCTTCAAAATGTCAAAAAAACGACATAGTATAGTATGACCTCAAAAATGTCAAAAAACGACATAGTATAGTATGACCTCAAAAATGTCAAAAAAAAACGATATAGTATAGTATGACCTATCAAAAATTGAAAAACCGACAAAAATGTCAAAAATGTAAAAAACGACATAGTATAGTATGACCTTCAAAAATGTAAAAAAACGTATATAGTATAGTATGACCTCAAAAATGTGAAAAAAACGACATAGTATAGTATGACCAAAAAATGTCAAAAATGTGAAAAAAAAACGACATAGTATAGTATGACCTTCAAAAATGTCAAAAAAACGACATAGTATAGTATGACCTTCAAAAATGTGAAAAACGACATAGTATAGTATGACCTCAAAATGTGAAAAAACTACATAGTATAGTATGACCTTCAAAAAATTGAAAAAAAACGACATAGTATAGTATGACCTCAAAAATTCAAAAAAACGACATAGTATAGTATGACCTTCAAAAATGTCAAAAAAATCTACATAGTATAGTATGACCTCAAAAATTCAAAAAAAATTACATAGTATAGTATGACCTCAAAAATCAAAAAAAACGACATAGTATAGTATGACCTCAAAAATGTAAAAAACGACATAGTATAGTATGACCTTCAAAAATGTAAAAAAAAACGACATAGTATAGTATGACCTCAAAAATGTCAAAAAAAAAACGATATAGTATAGTATGACCTCAAAAATGAAAAAAACGACATAGTATAGTATGACCTTCAAAATGTCAAAAAAAACGACATAGTATAGTATGACCTCAAAAATGTCAAAAAAAACGACATAGTATAGTATGACCTCAAAAAATGTGAAAAAAACGACATAGTATAGTATGACTTCAAAAATGTCAAAAAAAACGACATAGTATAGTATGACCTCCAAAATGTCAAAAAAAACGACATAGTATAGTATGACCTCAAAAATGTCAAAAAAAACGACATAGTATAGTATGACCTTCAAAAATGTCAAAAACGACATAGTATAGTATGACCTCAAAAATGTAAAAAAAAATGTCAAAAAAAACGACATATAGTATAGTATGACCTCAAAAATGTAAAAAAAACGACATAGTATAGTATGACCTCAAAAATGTCAAAAAAACGCGACATAGTATAGTATGACCTTCAAAAAATGTGAAAAAAAACGACATAGTATAGTATGACCTCAAAAATGTCACAAAAAAAAACGACATAGTATAGTATGACCTTCAAAAATCAAAAAAACGACATAGTATAGTATGACCTCAAAAATGTCAAAAAAAACGACATAGTATAGTATGACCTTCAAAAATGAAAAAAACGACATAGTATAGTAAATGCCAAAAAACGACATAGTATAGTATGACCTCAAAAATGTCAAAAAAAAACGACATAGTATAGTATGACCTTCAAAAAAATGACCTCAAAAATGAAAAACGACATAGTATAGTATGACCTTCAAAAATGTCAAAAAACGACATAGTATAGTATGACCTTCAAAATGTCAAAAAAAACGCGACATAGTATAGTATGACCTTCAAAAATGTCAAAAAAACGACATAGTATAGTATGACCTCAAAAATGTCAAAAAACGACATAGTATAGTATGACCTCAAAAATTCAAAAAAACGACATAGTATAGTATGACCTCAAAAATGTCAAAAAAATAGTATAGTATAGTATGACCTCAAAAAAAAAAAAACGACATAGTATAGTATGACCTTCAAAAATGTCAAAAAAACGACATAGTATAGTATGACCTCAAAAATGTCAAAAAAACGACATAGTATAGTATGACCTCAAAAAATTCAAAAAAAAAAACGACATAGTATAGTATGACCTTCAAAAATTGAAAAAAACGACATAGTATAGTATGACCTTCAAAAATGTAAAAAAAAACGACATAGTATAGTATGACCTCAAAAAATTTAAAAAAACGACATAGTATAGTATGACCTCAAAAATGTCAAAAAAACGATATAGTATAGTATAGTATGACCTTCAAAAATGTCAAAAAAAACGACATAGTATAGTATGACCTTCAAAAATGTCAAAAAAAAACGACATAGTATAGTATGACCTTCAAAAATTCAAAAAAAAACGACATAGTATAGTATGACCTCAAAAATTCAAAAAAACGCGACATAGTATAGTATGACCTCAAAAAATGTGAAAAAACGACATAGTATAGTATGACCTTCAAAAATGTAAAAAAAAACGATATAGTATAGTATGACCTCAAAAATGTCAAAAAAAACGATATAGTATAGTATGACCTCAAAAATTGAAAAAAACGACATAGTATAGTATGATAGTATGACCTTCATAGTAAATGACCTCAAAAAAAAAAAAAAAACGACATAGTATAGTATGACCTCAAAAATGTCAAAAAAAAACGACATAGTATAGTATGACCTTCAAAAAATGTGAAAAAAACGACATAGTATAGTATGACCTTCAAAAATGTCAAAAAAAACGACATAGTATAGTATGACCTCAAAAATGTCAAAAAAAACGACATAGTATAGTATGACCTTCAAAATGTCAAAAAAGCGACATAGTATAGTATGACCTCAAAAATGTCAAAAAAAAACGACATAGTATAGTATGACCTCAAAAATGTCAAAAAAAACGACATAGTATAGTATGACCTTCAAAAATGTCAAAAAACGACATAGTATAGTATGACCTTCAAAAATGTCAAAAAAAACGACATAGTATAGTATGACCTTCAAAAAATGTCAAAAAACGACATAGTATAGTATGAAAAATGACAAAGTATATAGTATAGTATGACCTCAAAAATGTCAAAAAAAACGATATAGTATAGTATGACCTTCAAAAATGTCAAAAAAAACGACATAGTATAGTATGACCTCTTTTGAAAAAAAAAATGTGAAAAAAAACGACATAGTATAGTATGACCTTCAAAAATGTTAAAAAAACGACATAGTATAGTATGACCTTCAAAAATTTAAAAAAACGACATAGTATAGTATGACCTTCAAAAATGTCAAAAAAACGACATAGTATAGTATGACCTTCAAAAATGTCAAAAAAACGACATAGTATAGTAGTATGACCTTCAAAATAGTATAAAAAACCTCAAAAAAATAAAAAAAAAGCGACATAGTATAGTATGACCTTCAAAAATGTCAAAAAAACGACATAGTATAGTATGACCTTCAAAAAATTCAAAAAAACGACATAGTATAGTATGACCTTCAATAATGTGAAAAAAATGACATAGTATAGTATGACCTTCAAAAATGTCAAAAAAAATTTAAAAAAACGACATAGTATAGTATGACCTTCAAAAATGTCAAAAAAATGACATAGTATAGTATGACCTTCAAAAATGTCAAAAAAAAACGACATAGTATAGTATGACCTCAAAAATTGAAAAAAAGGACATAGTATAGTATGACCTCAAAAATTGAAAAAAAACGACATAGTATAGTATGACCTCAAAAATGTAAAAAAAACGACATAGTATAGTATGACCTCAAAAATTTGAAAAAAACGACATAGTATAGTATGACCTCAAAAAAAAATGTCAAAAAAAACGACATAGTATAGTATGACCCTCAAAAAAAATTCAAAAAACAACATAGTATAGTATGACCTCAAAAATGTCAAAAAAACGACATAGTATAGTATGACCTTCAAAAATGTCAAAAAAAACGACATAGTATAGTATGACCTTCAAAAATGTCAAAAAAAACGACATAGTATAGTATGACCTTCAAAAATGTCAAAAAAACGACATAGTATAGTATGACCTCAAAAATGTCAAAAAAACGACATAGTATAGTATGACCTTCAAAAATGTCAAAAAAACGACATAGTATAGTATGACCTCAAAATGTCAAAAAAAAAACGACATAGTATAGTATGACCTTCAAAAATGAAAAAAAAAAAACGACATAGTATAGTATGACCAAAAAAATCAAAAAAAAACGACATATAGTATAGTATGACCTCAAAAATGTATGAAAAAAAAAAACGACATAGTATAGTATGACCTTCAAAAATGTCAAAAAAAACGACATAGTATAGTATGACCTCAAAAATGTCAAAAAAACGACATAGTATAGTATGACCTTCAAAAATGTCAAAAAAAAAACGATATAGTATAGTATGACCTCAAAATGTGTCAAAAAAAAAACGATATAGTATAGTATGACCTTCAAAATGTCAAAAAAACGATATAGTATAGTATGACCTCAAAATGTCAAAAAACGACATAGTATAGTATGACTCTTCATAAAATGTCAAAAAAAAACGACATAGTATAGTATGACCTCAAAAATGTCAAAAAAAAATAGTATAGTATGACATATAGTATAGTATGACCTCAAAAATGTCAAAAAAACGACATAGTATAGTATGACCAAAAAAAAATGTCAAAAAAACGACATAGTATAGTATGACCTTCAAAAATGTAAAAAAAAATGACATAGTATAGTATGACCTTCAAAAATGTGAAAAAAAACGACATAGTATAGTATGACCTCAACAAATTGTAAAAAAAACACATAGTATAGTATGTATATAGTATGACCACAAAATGTGAAAAAAAAACGACATAGTATAGTATGACCTTCAAAAATGTGAAAAAAAAACGACATAGTATAGTATGACCTTCAAAAATTGTCAAAAAAAACGACATAGTATAGTATGACCTTCAAAAATTAGAAAAAAAAACGACATAGTATAGTATGACCTCAAAATGTCAAAAAAAACGACATAGTATAGTATGACCTCAAAAATGTCAAAAAAACGACATAGTATAGTATGACCTTCAAAAATGTCAAAAAAACGACATAGTATAATATGACCTCAAAAATGTCAAAAAAACAACATAGTATAGTATGACCTTCAAAAATGTCAAAAAAACGACATAGTATAGTATGACCTCCAAAAATAGAAAAAAATGACATAGTATAGTATGACCTTCAATAATGTGAAAAAAATGACATAGTATAGTATGACCTTCAAAAATTGAAAAAAACGACATAGTATAGTATGACCTTCAAAAATGTCAAAAAAACGACATAGTATAGTATGACCTTCAAAAATGTCAAAAAAATGACATAGTATAGTATGACCTTCAAAAATGTCAAAAAAAACGACATAGTATAGTATGACCACAAAAATTGAAAAAAACGACATAGTATAGTATGACCTCAAAAATTTAAAAAAAACGACATAGTATAGTATGACCTCAAAAATGTAAAAAAAACGACATAGTATAGTATGACCTTCAAAAATGTCAAAAAAACGACATAGTATAGTATGACCTTCAAAATGTCAAAAAAAAACGACATAGTATAGTATGACCTCAAAAATGTCAAAAAAAAACGACATAGTATAGTATGACCTTCAAAAATGTCAAAAAACGACATATATAGTATAGTATGACCTCAAAAATGTCAAAAAAAACGACATAGTATAGTATGACCTTCAAAAATGTCAAAAAAAAAAAAGACATAGTATAGTATGACCTCCAAAAATAGAAAAAAACGACATAGTATAGTATGACCTTCAAAAAAGTAAAAAAAACGACATAGTATAGTATGACCTCAAAAATGTCAAAAAAACGACATAGTATAGTATGACCTCAAAAATCATAAAAAACGAAAAAAAAATGTATGACTCAAAAAAAAAAAGCGACATAGTATAGTATGACCTCAAAAATGTAAAAAAAACGACATAGTATAATATGACCTCAAAAATGTCAAAAAAACGACATAGTATAGTATGACCTTCAAAAATGTCAAAAAAACGACATAGTATAGTATGACCTCCAAAAATAGAAAAAAACGACATAGTATAGTATGACCTTCAAAAAAGTGAAAAAAACGACATAGTATAGTATAGTATGACCTCAAAATGTCAAAAAAAACGACATAGTATAGTATGACCTCAAAAATGTGAAAAAAAAGCGACATAGTATAGTATGACCTCAAAAATGTAAAAAAAACGATATAGTATAGTATGACCTTCAAAAATGTCAAAAAAAACGACATAGTATAGTATGACCTTCAAAAAATGTCAAAAAAACGACATAGTATAGTATGACCTCAAAAATTGAAAAAAAACGACATAGTATAGTATGACCCTGAAAAAAAACGAAAATAGTATGACCTCAAAAATGTCAAAAAAACGACATAGTATAGTATGACCTTCAAAAATGTCAAAAAAACGACATAGTATAGTATGACCTGAAAAATTGAAAAAAACGACATAGTATAGTATGACCTCAAAAAATTGAAAAAAACGACATAGTATAGTATGACCTTCAAAAATTGAAAAAAAACGACATAGTATAGTATGACCTCAAAAATGTCAAAAAAACGACATAGTATAGTATGACTTTCAAAAATGTCAAAAAAATGACATAGTATAGTATAACCTTCAAAAATTGAAAAAAAAGACATAGTATAGTATGACTTCAAAAAAAAACGAAAAGTATTCAAAAATGTCCAAAAAACGCGACATAGTATAGTATGACCTCAAAATGTCAAAAAAATGACATAGTATAGTATGACCACAAAAATTGAAAAAAACGACATAGTATAGTATGACCTCAAAAAATTGAAAAAAACGACATAGTATAGTATGACCTCAAAAAATTGAAAAAAACGACATGGTATAGTATGACCTTCAAAATGTATAGTATGTAAAAAAAATGACATAGTATAGTATGACCTCAAAAATGTCAAAAAAACGACATAGTATAGTATGACCTTCAAAAATGTCAAAAAAACGACATAGTATAGTATAACCTTCAAAAATGTAAAAAAATGACATAGTATAGTATGACCTCAAAAAAAAAAAAATTGACCTTCAAAAAAAAAACGACATAGTATAGTATGACCTTCAAAAATGTCAAAAGAACGACATAGTATAGTATGACCTTCAAAAATGTCAAAAAAACGACATAGTATAGTATGACCTCAAAAATGTCAAAAAAACGACATAGCATAGTATGACCTTCAAAAATGTCAAAAGAACGACATAGTATAGTATGACCTTCAAAAATGTCAAAAAAACGACCTCAAAAATGTCAAAAAAATGACATAGTATAGTATGACCACAAAAATTGAAAAAAACGACATAGTATAGTATGACCTTCAAAAATGTCAAAAAAACGACATAGTATAGTATGACCAAAAAAATTGAAAAAAACGACATAGTATAGTATGACTTCAAAAAATTGAAAAAAACGACATAGTATAGTATGACCTCAAAAATTGAAAAAAACGACATAGTATAGTATGACCTCAAAAAATGTAAAAAAAACGACATAGTATAGTATGACCTCAAAAAATTGAAAAAAACAACATAGTATAGTATGACCTCAAAAATGTCAAAAAAATGACATAGTATAGTATGACCTCAAAAAATTGAAAAAAACAACATAGTATAGTATGACCTCAAAAATGTCAAAAAAATGACATAGTATAGTATGACCTCAAAAATTGAAAAAAACGACATAGTATAGTATGACCTCAAAAAATGTAAAAAAAACGACATAGTATAGTATGACCTCAAAAAATTGAAAAAAACGACATAGTATAGTATGACCTCAAAAATGTCAAAAAAACGACATAGTGTAGTATGACCTTCAAAAATGTCAAAAAAACGACATAGTATAATATGACCTCAAAAATGTCAAAAAAACGACATAGTATAGTATGACCTTCAAAAATGTCAAAAAAACGACATAGTATAGTATGACCTCCAAAAATGTCAAAAAAAATGACATAGTATAGTATGACTTCAAAAATGTCAAAAAAACGACATAGTATAGTATGACCTCAAAAATGTCAAAAAAACGACATAGTATAGTATGACCACAAAAATTGAAAAAAACGACATAGTATAGTATGACCACAAAAATTGAAAAAAACGACATAGTATAGTATGACCTTCAAAAATGTAAAAAAAGGACATAGTATAGTATGACCTCAAAAAATTGAAAAAAACGACATAGTATAGTATGACCTCAAAAAATTGAAAAAAACGACATAGTATAGTATGACCTTCAAAAATGTCAAAAGAACGACATATTATAGTATGACTTTCAAAAATGTCAAAAAAATGACATAGTATAGTATGACCTCAAAAATCGAAAAAAACGACATAGTATAGTATGACCTTCAAAAATGTGAAAAAAACGACATAGTATAGTATGACCTTCAAAAATGTGAAAAAAAACGACATAGTATAGTATGACCTTCAAAAATTGAAAAAAACGACATAGTATAGTATGACCTGAAAAATTGAAAAAAACCACATAGTATAGTATGACCTTCAAAAATGTCAAAAAAACGACATAGTAGTATGACCACAAAAATGTCAAAAAAACGACATAGTATAGTATGACCTTCAAAAATGTGAAAAAAACGACATAGTATAGTATGACCTTCAAAAATTGAAAAAAACGACATAGTATAGTATGACCTTCAAAATGTGAAAAAAACGACATAGTATAGTATGACCTTGACCTCAAAAATTGATAAAAAACGAAAAATAGTATAGTATGACCTTCAAAAATTGAAAAAACGACATAGTATAGTATGACCTCAAAAATGTCAAAAAACGACATAGTATAGTATGACCTTCAAAATGTCAAAAAAACGACATAGTATAGTATGACCTTCAAAAAATGTCAAAAAAACGACAAAATAGTATAATATGACCTCAAAAATGTCAAAAAAAACGACATAGTATAGTATGACCTTCAAAAATGTCAAAAAAACGACATAGTATAGTATGACCTCAAAAAATTCAAAAAAACGACATAATATAGTATGACCTTCAATAATGTGAAAAAAATGACATAGTATAGTATGACTTTCAAAAATGTCAAAAAAACGACATAGTATAGTATGACCTTCAAAAATGTCAAAAAAACGACATAGTATAGTATGACCTTCAAAAATGTCAAAAAAACGACATAGTATAGTATGACCACAAAAATTGAAAAAAAAGACATAGTATAGTATGACCTCAAAAATTGAAAAAAACGACATAGTATAGTATGACCTCAAAAAATGTAAAAAAAAACGACATAGTATAGTATGACCTCAAAAAATTGAAAAAAACGACATAGTATAGTATGACCTCAAAAATGTCAAAAAAAATGACATAGTATAGTATGACCTCAAAAATTGAAAAAAACAACATAGTATAGTATGACCTCAAAAATGTCAAAAAAACGACATAGTATAGTATGACCTTCAAAAATGTCAAAAAAAACGACATAGTATAGTATGACCTTCAAAAATGTCAAAAAAACGACATAGTATATATGACCTCAAAAATGTCAAAAAAACGACATAGTGTAGTATGACCTTCAAAAATGTAAAAAAAACGACATAGTATAATATGACCTCAAAAATGTCAAAAAAAAACGACATAGTATAGTATGACCTTCAAAAATGTAAAAAAAACGACATAGTATAGTATGACCTCCAAAAATAGAAAAAAACGACATAGTATAGTATGACATTCAAAAATGTGAAAAAAACGACATAGTATAGTATGACCTCCAAAAATAGAAAAAAACGACATAGTATAGTATGACCTTCAAAAATGTGAAAAAAACGACATAGTATAGTATGACCTCAAAAATGTGAAAAAAACGACATAGTATAGTATGACCTCAAAAATGTCAAAAAAAAGCGACATAGTATAGTATGACCTCAAAAATGTCAAAAAAACGACATAGTATAGTATGACCTTCAAAAATGTCAAAAGAACGACATAGTATAGTATGACCTTCAAAAATGTCAAAAAAACGACATAGTATAGTATGACCACAAAAATGTCAAAAAAACGACATAGTATAGTATGACCTTCAAAAATGTAAAAAAAACGACATAGTATAGTATGACCTTCAAAATTGAAAAAAACGACATAGTATAGTATGACCTTCAAAAATGTGAAAAAAACGACATAGTATAGTATGACCTTCAAAAATGAAAAAAAAACGACATAGTATAGTATGACCTTCAAAAATTGAAAAAAACGACATAGTATAGTATGACCTCCAAAAATAGAAAAAAATGACATAGTATAGTATGACCTTCAAAAATGTGAAAAAAACGACATAGTATAGTATGACCTTCAAAAATTTAAAAAAAACGACATAGTATAGTATGACCTTCAAAAATGTAAAAAAAACGACATAGTATAGTATGACTTTCAAAAATGTAAAAAAACGACATAGTATAGTATGACCTCAAAAAAATTGAAAAAAACGACATAGTATAGTATGACCTTCAAAAATGTCAAAAAAACGACATAGTATAGTATGACCTTCAAAAATGTCAAAAAAATGAAATAGTATAGTATGACCTGAAAAAATTGAAAAAAACGACATAGTATAGTATGACCTTCAAAAATGTCAAAAAACGACATAGTATAGTATGACCTTCAAAAATGTCAAAAAAACGACATAGTATAGTATGACCTCAAAAATGTCAAAAAAACGACATAGTATAGTATGACCTTCAAAATGTCAAAAAAAAACGACATAGTATAGTATGAACTTCAAAAATTGAAAAAAACGACATAGTATAGTATGACCTTCAAAAATTGAAAAAAACGACATAGTATAGTATGACCTCCAAAAATAGAAAAAAATGACATAGTATAGTATGACCTTCAAAAATGTGAAAAAAACGACATAGTATAGTATGACCTTCAAAAATTTCAAAAAAACGACATAGTATAGTATAACCTTCAAAAATGTAAAAAAACGACATAGTATAGTATGACCTCAAAAAAATTGAAAAAAACGACATAGTATAGTATGACCTTCAAAAATGTCAAAAGAACGACATAGTATAGTATGACCTTCAAAAATGTCAAAAAAATGACATAGTATAGTATGACCTCAAAAATGTCAAAAAAACGACATAGTATAGTATGACCTTCCAAAATGTCAAAAAAAAGACATAGTATAGTATGACCTCAAAAATGTCAAAAAAATGACATAGTATAGTATGACCACAAAAATTGAAAAAAACGACATAGTATAGTATGACCTTCAAAAATGTCAAAAAAACGACACAGTATAAGTATGACTTCAAAAAATTGAAAAAAAAACGACATAGTATAGTATGACCTCAAAAATGTCAAAAAAAAGCGACATAGTATAGTATGACCCACAAAAATTGAAAAACGACATAGTATAGTATAGTATGACCTTCAAAAATTGAAAAAAAATGTATAGTATGACCTTCAAAAATGTCAAAAAAAACGACATAGTATAGTATGACCTCAAAAAATTGAAAAAAACGACATAGTATAGTATGACCTTCAAAAAATTAAAAAAAAACGACATAGTATAGTATGACCTCAAAAATGTCAAAAAAAACGACATAGTATAGTATGATGTCAAAAAAAAATGTATAGTATGACCTCAAAAAAAAAAATGACATAGTATAGTATGACCTCAAAAATTGAAAAAAAACGACATAGTATAGTATGACCTTCAAAAAATGAAAAAAAAGGACATAGTATAGTATGACCTCAAAAAATTGAAAAAAACGACATAGTATAGTATGACCTCAAAAATTGAAAAAAACGACATAGTATAGTATGACCTTCAAAAATGTCAAAAAACGACATAGTATAGTATGACCTCAAAAATGTCAAAAAAAACGACATAGTATAGTATGACCTTCAAAAATGTAAAAAAACGACATAGTATAGTATGACCTCAAAAATTGAAAAAAACGACATAGTATAGTATGACCTTCAAAAAGTGAAAAAAAACGACATAGTATAGTATGACCTTCAAAAATGTCAAAAAAACGACATAGTATAGTATGACCTCAAAATGTCAAAAAAACGACATAGTATAGTATGACCTTCAAAAATGTCAAAAAAACGACATAGTATAGTATGACTTTCAAAAATGTCAAAAAAAAATGACATAGTATAGTATAACCTTCAAAAATTGAAAAAAAACGACATAGTATAGTATGACTTTCAAAAATGTCAAAAAAAAACGACATAGTATAGTATGACCTTCAAAAATTGAAAAAAACGACATAGTATAGTATGACCTTCAAAAATGTCAAAAAAAACGACATAGTATAGTATGACCTCAAAAAATTGAAAAAAAACGACATAGTATAGTATGACTTCAAAAATTTAAAAAAAACGACATAGTATAGTATGACCTCAAAAATGTCAAAAAAAACGACATAGTATAGTATGACCTCTCAAAATGTCAAAAAAACGACATAGTATAGTATGACCTTCAAAAATTGAAAAAAAAACGACATAGTATAGTATGACCTTCAAAAAATAAAAAAAACGACATAGTATAGTATGACCTCAAAAATTTAAAAAAAACGACATAGTATAGTATGACCTCAACAAATTGAAAAAAACGACATAGTATAGTATGACCTTCAAAAATGTCAAAAAAACGACATAGTATAGTATGACCTCAAAAATGTCAAAAAAACGACATAGTATAGTATAACCTTCAAAAATGTAAAAAAACGACATAGTATAGTATGACCTCAAAAAATTGAAAAAAACGACATAGTATAGTATGACCTTCAAAAATGTGAAAAAAAACGACATAGTATAGTATGACCTTCAAAAATGTCAAAAGAACGACATAGTATAGTATGACTTTCAAAAATGTCAAAAAAAATGACATAGTATAGTATAACCTTCAAAAATTGAAAAAAACGACATAGTATAGTATGACTTTCAAAAATGTCAAAAAAAATGACATAGTATAGTATGACCTTCAAAAATTGAAAAAAAACGACATAGTATAGTATGACCTTCAAAAATGTCAAAAAAAACGACATAGTATAGTATGACCTCAAAAATGTGAAAAAAACGACATAGTATAGTATGACCTTCAAAAATGTCAAAAAAAACGACATAGTATAGTATGACCTCAAAAATGTCAAAAAAACGACATAGTATAGTATGACCTTCAAAAATGTCAAAAAAACGACATAGTATAGTATGACCTTCAAAAATGTCAAAAAACGACATAGTATAGTATGTATGACCACAAAATTGAAAAAAACGACATAGTATAGTATGACCTTCAAAAATGTCAAAAAAACGACATAGTATAGTATGACCTTCAAAAATGTCAAAAAAACGACATAGTATAGTATGACCTCAAAAATGTCAAAAAAAACGACATAGTATAGTATGACCTTAAAAATGTCAAAAAAACGACATAGTATAGTATGACCTTCAAAAATGTCAAAAAAAACGACATAGTATAGTATGACCTCAAAATGTCAAAAAAACGACATAGTATAGTATGACCTTCAAAAATGTCAAAAAAACGACATAGTATAGTATGACCTTCAAAAATGTCAAAAAAAACGACATAGTATAGTATGACCTTCAAAATGTCAAAAAACGACATAGTATAGTATAACCTGAAAATTGAAAAAAACGACATAGTATAGTATGACCTTCAAAAATGTCAAAAAAACGACATAGTATAGTATGACCTTCAAAAATGTGAAAAAAACGACATAGTATAGTATGACCTTCAAAAATGTCAAAAAAACGACATAGTATAGTATGACCTCAAAAATGTCAAAAAAAACGACATAGTATAGTATGACCTTCAAAAATGTCAAAAAGAACGACATAGTATAGTATGACCTTCAAAAATGTCAAAAAAAATGACATAGTATAGTATAACCTCAAAAATTGAAAAAAACGACATAGTATAGTATGACTTTCAAAAATGTCAAAAAAAATGACATAGTATAGTATGACCTCAAAAATTGAAAAAACGACATAGTATAGTATGACCTTCAAAAATGTCAAAAAAACGACATAGTATAGTATGACCAAAAAAATTTAAAAAAAAAACGACATAGTATAGTATGACTTCAAAAAATTCAAAAAAACGACATAGTATAGTATGACCTCAAAAATGTCAAAAAAACGACATAGTATAGTATGACCTCAAAAATGTCAAAAAAATGACATAGTATAGTATGACCACAAAAATTGAAAAAAACGACATAGTATAGTATGACCTTCAAAAATGTAAAAAAAGGACATAGTATAGTATGACCTCAAAAAATTGAAAAAAACGACATAGTATAGTATGACCTCAACAAATTGAAAAAAACGACATAGTATAGTATGACCTTCAAAAATGTCAAAAAAACGACATAGTATAGTATGACCTCAAAATGTCAAAAAAACGACATAGTATAGTATGACCTTCAAAATTTCAAAAAAACGACATAGTATAGTATGACCTCAAAAATTTAAAAAAAACGACATAGTATAGTATGACCTTCAAAATGAAAAAAAACGACATAGTATAGTATGACCTTCAAAAATGTCAAAAAAACGACATAGTATAGTATGACCTTCAAAAATGTCAAAAAAATGACATAGTATAGTATGACCTTCAAAAATTGAAAAAAACGACATAGTATAGTATGACCTTCAAAAATGTCAAAAAAAAAATGACATAGTATAGTATAACCTTCAAAAATTGAAAAAAAACGACATAGTATAGTATGACCTCAAAAATGTCAAAAAACGACATAGTATAGTATGACCTCAAAAATGTCAAAAAAACGACATAGTATAGTATGACCTTCAAAAATGTCAAAAAAACGACATAGTATAGTATGACCTCAAAATGTCAAAAAAAAAACGACATAGTATAGTATGACCTTCAAAATGTCAAAAAAACGACATAGTATAGTATGACCTCAAAAATTCAAAAAAAAACGACATAGTATAGTATGACCTTCAAAAATGTCAAAAAAACGACATAGTATAGTATGACCTTCAAAAATGTCAAAAAACGACATAGTATAGTATGACCTCAAAAATGTCAAAAAAACGACATAGTATAGTATGACCTTCAAAAATGTCAAAAAAAACGATATATAGTATAGTATGACCTTCAAAAATGTCAAAAAAAACGACATAGTATAGTATGACCTCAAAAATGTCAAAAAAAGCGACATAGTATAGTATAGTATGACCTTCAAAATGTCAAAAAAACGACATAGTATAGTATGACCTTCAAAAATGTCAAAAAAACGACATAGTATAGTATGACCTTCAAAAATGTCAAAAAAACGACATAGTATAGTATGACCTCAAAAATGTCAAAAAAACGACATAGTATAGTATGACCTTCAAAAAGTGAAAATGTTTTCTTGTGTGTTTTCAGTCTCTTGCCGACGGGTTTGATGACGTCAGAGCTGCGATGCGTCGTCTTGACGACAGGGGGCGTCGTCTGAGTGATCAACAGTTGCAGATCAATCAGCTTCGTGAGTCAATGAGCAGCAGAGTTTCAGTCATGTGACCTTCGTCGTCATAAACTCAGCTGATTCCTGTTCCTCCAATCAGGTGAGGAGCTGCTCCGCCAGGGGGAGGAGCTACAGCGGGAGAGGGAGGAGCTAAAACATCAGGAGGCAGAGCTACAACAGCAGAGGGAGGAGCTAAAACATCAGGAGGCGGAGCTACAACAGCAGAGGGAGGAGCTAAAACATCAGGAGGCGGAGCTACAACAGCAGAGGGAGGAGCTAAAAGAGAAGAGGGAGGAGCTACAGCAGGAGGAGGCGGGGCTACAACAGCAGGAGGCGGAGCTACAACAGCAGGAGGCGGAGCTACAGGTGGAAGAGGAGGAGTCATTCTACTTGTCTACAACTGGTCTGAGATCAGTTTTCACCGCTGAGGTGACGATTACATCAAAAGTTATTGGTTCATTTCCACGTTAGCAACATGCTAACATGCTAACGTGTGTGTGCAGGAGCAGCGGTG
This sequence comes from Polydactylus sextarius, assembly GCA_016801845.1. NCBI lineage: Eukaryota > Metazoa > Chordata > Actinopteri > Polynemidae > Polydactylus > Polydactylus sextarius. The sequence continues at coordinate 1,195,744 of CM028931.1, read as the reverse complement.
GGAGGCGGAGCTACAAACAGAGAAACTGAGACAAGAAGAGGAGACACTGAAGGTGAAAACAAGTTTATTTATTCATCATTTATACAAAAACAAGCGATGATGTCATCATGATGTCACTTCCTGCTTTGATACGTTTTACTCCACATGATGAGAAAAAGACTTAATTTGAAAAAACTAAACAGGAAGCAGGAAGTAATGAGCTGTACCTCGTGATAAAGATGTGTGCGTTGTTTGTTTATCGAGGCTCGTCTGCGCCGTCGTCTGTGGAACCAACAACAGAACCTGACGGAGCGACGTCTGGAGGCCGAGGACACGCTGGAGGGACTGAAACACCGAGTGGACGAGCTCGACTCGCTGCTGACGACGACGACGACGACGACATGTTTATTCGACTGTTACAAATAAAAATACTGATGAATTCACTGAGTTTGTGTTTGATGACGTCACCGTTAGCATGCTAACATGCTAACTCACTACATGTTGAAGTGTCACTGAGTTTGTGACTTATGACATTAATATTAACGTGCGAATGTGCTACACGCTAACATGCTAACAAGTTACATATGAGTTTGCTAACAAGTTACAGTATGAGTTTGCTCAAAGCATGCTAACGTGCTCACACACAAACACACCACATGTTCAAGCGTCACTGAGCCTAAAGGAGTGACATCATCATCAGGGGCCAATCAGCTGCGAGCTGACAGCCTCAGACAGGAAGTGTCCAGTTGTCCCGGCGCCGCGTCATCTCTCTGTCTTCACGGTTACGGTCGCTAGGCAACCAAGCACCTCTGGGCTGCAGCAGCTGCTGTCGACCTGCAGGAGGCGGAGCTAAAACACAAACAAACAGGTGAGTGACAGGTGAGCGTTGATGAGTCGTGGTGTGAGTCGTGGTGTGTGCGGCGGCGGCGGCGGCGACTCACCTGCAGCGTCCCTCCAGAGCAGCCGTCCAGCAGACGCAGGCAGAGCGACGCCTCGTCCATCACATGACGTCGAACCGAGTCGACGACGTCAGAGTCTGAAGAAACGTCGACGAGGAGACGAAGAAGAAGACGAAGGAAAACGTCGACACGGGACGACATCCTGAGGTCAGAGGTCACCGGTCAGAGGGAGCTGTGTGTCTGTGTGTGTGTCTGTGTGTGTGTCTGTCTGTGTGTGTGTGTGTGTGTGTTCGTTACCGTGGCCACCCCGCCTCCATCATCCTCTTCATCGCCTCCATCATCTTCAGGCGACTCGTCTCCTCCGGTGGGTCCTTGACCTCCATGTATCCCATCACCACCCTCTCCAGGCGCCGCAGGTGTCTGCACACGGCCACGCCCATCCTGCACACGCAGCCAATCAGAAGCTGAGACTCGAGACTCCGCCCCCCTTCACCTCCACCTCGTCATCAACTCTCACCTGTCCACGTAGAGCGGCAGCGCGCTGGCGTAGACGCGGCGCAGCGCCACCTTATGCTCCGCCTCCATGTGGGTCAGGATCAGACGCAGCACGTCGTCATGGCGACACGACTTCCTGCGGGCGGAGGAGGGGGCGAGCAAAGATGGCGGCTTCTCCAGGACCAACAACAGGTCGAGTAAACATGACAGAACCACCTGAACACAGAGTACGACTGAGTTACAGTTCGACTATACTCTCTAGCTAGCTAACGTTAGCCAACATCATTAGCTAACGTTAGCCAACATCATTAGTTAACGTCATTAGCTAAGGTTAGCCAACATCATTAGCTAACGTTAGCCAACATCATTAGTTAACGTTAGCCAACATCATTAGTTAACGTCATTAGCTAACGTTAGCCAACATCATTAGTTAACGTTAGCCAACATCATTAGTTAACGTTAGCCAACATCATTAGCTAACGTTAGCCAACATCATTAGCTAACGTTAGCCAACATCATTAGTTAACGTCATTAGCTAACGTTAGCCAACATCATTAGCCAACGTTAGCCAACATCATTAGTTAACGTTAGCCAACATCATTAGTTAACGTCATTAGCTAACGTTAGCCAACATCATTAGCTAACGTTAGCCAACATCATTAGTTAACGTCATTAGCTAACGTTAGCCAACATCATTAGTTAACATTAGCCAACATCATTAGCTTACGTCATTAGCTAACGTTAGCCAACATCATTAGTTAACGTTAGCCAACATCATTAGCTTACGTTAGCCAACATCATCAGTTAACGTTAGCCAACATCATTAGTTAACGTCATTAGCTAACGTTAGCCAACATCATTAGTTAACGTTAGCCAACATCATTAGCTAACGTTAGCCAACATCATTAGTTAACGTCATTAGCTAACGTTAGCCAACATCATTAGTTAACGTTAGCCAACATCATTAGCTAACGTTAGCCAACATCATTAGTTAACGTTAGCCAACATCATTAGCTAACGTCATTAGCTACCATTAGCCAACATAATTAGCTAATGTTAGCCAACATCATTAGCTAACGACATTAGCTAATGTTAGCTAGCATAATCAATTAACATCATTAGCTAATGGCTTTAGCTAACATTAGCTAACATCATCAGGAGGCGTAGCTAATGTAGCCATCGGTACCTGTATGACGTCAGCGTCTGTGGTCAACAGGTGTTTAAACATCGCCTGGTAGAGAACCTCCGCCATGTTGAACTGACGTAGCTCAGCAGCAGCCTGGACACACACACATCATCCATCTTTATCATTATCCAGTTGTTTGTGTGTGTGTGTGTGTGTGTGTGTGTGTGTGTTACCGTGTTCAGGACGATGTGGTGAACACAGCGAACTCCCAGAATGCAGTTCTCTGGTCTGTAGTGGTCGCTGAGGAGGAGGGAGGGGGGCAGGAGGTGAGGCAGGTGAGAGGAGAGAGAGGGGCGAGCGAGCTGCAGGAAGTCACAGGAAGTCACATGATCAGATGATGATGGTGATGACATCATCATCAGCTAATTATGTTAGCTAACGTCAGTTAACATCATGGACCGACCTGCAGCAGAGTCCAGGCGAAGACGAACTTCACAGCCTCACAGCGCTGCCACGAGTCCCTGACACACACACACACACACACACACACACACACACAGAGGTTAAAGGTTAAAGGTTAATGGTTAAGCCCCGCCCCCTCCTCCTCAGACGTCCTGACTCACTTGTCGAGCTGCGGCTGCAGGACGTCCAGGACTCCTCCCACAATCCCTCTGGTCCTCCCCTCCCCCTCTTCCCCCATCAGGAGGTGGGCGGAGTCTCTCCATCGCCCCGCCCTCAGCAGCGCCTCCTGCAGGCGCCGCGCCGCCGCTCTGGAGGCGTTGGACGTCCACGGCTGCTCCTGGAAACAGGAACAACACACACAATAACGTCAGTAGCTAACGTAGCTAACACCATAAGCTAACATATTGATTAACAACATTTGCTAGCATCATTAGCTTATTTCATTAGCTAGCATCATTAGCTAGTTTCATCAGCTAGCATCATTAGCTAGTTTCATTAGCTAGCATCATTAGCTAGTTTCATCAGCTAGTTTTATTTGCTAGCATCATTAGCTAGTTTCATCAGCTAGCATCATTAGCTAGTTTCATTAGCTAGCATCATTAGCTAGTTTCATTAGCTAGCATCATTAGCCCGCTTCATCAGCTAGTTTTATTAGCTAGCATCAACGACTATTCCTGGACGCACTGAGCGTCGACGCCATTTTATTTTTGACGGCGCTCTTACCTGGAAGTGCGTCACGGCGAATACACAGATGGGCGGAGCCACGGTCGACAGCAGCACGCCGCTCCTCTCCTCGTTTCCCAGAGTTCCCAGCAGCGCAGAGAGGGCGGAGCAAACGGGGACGACTCTGCTCGGGACGTCGTGATAGGCTGCGATGGGGGCGGAGCCCACGTCGTCGTCGCACGGCGGCAGAGCGGCTCGGCCAATCAGAGCCTCCACCACGGAGAGGTACACCGCCTGAAGCTCCGCCCACCCTCCCGCCGCGCAGAACAACCAATCAGGATCTGCCTCTTTAAAGAGCCGCTCCACGCGACCAATCAGAGAGCAGGACTCAGAGTCCGAACCAATCAGCTTCTCCTGAAGCCGAGAGAGGAGCTCTGTGATTGGAGGAGGCGGGGCGGAGGGGCGGGGCTTCTCTGAGAGATGGAGCTCGTGAAGTAAAGATGAAAGAAACATCCTGAAAAACAAACAAACTGATCGCGTGACTGTTTTTAATTTTCAGATGGCGTCATTGCGTCAATACGATATCAATAACTGATCAATAACAATAAACCACAGAAAACGTGTCTTTAACCGATTCAGCTCGTGTAACGAACCGCGCGCTTGTTTTATTTTGAAAGAGCCTCGATTCGGTTCGTTCATAAACCGGAAATGACACTGACCTGAGATCAGCTGATCGTCTCCGCTCCTCATCGATGAAGAATCAACTGATCGATTTTAAAGAAACTTTAAATCGGCAAAGAAAACGCGACGATGAAACACTGAGACATCCGGGACAGTTTACAGGACGGACGGTTTGTTCCGGAGGGAAATGTCGTCCGACCGGAAACAAAGAAACTAAAGAAACGAAGGTTCCCGTTGACGTCACGCGAGAGAAAATAAACAATAATCAATATATTGATCACAGAAACAATAATAGTTTAACATTTTTGAGTTTAAAAATTTAGTACATTAACATTGTCATCAAACGGAGGGTTTTATACCAAGCAGGAGGTTTTAATTCTATTCTAGATTTTACAGGAAGAGAATAAAGAGCAGCCAATACAGGAAATATGGTCCTACTTCCGGTTCTGCCTGATTATCTGGTGCAGCTAACGTTAGCTGTGATTATCTAGAGAAGCTAACATTAGCTGTGGTCATCTAGTGAAGCTAACGTTAGTTGTGGTCACCTAGTGAAGCTAACGTTAGCTGTGGTCACCTAGTGAAGCTAACGTTAGCTGTGTTTATCTAGTGAAGCTAACGTTAGCTGTGGTCATATAGTGAAGCTAACGTTAGCTGTGATTATCTAGTGAAGCTAACGTTAACTGTGGCCACCTAGAGAAGCTAACGTTAGCTGTGGTCATATAGTGAAGCTAACGTTAGCTGTGATTATCTAGTGCAGCTAACGTTAGCTGTGGTCACCTAGTGAAGCTAACGTTAGCTGTGATTATCTAGTGCAGCTAACGTTAGCTGTGGTCACCTAGTGAAGCTAACGTTAGCTGTGGTCATCTAGGGAAGCTAACGTTAATTGTGGTCACCTAGAGAAGCTAACGTTAGCTGTGGTCACCTAGTGAAGCTAACGTTAGCTGTGGTCATCTAGTGAAGCTAACGTTAACTGTGGTCATCTAGTGAAGCTAACGTTAACTGTGGTCACCTAGAGAAGCTAACGTTAGCTGTGGTCATCTAGTGAAGCTAACGTTAGCTGTGGTCACCTAGAGAAGCTAACGTCAGCTGTGGTCATCTAGTGAAGCTAACGTTAGCTGTGGTCACCTAGTGAAGCTAACGTTAACTGTGGCCACCTAGAGAAGCTAACGTCAGCTGTGATCATCTAGTGAAGCTAACGTTAGCTGTGGTCACCTAGAGAAGCTAACGTCAGCTGTGGTCATCTAGTGAAGCTAACGTTAGCTGTGGTCACCTAGTGAAGCTAACGTTAACTGTGTTTATCTAGTGAAGCTAACGTTAGCTGTGTTTATCTAGTGAAGCTAACGTTAGCTGTGTTTATCTAGTGAAGCTAATGTTAGCTGTGTTTATCTAGTGAAGCTAACGTTAACTGTGATTATCTAGTGAAGCTAACATTAGCTGTGTTTATCTAGTGAAGCTAACGTTAGCTGTGGTCATCTAGTGAAGCTAACGTTAGCTGTGGTCATCTAGTGAAGCTAACGTTAACTGTGGTCATCTAGTGAAGCTAACGTTAACTGTGGTCACCTAGAGAAGCTAACGTTAGCTGTGGTCATCTAGTGAAGCTAACGTTAGCTGTGGTCACCTAGTGAAGCTAACGTTAGCTGTGGTCACCTAGAGAAGCTAACGTCAGCTGTGGTCATCTAGTGAAGCTAACGTTAGCTGTGGTCACCTAGTGAAGCTAACGTTAACTGTGTTTATCTAGTGAAGCTAACGTTAGCTGTGTTTATGTAGTGAAGCTAACGTTAGCTGTGTTTATCTAGTGAAGCTAACGTTAGCTGTGTTTATGTAGTGAAGCTAACGTTAGCTGTGTTTATCTAGTGAAGCTAACGTTAGCTGTGTTTATCTAGTGAAGCTACCAGAACCAGCACAAAGTACAACTTCCTGCTGGGACTTTCAGAATAAAATTGAATGAGTCCAGGACCACGTCAGACTTTTACATCTTTATTTTTAGTGTTCACAGTTTTCACATCGCCTCTTGGTGCTGGTGAAACTCAGCAGCGGAACAGCGCCCCCTGTGTCCTGTCAGGTCACAGTTAGCGTAACTTAGCATAGAGCCTCGGCTGTGTGTGACCCGACCCTGGTTCCTGAGGACGTCAGTGTTTGATCACTAATCAATAACATTAACAACGCGTCAAGTGTCGTGTCAACGCTGCTGTGGCAGAACCACACGTAGCATGTTAGCTTCAGTGTTCATGCTAACACTGGAGCATTTATTAATTCAACAAAAATAAATCTAACAAATAAAAACAAATTCCCTCGATATTTCTTCCCTTTTTGAACAGTCTGATCTGTTTGATCAGGACTGTTAGCCACAATTAATAAACGTTAGCTCAGCTAGCAGCACTGCTAACAGCGCACACAAAAAATATTTAAAATCATTTGTTTTATAAGATAAGTATTCAGTGGCAAATCTTTAATTTTTTGTGTTTACTAATTGTTTATGTCTTTCCTGCATTTTACCACCGTGCTAATGTTAGCTTAGCTTCATCTGTAATCTGGGTCGTTTATTATTGCTAACGTTAGCATGTTTTGTTGTGTCATTCACATTAAATTAGACATTAGCATAATCATTTAGTACATTCACTAAGTTCCTTTGAACTTCATTCACTTTGTATCTTATTTAACTCTTCAACTTCCTCTTTAGTTCGTTAGCAGAAACATTTCAGACAGAAATTATTTAGCTTCAATGCTAATTTTAACTTTGATAGCTTCATCTGCAGAATCAGTGGATTAGCTTGTCCAGTTTAAAATATGTCAGTTTGTTAGCTGTTATCGTCTGAGCTAGCTGTTAGCATCTGAGCTAGCTGTTAGCGTCTGAGTTAGCTGTTAGCGTCTTTGCTAGCTGTGAGTGTCTTAGCCAGCTATTAGCGTCTGAGTTAATTGTTAGTGTCTGAGTTACCTGTTAGCATTTGAGCTAGCTGTTAGCGTCTTTGCTAGCTGTTAAAATCTTTGCTAGCTGTGAGCTAGCTGTAGCTTGAGTGTATTAGCTAGCTGTTAGCATCTTTGCTAGCTGTGAGTGTATTAGCTAGCTGTTAGCATCTTTGCTAGCTGTGAGTGTATTAGCTAGCTGTTAGTGTCTGAGCTAGCTGTGAGTGTATTAGCTAGCTGTTAGTGTCTGAGCTAGCTGTTAGCGTCTTTGCTAACTGTGAGTGTATTAGCTAGCTGTGAGTGTATTAGCTAGCTGTTAGTGTATTAGCTAGCTGTTAGCGTCTGAGCTAGCTGGTCAGGATTTACTTTGGTTTTATGGTCAGGGAACAGGAAGTGTTGTCTCTGGGTCATGTGACTGAGCGGCGGGGGTCAGCTGACCCCCCCTCAGTACTCTGGCAGCGTCTCGTCGTAGTCCATGATGCTCAGCTCGTGTCTCCGCTGACGAACGGCGAGCGTCAGGTCGGCGGAGGGGGCGGGGCCTGGCGGTCTGGAGGCGGAGGGGGCGGGCGCTGCAGGCTGGAGGCTCCCTGTGAGGAGGGTGGCCTCCTCCACCTCCTGACCCAGAGGAGGACTCTCTGGCTGGGCCTCCTCCTCCTCCTCCTCCGGCTCCTCCTCCTCTTTTGGCTCCTCCTCCTCCTGCTCCTCCTCCTCCTGGCTGTGATTGGTCGGCCTGAACAGCTGCCGCGCTCGCCGCTCCAGGAAGGAGCCGACGGCCAGCGGGGACTCGATGGGGGAGAGGGAGAGAGGGGAGGAGGAGCAGGAGGGGAGGAGCAGGGGGGAGGTGGAGAGAACCTCCACCGCCCCGTTAATGATCCCGACGGAGGAGGAGGAGGGGCGGGGCCTGATGGCGCCTTGAGTGACAGGTAACGCTGCGCTGCCTCCGTTCGGCCTGAGCGACAGAGAATGACATCATCTCTGATTGGTTGTTTACTGCCCTGACGTTATCATAAGCATAAACACTGCTAACGGTGGCTAATGCTAACTGTCACGTGACCATCAGGATGTGACATCACGCGGGGGCGGAGTTACCTGCTGCCGTGTGAGTCCAGGTGGATCTGAGAGTACAGGTTCAACATCTCGGTCTGAAGGTTCTGGACGATTCTCCTGAGACCGACGCAGCGACTGTCACAGGCTGAGAGCTCCGCCCTGACACACACATAACACACACACATAACACACACATTAACACACACACATTACACACATAACACACACACATTAACACATTAACACATTAACACATTAACACACACACATTAACACATAACACACACACATTAACACATAACACACACATTAACACATAACACACACATTAACACATAACACACACACATTAACACACACATTAACACACACATTAACACACACACATTAACACACATTAACACATTAACACATAACACACACACACACACATTAACACATTAACACACATTAACACACATTAACACATTAACACACATTAACACACACACACACATTAACACACACATTAACACACACATACACACACACATTAACACACACTAACACATTAACACACATTAACACACATTAACACACACACACACACATTAACACATTAACACACATTAACACACATTAACACACATTAACACATTACACACACATTAACACACATTAACACACATTAACACACATTACACACATTAACACACACACACACACACACACACACATTAACACACATTAACACACACACATTAACACACACACACAACACATTAACACACACACACACACACACATTAACACATTAACACACATTAACACATTAACACACATTAACACACATTAACACATTAACACACACACACATTAACACACATTAACACACACACACACACACACACATTAACACATTAACACACATTAACACACACACATTAACACACATTAACACACATTAACACACATTAACACACACACACACACACACATTAACACACATTAACACATTAACACACATTAACACACACACAACACATTAACACACACACACACACACATTACACACACACATTACACACACATTAACATTACACACACACAACACACACACACACACACATTAACACACATTAACACACACACACACACACACACACACATTAACACACACACACACATTAACACACACACATTAACACACACATTAACACACACACATTAACACACATTAACACATAACACACACACATTAACA